>VZRM01005847.1:147927-334329 GCA_013397955.1 Grantiella picta
CCCCCGCTCCATTTTACAAGTTACATGTATTTTGTGCCATATGTTTTGATGGTCCTGTTGGGTGAAAAATTTGTATGAAACTTAGCTGAAATCAGGCCACAGAGAAGGGTTACAATACGTTCTAAATGTACACTGCATTTCCTTAATTTCTTTTTATTTTTATACTTCATGCTTCTTTGGACTGTTTTTCTTGTGCTTATGTGACAGATACAGGATCATCAGTCTCAAGACTGACAAGAAAGCACCTGTTAAATCTCCACATATAATTTTTGAGCACTATTTCTGACTTCTCCACAGAGGATAACTCTGGAGAGCACAGAGCATCTTCATGGAGGGCAGCCTGATCTGCTGGTGACAGCATGGCTTTTTGGTTTCCGTGTCTTATTCATGCTCTCAAGCTTAATTCACCTGACATCTGCAAAGAGCTGGAAACATTTATGGAAGGTGCTGCTCCTTTGAGGTGTCAATGCTGGAGAATACGGCATGGAAATATTCCATATAGCAGGTATTCCCAGGCTTCAGGCATGCCAGGGAGACAAGAGTTCCCAAGGCCATCACAAGGCCTCAGCCAAAGAGAAGTGTTCAGAGGAGATGGGATGTAGGATACTGGGCATAAGGTGCACCAAAGGAGGGCACAGGGTAGCAGGGAGTTTGGAGTGGCAAAGAGGAAACCATCACAACACAGTCAATGAGAACAGGCAGCAGAGAAGGAAAGAAAAAGAAACAAGATCTCAGAGAGTCAGGCAGTACTTTTTCTGTCTGCCAAATTAATTTTGCAATTAAGTCCCTCAGTGCTTTACTAGCTTTTTTTTTTTTTTTTTACATTAAACAGTTTTAGCAGCCATGGGCATACAATGCAAATACAGTCAGAGGAAGCAGATAGCATAGTTATGAACAGGAGGTTCAGTGTCTCTAAGGCACACTGTCTCTATCAACTCTGTTATGCAGAGACACTTGACAACTGATTTCCAGTTTCCCCACTACAAACCTAATTTTTGAAATGGACAGAAGGTGAAACTTGCTGCTCACAGAGAGTCAAGCTTAAAGCTGAGTAAGTTCTGATCAGGTTCATGAAGTCACTTTCAAAGCTGTCTGAAAAATACTCATACTTTCTCATAGAAAAAACAACCACCCCCAGGCCCATGCAAAAAATAAGAAGTTTCCCCAGGATGTTATGCAAAGTCTTAGATTTATACAGCTGAACAATTCAGGGCAAAACTACCTGTAAGTAACTATACATGTTATAGCCCAAAGTGTGCATCTTCATGCAACTTTATTTGACAGCTTCTCCTTTTTGATAATTCATACAGCCTTTGCCTTTCAGGCTCCCATTTTTGTGCTCCCAGTTTTTGTGAAATCTTTCCAAAATGCTAGCTCTATTCTTCTACCAGAACTGCAGTCCTACTGAAATAAGCATGGCCATATCAAGTAGACAAAAGTCCACCTAGTTCAAATTCCCTTCTCTGGCAGTGGCAAAGAACAGATGCTCAGAAAACAGGTTAAAGAACAAGCATATCTGCTGACTGTTCTCAGGATATCTTCCCTGCTTCCAGGAATCATCAGCTCAGGAACTTCTTGAACCAAGAACTTCATCTGTCATGGGTAGGTTATTTGGTTTAATAGGTCCCCAAAGGACCTGCTTGAGGTGCTCAACCTGAGTCTTCACACTTACTATTCAATTGCCTGAACTCAAGACCTCCACTTGATGAGCTCCAGTTTCCAAAGAAATGGAGCTGCTTTGTTATTTTATTTCCCCATGGGAGCAATAAATAGCATTCAACACTATTCTAGAAGAAAATCATTTATGATGATGTCTAAAGCTCGATCCAAGTGACATACTATTTTCAGCAGTATTGCCCCATCTTTCTGTATAAGAAATCTTGCAGGGAACTTGTTTAAAAACAGTATATGACAAATCTCCTTCAGGTATTGTGATTATGCCCTACCAGGTCCTAGAAGCTCAAAGTTCTTTCTGCTTCTTAAGAGCCGTAAATACTGCCTGGGGACACACAGGGAAGTGAGAGGCTATTGGTCAGGTGGGACAGAGCTTTTTTGTGGCCTTCAGCAAAAGTCTCTCACCAGCTTGGCAAAGAATACCAAGAATAGAAGTGGACCTGTCATGAGCAGCAATCATGGTGACACTGCTCAGGCAGCTGTGTTCAAACTACAGAAAAGTAAATCTGAAGATTTCAAAACTATTTTTTCCTTTTTTTTTGCCAGAGGGCTTTTCTTCCTCTCCAGTGCACTCTCTTCAGTTTCTCTGTCATGTCTGCAATCTGCCTTATACAGCCTTAAATTCCATTTTTGGGTCCCACTGGCTCAGGAGAGAGGCAAAGCACAAAGCACTAAAAAGTTTCTGCTCCATTATTCTGTATTTTAGCTGATAAAAGATATCTGCAGTTGGGGCTTTGGCTGCACAATGTTTCACTAAAAATAAATTAATTGGAAGCATAGCGGTTACTACCATACTTTGAAGTCAAAGCAGCCAGGTCCTGTTGTGGTTTACTGATAAAAGGCAGCTGAAGAAGGACAGGAAAAAGATCAAGACAGAGAAAAGGGGAATCACTGTTTAGGATTTGAGAAAATGTGTGGCGGCAGCGCTCGTGTTACTGTGGCTTGGAGAAACTGAAGCAGCAAGGGGGCTAATCAGCTCTGCTCATTAATGGAGGAAAACAGAGGGACAGAAAGTGTGCCTGCTGCTAGCAGAGACTTCTGAGAGGAGAGTCTAGAGGGCCTGGAAAATGTCATGGTGCTATTGCTAACTCGCTCCCTGCTGCCAGCAGCTGTGAGGAGCCAGTGGAGGAGGATGCCTATGCTGGGAGCATCTGCTAAAACCCTGGTCCTGGTTTGCTGACACTGTGGCAAACACAGATCCATTAGAGGAAGCAAATTGTGGTGCAAAATGCTGGAGTGCTCCCGTGTGCAGTGGCAGGGGAAGCTGGTGCAGAGCCAGATTGGCCAAGGACACAGGGACTGAATTCAGGGGGAGCTTACTGAGCTGCTGTTGGTGAGTTAGAGGTGAGGGGGCTGCCAGCAATCCCCAGTGTTGGTGTCTCCTATCTGGTGATGTCACGAGCAGCAACAGAAGTGCAACCATATGACATCTACAGAAGGGGAGGTAAAGATTGTTCTGCAAAGGTTTCCTGCTGACTTGAATGATGGCTCTAAGAGGCAGTAAGTGGATTGCTAAACCTCAGCATGCTGCTCAATAAATAAATTTTCGTCAGGGTACAGCCAAGGTGAAGTAAAAGACTGAGAAAAGGGCAGAGAATGGGCACAAAAAAGACTTCAAATTAGGTCTGGAGCTGGGTAGACACACAAGAAATGCCAGAACCTAAAAGGAGTAAGTCCACCACCGAAGTTAAATGTAAAACTGGTGATGCATTGAACATTTGGCTAATATCATGAGGAATGAATGGGATCAATGCATGTTTTAGTATATAGTAATGCCCTTGACTGGTTGATAGGATCCTGCATGTGCCACCAGGGTACAGCCATAAAGACTAGCTGGAATAAATCCTGAGTCTAGAGCACTGCTGTGGAAAGGTATTGCTTCTTCAGAAAGGACATTTGCAGGGCAAATGGAGAGAGAAATTCCTGACCATCATGAATTAAACTCAAGCAAGAAAATGTGGCTTTTCCAACAGTTAAGAACGACAAGAGATGGAAAGTAAGTTGCAGAGGCGTGCAGGGTGGTTGCAATTTGACAGAAGGATTTCCCTCTTCTATCCTTGTCTGACTTCCCTGGCTTTCAACATCCTCGCCTGCCAGCACAACATCTATCAGTCATTCTTGCTCTCTGCCTGTGCTCTGGAGTGTGGTACCGAGGGTACAAATGACCATAGGGCTGGGGCAAAAAATGGTAGTGTGTCAGTGTGTGCAGGTTGCTGTGGGTCAGGGAGACAGTGGGAAAGTGTTTCAGGAATTAAAATTTCTGAGAAGAGTCAAAAACAAACACACACTAAAAAAAGAGAAAACAGCACATAAAAGAGTGAGAAGGGAAAGATAATGAGAAGAGCCTGAGGGAGGGGAAATAGAGGGGATTGAGTCAAAATGGGAAAGCACAGAAGGGGGGAAGCAGAGAAGGAAAGCAATGGAGGGAAAGAACAATACTGCTGTTTGGAAAGAAGTGAGGAAGAGGAACAAACATGAAACTGAGATACAAAAGCAATGGAATAGTAAGAAATTTAATTAATTAATTGAGGAATTAAATTAACACAGGCAGCTTTTTAGGCATTGTCCCCCAGAAGAAACCACAGAAAACTCAGTGCACAGAAAAGTACATGTGTGACTAGGGTGGTGTGAGTAGGGTGGTGTTACCTGGCTTTTACTTCTAATTCCCAGTTTTACTATCTGTGGTATCTTACACCTTATGTCATGGTCAAGTGGTAACACAACAGAATTGTATGTCTAATTACATGATTTAGTATTTCATATTTTGTTAACATAACTTTCTGCTTATAAGTTCTTGCTTAACTCAGAAGTATGGATGTAGAAATCAGTGAAGAGATGAGGCACAATGAGTCCCATCCACCTTATAAAGTTTAAGAAAAGAACCCTTACTGTGTAGGAAGTCAAGATAGCCAATATACCGGCATGGCAGAGCACTGGAGCTTTCCCTCTTGCACTGTGCAGAATTGTAGAGAAAACCACCAAGATTATGAATTGTTAGAGTCTGTATCCATGGAAATTGCATGGGATCACTTCAGAGCTGGCATCATAAGGCAAGGGCCAAAACATTTTCTAGCCAGCAGACAATCTGTGGCTTATACAAGGGTGACAGGTAGAACACGTGGATCCCTAAAGCCCTGAAGGAGTTTGTAACAGTTGAATTTCACCAATCCAAACAAAATAATGGAATAACAGAGAAAAAATGCAAAACCAAGGGCTTCCCTGCTGAACTTTGCCTAAGAAGAAAAATGGCTGAGAGCTGACCTGCAAAGGGAACCTTTCGTGTGGTTTAAGTTTGGAAAGGGAATGGAAGCAAGCTAGAGTTCTGGTGGGGGAAAGGGGGAAGGTGAGTTTTCCAGGAGTGATTCTAGCTGAGGCCTCTGTAGAGAGAGGGTGATGAACAAGTGTGCTCACACTTGGGAATGGTTGCAGTTTCCAGATCAGGAGTGGATTCTCAGCTGGTAGGAATCAAATGCATTTATATTGGCAGAGGGCTTGAGACCTACTTCTCCCAAGATCAGGACAAATGCATTCTTCTCCTTTTCTGTGGAGCTCTTGCCTTCAATTAATTCTTTTCATAAATGTATCATCAAGTAGCTTACACCCATGTGGCACAAGAGACATTTTGTGAGAGTTTTGGCAGTATCTGCTAGGTTAGAAAACATATTATCGTTTGAACTGTGATAAGAACTGACAAGAATATAGGCAAATTTTAATTTACATTGTTTTTAATGGCATACTAATTTTTTTATATAATTGGTGAGAAAAACAACAGAAAAGGATGATCAGCCTGACTTGAAGTTCTGTTCAATATTTTATAAATAAAAACACAACATGAATTCATGTTATAAACTACTGGAACTGGTGACAAGCCTCATGAGGGAATCAATACAGGGAGAGTTTTTAATAAGGTCTTAAGATAGGTTCTTATCAAGACTGTAACAGTCTGTCTGTGTTAGGATCCTAATCTAATTTTTTCTTGTTATTTCCTGAGAAGATAACTGTAGTTGGAAGTATGTGGGGAGAGAGTCTGTTTCTCTAAGCTTCCTTCATCTATGGTCCTCAAAAGATTATGAGAATGAGAAGCATGAGGAATGATGGATATGTTGTCTGGTGTGGCTTCCATTGTCTAGCGTGACTTATGGTGCCACTGTTGACAGAGGGCAAATATTTATCTTCTCCATGCCCCCTCCATCTGTCCTAGAGGCTGAACCCTTCTGAAGTCCAGTCAAACTTTATCATTACCCTTATATAAGATTTTAGTGAGATTTTGGGTGACCATGTTGGTTTTCAACTCAAGGCTTAGTCCATCACCCCCTGAAGCTACAGGCCATGTACACTTCTGTTTCCCAGCAAAGGCTACCAGAAGCCTGCTTTGAGCCCAAATCTGACCTGGTTTCTGAAAAAATCATGATACTGGAACAATGTTTCATCTTCAGAAAACAGAAAAGAAGTTGTACAGCTGATTAGTTTTGTCTCCAAAATAATAGTGCTAACACTAAGGACAGCCTTTTAATTGAAGATTTATTTTAAAATTCTAGGTGTTCAAAAGCTCTTAGTGTACTTGGAATTCTGGATCTCCGTCTTTATTTTACCCTAAAGGAACGTTTTTAGGTTTAAATGTGTGGGAAAATATTATGGCTTTAGTATGTGACAATTGTCAATATTCCCTTGCATTCTTTAGTTGTGAGAAACAGACACAACTATTTTGAGATTCTATGGAAAACAAACAAACAAACAAACAAAAACAACAACAAAAGCCCCAAGTCTGGAAATATTAAGGATTAGTTGCAGTTTCTGTGAAATGTGTTTGTTTGCTTGTTCACTTTAATTTTTCAGCTACTGCATATCCGAAATGTAAATGTTTATGCTTATGCACAAAATACAAATAAAAACATAACAGAAAATCAATAGATTTTAGTATATAGGGTAGGAAAAGCTTAGCAGAAGGGTAGTATTGTGTAGGAGAATAAGACAAATTCAGACTTTTTGTTGTATATTAGTCAGGCATAAAAAGGACTCAGTGTCTGTTGAAGATATTGATTTCAGTACATATTGGTTCATACCTAGAAACGCTTTGTTTGATATCAAAGAAAGTAGGCATGAAAACTCACAAGAAGTCTTTGGCTTTCTCAGGAGCAGTCAAACCTGAAAGGTGATTTTCACGTTGATCAGCAGTATTAGGTGTCAGTTTTTAAAGATCTGGCTTTGAGTCCAACAAAAATACAGCTTTTCTTGTCGGGGGTTAATGAATGTGCACAGCTGTCCTGAGCAAATCTGGATTTCCCATTCCACTTGCACATTTAAATGTCAAAGATGCTCTCTTCCTGCATTATGGGAGAAAATCAACATCTTTCACAGGTCTTCTGAAAAGGTAGAGAGTGTGGCAACAGGTAATTTTAAACAGGTAACAGCCTGGTGGTTATGGAATCTCCTGCTTGTGCAAGTAGCAAATTAATCTGTGCTCCACTTTTCAAGTGAATGCTGAAGCACTGGTTTATTAGTTTTTCTCAGGAGGCAGCAAATTTGTACATTCTGGCTGTCTTATTAGTTGTTCTGCACTGTACTGCACAAAAAAAGACCTAAACAGAAAGGCTCTCTTTGTTTCCCATATTGCCTGGAGAGAAGGATTGCTTAAGCCTTCTCTGTAATCCAGCAGGCAGGGGACATGCCCAGCCTGCAAGAAATACAGATTCATTTTTCTCCTTCAACTGCTACCAAATTGGTTATACAAACGGTGTAAGACGTTCTTCCTGAGACAGCAGTGGGTTTTTCATCTCAGAAACGGTGGAACAAAACAGATTTAGGATTTTGTTGAAATTATATTTCTGACTCCTTATGCCCCTTAACTCCTTTTTCTCCCTTGCAATCCCCTTTCTTCTTCATCAGATGTAACCAAATAATAAGGATTTTGTCAGAATAACCCCAGGCAAAGGTATAGACCAAACTCAGCAAAACTACAGTACAGTAAAACTGAAATACTTTGTCTTTTGTATGTGTATTCAGGCTATTTGTTTGCTTTCATTTACATTAGTACAACAATTGTGAATAGTTTCAGGGCAAAAAATGTTTTAGTGGAAAGGGAAGGTCTTACACCATTGCACAAATACAAACATACAGTTAAAAATCTTGTTTATTGCCTTCAGAAATACAAATGTCTCAAAAGAAATAAAAATTTAACATAATGTGAAGAGTTCAAGTACTGTCCTTTGTAAAAGACTTGTAAAATGGACTTGTTCTGAGATTTTCACCAGCTCTTTATTCTTCATATCTGACTCAGAGGGACCTTATTAATGTCTTGAGAGGAACATCTTGAAATCTTTAAGGTAAAACATTCATTCCTTAGAATAGCCCAGGGCATTTTTTCTTCCACACTTCCCAGAATTGGTACGAGACAGCTATTTTTATGCCACCGGATTTGCCAGCTCATCTTCCACTTTCTCATTCCATTGCTGGTATTCTCAGAACCTCCTGACACCAACTGAATCATTAGGGAGAGGTCCAAATTGCTCAGATCTTCCAGTGTCCTTCTGACAGACCATCACTTCCACAGAATCAGTGTCTACAGTTTCTGGATTTTCATTGGAACTGGGATTAACCATTTAGAGATTTAGAGCACGCATCTAGCTGAGTGTGGCTTGAGACCTCCAGAGTGAGACTTGCCTGTGAAGAATGACTGAACATATGAAAAACAGATGGGAGAGCTCATTATTCTTTCAGAAATGGGATCCCACACAGTTTATGCTATGCAAGGATGAGGAGCTTGTTGGAGCAGCCAACCGTGAATATGGAGCCATAATATGTCATTCAGGAAAATAAGGTCCAGATCAAGCTGAAAGAGCTGACAAAAGCATCATCCTTCTCATCTCCTTCCAGCTTCCAGAACCCCTTCCAAGGAAGATGACTCACAATCTTTGTTTTCAGGAAAACCCAAAGGAGAATCACCTTGCACAGGCTTCACTGAAAGAGGGAAATTTTGGAAAATCTGCAAGTCCAGAAGGGTCTTTTCTACCTCTTCAATTTCCAGTTGTGTAAAAAACATGCCATGCAAATTCCTCAAATCCATGTTGTGTGGACAGCATCAATGAAAAATGAAAAACCTAAAAATCTATTTCTTTATAAATATTTTTCTGCCAATCAGCTGCTACCTTTAATAATAGTAGCTCAAGGTTGTCAAGGTTCGTAAAGGTCAGCAGACACTTGGCAGAAAGTGCTCCATGCACAGATTTGAAAAGGACCAGTCTCCAGATTTGTACTTTTGTGTGTGTTTGTAGTCGTATTTGATATTCTTCCCTGATTCAAGGATGTGGATGATAATTCTCCAAAGTGAAACGTGCTCTGCTCTTTTAAGTCACTCTTCCCCATGTTACCCCTTTTCCTGGACAGACTGTGTGGCATATTCTCAAGGCTCAGTGTGCAATATGCAAAGCTCTTTGGTGTGAAGTTTCCTAAGCTGCTGTGAAATATTTTCCAAAAGTCCTTTGTTCAAACAGAACTAGTTATTCCTCTCTTCCTAATATGAAAGCAAAGCATTTCTGCTTTATTGTTTTTTTGTGCCTGTAATGAAACCTTAACTGGCTGAAATTTCTCCATAATACTTATCTCTTTGAAAGCAGCTGATGTACCAATGTATCCTATATTAAGGATTGACAACCGGGAGGAAAAAGAGTACAAGGAATCAGTTCCCCAAATTTTCAGAATACTCAAATCTCCTAAATCTAAAAGAACTTTGCTGAACACCTTAATTATTGAAAACAATGGGCAGATTAAAAAAAAAAAAAAAAGTAGATACTGCATCAAGAATGCACATGCAATGTAATTTAACAGAAAGAAAACAGTTTTAGTAGTAACATTCAAATACTTTTAAAGTTCTTAAAACACAGGCCAGCCCATTAAGGATAAATCTTGCCCAATCATTAGATTTTAAGCAGAGAATATCAAGGTTTATTTTACCTGCAAATAAGAACTGCAGTCTGAGCTTGAGTGCAAGGCCAAAAGAGTACTGCCCAAGGGCAAAGACCTTCTTTCTCTCATCAGCAATAGAACTCTGTTAGTATACTAAATGTTCCGTAAAATAACCTCTCAAATACAGAAACCAGAAGTGCTTAATCTTTGTCTCCAGACACACTAGCTCTATCTTCTAACTTCCAATTTGTACCCAGTACTGATGATACTCAGTATTGAGTCCTTGTTGAGAATCTGAAAAAGCTCTCCTTCACAGCCCCCTCTCTGTGGCCTATGCCTTAGCCTATAAAACTGTAATTTATGCATTCTCTGAGCTACTTAAAGTCTTCAAATGTTTACTAGCACTGCCGCATCAGCTCTTTAAAATGGCCTTCTCTATTCTCAAGTGTTTGTGACTTGCTCTTTAGGTCAGCAGCTGTTGCCTAGTGTGTGTGTACAGCAACAATTCTGCAGGGCTCCTGGGTACTACTGATGATATACAATTGTTTAGACAACTAAAAATAACTGTTCAGGGTGAAACTCTGCTTCACTGCAGCCACCTGCATGCAGCTCAGGTGCCCAGCTGGGACCACAGGCTTATTCAGGCTGCCTCATTTTCACAGCAGAGAGAGAAGGTCATCATCAGGTAAGAATTCAAATCACCTTGCAGAGATGTCTTGCTTTTATAACACTGTAGGACTGAGAACTCCTGGCTTTCTGGCTTAGGCACCCTGCTTATCTTCTTATCAGTGAGGGACGAACCCAATACTACACCTGCCATGGAGTAAACCTTCGTGTTCCTGCAAAGTGTTGGTTCATTCCAGGAAAAAGGATGAAATTCAGTCATGGATTGGTTCATATTTTGAAGTAATTTCACAGAACGTTCACTACTTGTACAGGCTTTTGTTATAAATATTGAGTAGATGAAACAGTTATCACAGTAGCCAGGGGACTATCCTAAGACCAGACTGCAGGGTAAATTCAAAAGCAGAGGGGTGTTGAACAATATCTATTTGTTATGTCTGTGAACAGACAACAAATGCAGCAGAGTTTGCTGACCTGCAGGAACATGCTTGTGTGACTGAGAACAAGTTTAGGATTGCTCTGAAAACTAATAAGCAATTTGTGATGGTAGTCCAAGAGCAGCATTGCATGCCATTGAAGCAAAATCAATGTCCCAAGTTAGGGTGAGGACAGGACAAATATATGGAGTATGAGTTATTTCCCATGCACAGCGGTATATTGATCCTCTTTACTTGTGTTTAGGTTAAAGCTAATGTTGTTGAGACTCCTCCAGCCCAGCAAGAAACTCAGTATTCATCACCGAAGTCGTGGGCTGCAGGCAGGTTGGAGTACCAGCATCTGTGATCTTTGTGCATGCTGTGTTGGAAGGGCCTTGTAGCACTAGGCTTTGAAGGAAAAAAATCACCATTACAGACATACACTTATAATTAAGCTTTGCAGAACAAAAGTTTAAACAATAAAGAGACTAAATGATCCATCCAAATGGAACTTCTTCTCTTTTTTCTTTTTCTTTTTTTTCTGGAATGGCTGTTACCTTCATAAACACACTCAGCAATAATGAGAAAATTGTCTTGCTAATGTCTAATAAGATTACATGTGTTTAAATTTATGCTGTATTTAATTTAGTTCTGCTCAGAACTATTGTTGTGATTCATTCAAGAGGTACTTACACGTGGGAAATATTTTGTATAATAAAAAGAACCAACAATGCAAAACCTGTAAGTCCCAAACTCCCTTGCAGCTTAAAGCCAAGTCCATGTCTTACTGTGAATATTTCCATACTAGTAAACCATGACATCAGCCTCAGAGAGCTGCAAATCAGGCAACTTCTCCCAAATGCTTCCTCCACAGAAGCTTGAACAGTGAGCCAACCAGTCATGCTGCAGCTGGGATCATTAGCAGTAGCTAATGCCAGTACCAGTGGGCACAGTTTTACACCAAACTTTCCATTTTGATCCTGTAGGGTACCAGCTTAAATTGCAATAATGCGTATTACGCAGCAACAACCAAGCACTAATTAAACACTGGCATCACTGATAAAGTGTTTAAGGGAGCTGGTCTTGCTCTGTTGGTCCCTTTACCTGTCCTTGTAGCCTGAAAGGTATTCTTGTTACAGTCCAGGGAATTCTTGTAGTGCAGTGGAGAATGTTGACTCCAAGGCAACAGCACAGATTTTTTCGAGCATTTTTTATTAAAAAGTGCTACTATTTATGTTTTACTTCTACCATTTTCCAAGAAAATTCACTGGGTAGATTTCTTTTCATATTAGGTATAATTGCCCTTCCAGAATTTCATTATACAGTCCTACAGAATCTTGTGTGCAGCTAGAATATGGGATTTAATATCCAAACTCAAACCAAAAAACCGACTAGCTCTAACAAGGACTTTCACGGAATCCAGTACCAGATGCATCAGAAGAATAGAGAAAAAGTGCTGAAAAGTATGTTCTTAAGAAAACTGTCCTTTTCAAGTCTGTGTATGTCATACTTACGCACAATGTATTTAAAAAGATTGCTGTTATTTGGTCACATAAATACTGGTTATGCATAAAACCCCATCAATATAATTGCAGTCATTGTTATCTCATACACTCACAGCTCTGTTTTCAATTTCATGCAAGGCTTGGCCTTTGGAATAATCTGTGGGAATGCATTCCCCTTTTTCATGATGTTTTCAATCCAAAAACATTTAATCCAACTGATTCAAAAATGTGTCACCTTCGAGTTCGAAAGCACAGTGACACAGATGTGCAATTAATGCAGTCTTGTTGGTGAGGCAGCACAGAGTTAAGATGCCTCTGAATACAACCCAAGAGGCACTGCAGCCCAGGCTGGTCTTTCAAAGGCAGATTATAAGGTACAATTTCAGAGCAATATATGAGTACATCTTGGAACAGTTGTGAATCCTACTCACTAATAAATAACCCTGCATTCATAGGAAAACTGGGGAAAGACAGACTTTATTAGAACAAATTGCTCTAGTTCATATATTTGTAGAAATACGTTTCTCCTTGCAGGTGATTAGGGAGGGAAGTTTCCTTCTGGCCAGCTATCTGCCAGGATCCAGGAAGCTGTATTTTCTTTGGGTGTTTTATTAAGTTATTTCTGTGTACACAGAGAAGATACTATTAAGTGCTGCAGATGCTTTGAAAGATAATCCTGATGGAAACTCCTTCTGTACTGAATGTAAAACCTTATCAAGACTGAAAAAGCTTCAAGAAAATCCACAACCCTATTTCAGCCACATCTGTGCTACCCTACTAATTGCTACTATCACTTAATTTAGAATGCTTTAAAGATATCTTCCAATCACTTGTTTCCAGAAAGTAAAATATATTGTGATATTTTGGCCTAATTTTATAAAAATGTCTTTTTAATTTTTTCTTCCAAGCTGTCCTAATCTGCAGAAGTGACCAAAACCCAAAATGTTTTCATTGAGATTGCTGAAAAAGTAATGAGGATTAAACTGATATTGGGTTTATTGTACTATTGATAACCTCTTAGAAATTATATAGAAGTTGCACACTACTTTTCAACCCTGTTCCTAGGAAATGCAAGCACTCATAATTCTTAAATTTTGTTTATCACCAATCACTCCTTTAAGACTATAGGAATAAATGTTCTTCATGACCTACACTACATTTTAAAATATCTATTCTCTATTTCTATCTCTTCTCATGCTATCCCTTAAATTCTGCTACTTACATAAAAGAAAGCAATGATCCTTCATTACCCTTTCCTGCCTATTTTCAGAGTATGAAATTCTTTTGGTTATAAAAACCCATAAACCAAAAACATGATTGAATCTGTAATAGAAATAAAACAAGGTCAAGTGCTAATCTGCCAAACTGTGTTAGCTTTTGCCTTCTCCCTGTGTGCTCTTTCTCCTGTAACATCTTGCAAAGCAGAGCTGTGTCTTCCAGCAAGCACATTCAGCAGGTAGTGCAACGAGGTATTGATCATCAGGAGTCATTCTGGACACCAACGTAGTACCAGGCTGCTGCTGATGAAGATCTACCCTGAGCATTGTTATTTGTAATGGTTCGAGGGTCTGACCAGGATTTCTAGTCTCCCAGTGCCCTCACACAGATCTGAGATACACTACAAATCTGTCATGTTGGGATAATCCTGCCTGTTTCTTCTCCATACCCTTCTTCCCTCATTCATTGTTCAAAATTTTTCAATTAACTGGTTTTGACCTGATTACCCAATTATTTGTCAGCAGTTATTAATAATTCCAGCTTGGATAAGTGTCCTAAAATAATCAAATGACACAGCATAGAGCTTCACACTTCATGAATATTTCAAGATATTGGACAAAACCTAACAGCAAGCTTATACTTTTCATCCAGTGCCCTTCTCATAATTACATGAACTTCGTTTTTTAGAAATTTCATTTGCTGCAACCAAATCAGCAAGCAACAAAAAAATTCAAACAAAACAAAGTAGGATTTTTAGGATTTTTTTTTTTTGTGTGTTCTAGTTGGACACCTGCAGTAGCAGAAATGCACTTCTTCATGTTTAATAAATCAGTGAACCCTAATGCTAATGCAATGAAGTTAAAAGAAAAATACAACAGTTTCTCATGTTTATGTGGGGACAGGTGACACTGACTGCTATGGCACCTCCAAAACATCTGCTAATTGACATTACGGCAGTAAAAGTGGGTGACATTAAACTCTTTGTAGCTAAGATTTGGTTTACTTCCAGCTATTGTATAACAAAGTGAGAAAAGGTTCTGTGAGGTTTAGCTCTGAATGTCAATGAAGAGCACTTACCAACCCCTAACAGTGCCTTTGTTACGAGATGCTGTGCTCAGGATGTGCAGTTTGTGGGTGAGACTTGCTCCCAGATCATCTGACATCAGTATGAGCTTTCACAGGGACAGGAATGCAGAACTGGAACTAAAGCTTGAAAGACATTTAAAGAAGCAGGCTTACACCATCCCTGTGCAGAAGGAAGGAAACTACCAGAGTCCCAATAGCTGGCAATTATGTGAAGGAATATGTCACAGATCCAGCTCAGCCCCAGGTCTACCTTCTGACATGCCACGGACTCGAGAGGGATGAGACTCAACACATCAAAAAGACATTTCTGAAGAATATGGACTGAATGAGAGCCTATATCATAAATCTGGAAAAACCCCTTGTAAAGACAAGGCCTCCAGACAACTTGTTCAAGGATAAAAACCAATAAAGATCTTTAGCTAAAGGTCTGGAAAAGAGCAGCTTACAGGTACCAGGCTTAAAAGGATATGAGAAAGAGAAAGTGCTTGAATTCCTCATAAATGCAATAAATGTATATATATGTAACATTTAGGGTGGCTAAAGAGAAGAACAATTAAAGAGAGGAGTGGGTTTTGTGAAAAGGCAAAATTGTGATGAATTACAAAAAAACCCCAAATATAAAAATTGAGGAAGTGGGGGGGAAAGCAATTATTTCTAAAGAATGTATTGTTTAGATAATCTCATGCTGAGCATAAATCTATTGAAACTCATTATTCTCTTCATTTTCTTTCAGTTTCTTCAAAGTTGTGACGGAACAATGGTAACCTGAGGAGCTGCACAGATAGTGTCTCTCTCCTCTCTCATGCGAGACACCTCCAGATTGCATTTAGAAACATTTTTTTGGCTCAGAACCTCTTTCTTGCACCCCTGAAAATAAAGGGTAAGGCCATTATTTGTTCCTAAACTGATTATATGCCTGGGTGAGACTAACTCACACTGACTAATATTTATTTGTTCATGAACCCAGCCTTGAAGACCTCAAAGCCAAACTACTGAACAAAGCTCACATTGCAGAATTAGACTCTCATCCTTAAGGACATATTTTTTTGTTTAGAACATCAGGGAAACAGTAATTTCTTCCTGTCCTAAAGGTCTGAGAACTTCCAAGCTGTTTTTCTAGCAACATTAGTATGAAACAGCTCCTCCAGCAATACGCATATGTCATTCTGCTGCTGTCAAACTCCATCTGAAATTTAACTAGACATGGAGTGATGTTATCATGGTCCTGCTGACCTGTGTAATTCTATCATGAGCCTTCCTGATATTTCATGTATTTATTAGGTGTCCAAATTATTTCTAGACATATTTTTCCTTAATGCTAGTCCTACATTTTTTTGATGTGGTTTATGGCTTTCAAATAATCAATGTCACGATCGCCATGTCAAAGAAAAAACTTTCAGAAAGCATAAATTAGAAACAAAATAGGATTTTGGCAGTGATATGGAGGTCATGTTAATCCTCATGAGAGAGTTAATGCCTTGTTGATTTGTACATTTATCCAAGGCAAATGCTGTATTATCTAGATTGAACTGTGGGCACAGTGTGCTGTGAAATCATTACAAACCCACACACTTCAGCTGATGCAGATGATGATTCTGTGATTCTATGTGGGTTCACTTCTTCAGACATGATCTTTCCGTAGAGCAAAAAGCCAAGAAAACTTCTAAGCAAATTTCTCTTTTTCAGCACAGCCTGAAATAAGGCTGGAAGAGGAATTTCATTCTCCAGTGCTACAGCTGAAACTCTGAAAATGTTTGATGGAAAGAGGTTCTGAAAAGTAGGGGTGACAGGGGTCCTGATTGTCTATTAAATAAATACTATGCAACTGCCCCCCCCTCAAAAAAAAAATTCCAAACTGCTTTGTCTTGCATCCTTCTCCCTGGCTTGTTCCAATAAAACAGAATTACCACCTTTAATATTTTGGTGGGAATTTCATAAGACTTCATATTGACTGTCTATTTTGATAAGTAGCCATCCATAGGATTTTGCTGGATAAAAGAATTGCAGCAGCTGTCATTAAAACTGGCTGCCTGTTAGCAGGTCAATGTCCCAAGAAATTGGTGGTGTAATTGCAGTATTGTGTGCTCTTTCAACCCAGGTTCATGTTAATAGATCCCTTGGGGCAGATTTGAGTGGAAGGACACTGGATGATTGGTGTTTGTAAATATATGTATGTGGGGTTTATTTTAGAACAATTTGGCTGCAATGGAAAGCAGCTATGTAGCACTTTTGGTTACTATTATCTGTGGTAATATATCAATATGAAAGCATAAAAATATTATTTCAGAAAGTGCACAAGGAAAAGAAAGAAAGAGAAAGAACGGGTAAGAGTAGAAAGATACGTAATCACCACCCCTAGATCTTGGGGTGAGACTTGATTATTGCAGCTCCAACATCCCTTGGTCAAAGTGATGGTCTGTAAGGGGTGGGAGAAGAAACCCATAAAACACAAAGTCCGATGGGTTCAAACACACTCAGGCTCAGTGGGAATGCCCAGGTACCTGCCCTGGGGGAGGAAAGGGCCTTTCAGTCCCCTGGTGGAAGCCTCAGAAATTAGTCTTGGGAGGCCTTGGGGGGTCTTTGATAGTTTATGACACCTTCTAAAATGTGACAGCTGCCGCTCACATCAACACCCTTGAGCCAGGAATGCCCCATCAGAAGGAGTGAAAAGTCTCAGGACCGTTGCCAGGAAGAAGGGATGGAGGAATTTTACAGTTGAGTGAGTTATGCATAGGAAGGCAATTGGATCTGCCTCTTATCAGCCTCAAAATACACACCCCTTTTTCCCCCGGGGATGCAAATATGACAGCTGTCAATCAAAGCACATCCATTCAGGATTTAGGGAGAAGGTGCTGCTGGGGCCTTGACCTGTCACACAGGTGTCCTGAGGTCTGGGCCAGAATTCCCACACCTTTCTAGCTACAAATGCAAAGAACAACACTGTGAGGGATGCCATGGGAAAAATTCATTCAATTTCAGCCAGACAGTGACAAATGACAAAAAATGGTTGCAAATAGCATACCATAGGAGAACTGCACAGGGTCACAAGACAAATTCTGGGAATACACATTACAGGGTGGAATACACGTTATTGGGTGGCTCCCATTATCAAACTTGAAAGGGGACGAATATAAGAATCAACGATGTATTGGTTTGAGTCTCATACAAGCAATATGGACTGAAGGGCTGAGATGACCAATTCCTGCTACACAACACAGACAGGGACATTTCCATTGCTGCCTTTAGCAGTGGTGGTGGCACCCAGAGAGGGAAGCATTCTGATTTACCCAGCAGTGAAAGGAGGCTTACAGAGTAATTTACCATTGTTTTCTGTAGTACGGCGTGTTTAACTTCCCTGTTGTGACTATTATTCAAACATGAGGCATGGGAAAGCAAATGTGGGGAATTGCTCTTGGAACAGCTCAGCACAATGCTCTCAGTGCTGTGTGTTTTCTTCTGCAAATGGTCTTTGTCAGAAGCTCATGTGGATCTACAGAATCCCCTTGTGGTCCCTATGCACATATTCTTTGCCAGAGAGGTCTCCTAGCTATTTTCCTTGGCTGTTTCATCAGTACAGCTAGCTTTTTCTTTCAGGCTATGCTGGGTGCCGCATAATGGTGTGACTAATTGAAGTTGTTTCTTTCCCTTCTCCTCCCCCAGATCTCTTGATTATTATTTTGTTGTATACCTTAATTAGCACTTTTCTGGCTTCTGGCTGGTTGTAACTCAGAGCTTTCTGAAGAGATGCTAGTAAAACTTTACACATTGCATTATGACAAGTACTGCAAATACAAACTCTTTACTAGATTTACAATTATATCATGCCCACAGAATTCTATTAAAAACCCAGCATGACACTGCAGATGGTGAAATGGGGAATGGGCTGCTTCCTGTATGCATGGAAGCAATTCTGGTAAATCCCATCATAATAATTTTACAAAGTTAGATCATTAAAAGGAAAATAGCAGTTGTTAGCCCTTTCTAACACAGTTTGTATTTCTGGGGTTTTTTATTTCAGTGGCTCAGTTTCCTGCCTACTGAATCATGCTCTCAAATGTGGTTTGTATACAAAGACACAGAGAAAACCAGCTCTGCCATGGTTTTCTCATGAAAAACCTTAGTATTAACTAAGTGAGTAACAGCCTTTGTAATTTCTCTTAAAGAACTTTAAAATGTCTTAAACTTCCGCTTTTGGCCTCACACACATGCAAATTTATCCCCACTGAAGACCAAGATATTGTCACAACAGGTGGGAAAGTTTCAAGTTTTACACAGTTTTAAAGAGGGTTAAGAGGAAGATGGCATCCCAAACGTGGCAATATGGTCTTCTTTTCAGAAGCAGTGTAGACATCTGCAATTTTTTGCCTTCTGATATGAATCAGATGAAAAAGAGCTCCTTTGAGACTCTGTGAACATGGCTTAATATAAGAAAGTGCCTACTTTAAGCTCTGTGCATACATCTTACTTGTTCTTAGTGAGGGACAGAATATCACTAGTGCAAATTTATTTGAGGTAACCACTTTTATTGACCTTAAAACTATTGCTTTCACATTATAGGCTGTTAGTAAAAACACGCATTTTCTGGGAAAGGGTACATTTCCTGGTTTATTTGTTTTTTTTTATTTTGTGAGGATCTGGCTATACAATTTCTCTTAATATCGGGATGAACCCATACAGTTGTGAGGAAATATGTCTCCTTCGTATATCAAGACTTGGCAAATCAATTTCAGTCCCACAAAATGGAGAAGGCAATGGCACAGAAGGATAATAAATTAAGTCCTTTGTTTTGGGCACGTGATCACTGAAGGAATACTTACTAATTTTATTTATATATTTCTAATAAAATTGCAGGCTTTAAGCACTGCATCACTTGCTTAGAATGGGGATTATGGGAACTGAGACTTTACAACATCAACCACAATAATACAAACCATCTACATTTATGAAAGAAGAAAGACATCAGTAAGTCAAACAAGCAATACATATGTTCTTCCTGCTGCATAAAGCCCAGCTTTGAGGAAAGATGCTTGGATAGTGCGCAATAATAATCTGTCTTTCTATAAAAGCTGTCACTCTGTGTCTTATAAAAATTTAATAAAGCAGGCACGTAGAGCCAGATGGTTATTTCCTGTTATTAAAGCTTTAAGGGACAAATTAATCTCTGCTGCACCCTCCATTGACTTCAATACCTTCTCTATTGACTTGAATGAAATTACATTGCAGATAATTTGGATGTGGTTTCTGGAGGATGGGAGCCATTTAGGTACCTTTTAGGGAGTCATCTGTGGAAAACCTCTGCATTTCGCATAACTGTTGTGAATTGTCTGTATTTTTGGACACAACGTCACCATATAGCTCCTTGCACTACTAAGATATCAGCTTTGCCCTGTACCATGGAGCACAATGCTTGTGTTTTGGAAATAGCTTGGTGACCCCAACTGGGATAAACATTTCTAGCGTTGAAACAATGTTAATGTATGGCTGGGTTTGGCACAAGTTCAAATATTTCTGTGGAGCTTCGTAGTGTAGATGTACCCCAAGCCTCATATGTCCCACTAAAGAAGAAATTTAATGGGTTAATGTGTGTTCAGGTTCAGGTGGGAACACACAGGTACCTCCCCTGCAGGTGGGAGTTTTACACTGCCTGATGCAACACTGTGGACCATGTGCAGTCCTCAGGTGGAAGGCCCCAGAAAAGAGTCTGGGGGTACTTTGGGAATCTTTAATGGTTTGTGGCCCCTCCTAATGACATGACCAGTGTTTTACCCATGTTTAATTCTTCTTCTGCACCTGTGCCATCTTCTGTCTAAATATTAAGAGAATAAATGGCATGAATTTCTTTTTTCCCTGAGATCTGGAGAACAGATGCAAAGATTGGACTGTTTTTACATATGCCAGGCATCTAGAATTTTAACTATTTCAGCACTGGTAGCTGCTGAGCTGGAGTTTTGAAGAGCCAGAGGGTTTGAGGAGCTAATGTGCTCCCCAGGGGGCAGTCAGTGGGGCTGGACAGGGTCTGACCAGATACCTCATCTCTTCTCAGAATGAGCATCCAAGTCATAACCAAGCTGGGATGCCTCTAACTGCTGCAGTCTGTAGTGCTGTAGCCCATTTCAGGAAATGAATCTCAATTTCATGTGGGTATGGAACCATAGTAGTTGAAGATTTCTGTAGGTAGGTGACAAAAAAAACTCACTTTTTTTTTTTTTTTTTGCATAAGACAACACAGTGGTGCTTTTCATCAATGATATAGGCCATCTGATATTATACAGGACTGCCAGTGTCAGAGTATGTGTGAAAATCTGAAAGGTAGTTAATAAAAAACCACATGGTTTTAATCTATTTTCTCTTCTCTATAAACACAGGATGTTTCTCTGGTTATAATGAAGATGAACAACTTCATCTCTGTGCTTTTCTCTACTCTGAAGATACTGAGAAGTAGGGAACATTGTGATTTCTCTTTCATTTCAAAAGCTGCTTGCAATGTACTTAATTAGTCCTGGTAGAAACAAAAGTGACAGTAACATAAACTGCAGAAGGAGTTCAATCTATCTTGCCTGGCTTGGAAATTGTGGCCAAATAAAGTCATTTGCAAGCAAAAATATCCTTATCTTCCTTTGTTTCCCTGAACAAGTTATTTGAATGGGGAAAAAAAGTAAGAAACTTCCTTGTCATTTACCACTTGAAAAAAGCACTTTGAATCAGAATGGATTTTGTTTATCCACTTAATTACAGCGAAGGCTTTGATGAAGCCCTTATTACTGTTGAACAGAAATGTTAGAGACAAAGGCATTAGCCACTGAATGTGCTGTATGTAATGTGCACTGGTTGCAAATAGCTTAGAGAAAGCTGAGAACTCATTAAGTATCTGGCACTAAAAACAAAACAAAACAAACCACAAAACCACAAAAGTTCTTTAATGAACCCAAACAGCTGCAGTTGTGTACGTATTTCCAAAATCGTAAGATAATGAATTTTGGTTGGGTTTTTTTGTTTTGGTTTGTTTGGGGTTTTTGGTGGCTAGAGGTTTTTTCTTTTATTTTAAGACATGATCTGAATGTACTGCACTTTGCCAACGTGATTAGGCTGTCAACAATCAAAGTGAAAGCAAAGAACAGAAATAAAAGACGTGGGAATCTGACACTTACTTGGACCAAGATTTTCGATTCAAGAGGTCTGGGTTTGGAAAAAAGCAGATCTTCAGGCAAATTTCAGGATTGTAGGTGTACCACTAGTTAAAATATAAATTTGCAAAAGGAACTGAGGAATTGAAATTATGTTTTCTATCTAACTCAGCATTCATTGTGTTTCAGTGTGGCACAAGGAGGACAGTGAGAAGTACGTACTTGCCATACAGAGCCATGTGGAGAGGAAGGAGGGAATATTAGAGCAGGTGGAAAACAAGTTGTTCTGGGCTTGCTCAGGCCATTAGTGTGATTAATGCCATGAAGAGACAAATCTCAGGCTCCTTAAGAGAGCTTGTTTTCAAAGCTCTTGGAGTGTGCAGATTTTGAAACTCAGGCCATTAGAGATGTATTCCATTTCTGGTGAAGTGCAGGTCAAACTTAACTGCAAACTCTCAGGATCACACCTAAGTGACCTAAGCCTGACTTCCAGTGTGGAACAGCCCAGGCTTTTATCCATGCTGCTTGGATGCCAAGCGAGGAGTCAGAGCCCAGACCACAGCACATGGCCAAGCAAAAGGTAGTTGTTCAAGGCTTTGGTCCAATGGGAAAATGGATCAGGAGTATTGCCATACTGAAGAAGGACCTCTTGCCTATGGTTGCTCCTTGCCCTTGCCAGCCCCATGTTACCGCAAAGTGTACTGAACATCACTGGCTGTTTTGGGACATCTGGACTTCACTCACACCTCCCAGAGAAAACATGAAGAATTTCAGACTACTGAGGGAATAGAAATTAATGCCATCCTTCTGTTGTTAGGTCCTGCGTGATTTCTAGTCTCTCCCACAGGACAGTTTTGCTACTGCCAGTGATGGGATATGACAAATAGACTGAACTTCATTGTTTGCCTTTCTGAGATATAGGGATTAATATAAATCATATGGATTCTGTATGGTTCTGCAAAGTCAAGCCTTGGCATCATAATCCATCAACCTCACTGCAAAGGTTTTCTCTGCATACCTCTACAATGCATCACCAAAGGAAATACAGATTGGTTGCAGAGCTGTTTCCTAATGGCTCTTACATGTACAGTTCATTGAGATATTGCATTAATAATTCTATCTGCATGCCTCATTTCCAAGAACTACTCAGGAGTCAAGAAATGAAGTTGAGACTGCTCTAGTTTAAAATATCAGTTCTTGCCTTTGGTCTTTTTTGATGATGTGATCTGACAGACCAAAATATCTTTTGAGAAAAATTACTGGAAAGCTATTTCCAGAAAGCTACGTGACAATCTTTACCCACCTCTTCTTTATCACCTCAACATTGCTTGCAAGTATTTTCCACTCAGTTTTGTACAATGATATTTAAAATCGTCTCCTTTTTTTATCTTAAATGTTTTAGTCTAGTTTTAGCCTTTCATAGGACGTGCCCTGAAACAATGCTTGATGCTATGTAATATGCATTTTCCCTTCAAATCAACATTGCCCTACTTAGGTGTAGTTCAGAATTAGTAATCTGAAGGTAATTTAACAGATCTCTGGTAACACCTGTGCTGTTTTCCTTACTGTGAAATGTCCATTCTAGCTGGGCACAGCACAAAATCCTTCACAGAGTGAATGATGAAGGACCAGAAGAGGGAAACAAGGAGGCTGTGGAAATCAGCATCCTTGGTAGTTTTCAGAATTTTACTTGAGAATGTCCTGAGTAATCTGATTTAGCTTTGTGATTTTCCCTGCTTTGAGCCAAGGAGTAGACTAGATTATTTTAAAGGCTCCTTCCAAACTAGGTTACTCTGTGAGTCTGTATTACCTGCAAAAGTTTTTCTGTGGCTTTTCTCTGACTCCTGGGGGAAAAAAAGGGAAATGTACTATGCATAAAACAGTGTTTATACCAATGCTAACATATATATTCTCAGTAAAATATTTACCAGAGTGTACAGGTTGCTGGAGGGCATTATGAAAGGTAGTTTAAAATGCAGCTTGGACATCCAACCCAAACACATGAACCTTCTGTGTGCACTCTGTGGTTTGCAGAAATGGAGTAGCTGCTTTTGCAATGTGGTCTGTCATAAAAAGTTTTCTTTGGGAGTCTCTAATGACCTTTAGGTAAAACATAATTTGAATTGTATCTGGAATTGAGTTTTTCAGGTATTCACAAAGTAAAAACTTGTGAGTTGAAAGTCAACTAAAATTCTTACACATCTTCTTAGAATTGCATAAAAACTGTTGGAACACCATTTTAGATTCCAGAATATCTTCAAAAACTTAATAACCTGTGCAGATATCTCTGACCTGGTCTCTGCAGATGTCATGACAGGTCTGTTGTAGAGGAGCAGAGCCCAGTTTTTTCCTTAACAAGATAATATGCTGCTAAAAGTGAGGAACATATGCTTTTTGTCACTGGTCCAGCCTTACACAGAGCCACGACTAACCTCAAAAGGGAGTGGGCTCCATTTTGATTCTTTCTTTCCCTCAGCATGCAGGCAGGAAGAGTTGGGGAGCAGCTGGGGGTGGAGATGAGGCTCTCTCTGGTCATCCTCTGCTGGGTTCAGAGTGGCACTGGTCAACATTACATAGGAACATCCTGGGCTCTGATGGATTTTACATTCTTTTTGCATCTTACAGGACACTAAGTCAATGTCTTTCAAAATGAAAGCACCCAGTGATGCTGGGGATGAATGAGCAGCCCTGGCCGGTGGGATGGGTGCATTTTCCAGGATGACTGAAGTGTTACTGCAGACAACAATCACTTGGCTTGTGCTCTGTGGCAGGCAGTGGTTTTCAACCAGGAGTAAGACAACTGTCAGAGTAAAGTTGAAAATGGTCTTAAACTGAACAAAAATTTATTTGATTGCCAGGCTTAGAAGTAGGGTTTCCAGGTTGACAGGTCACAAGAAGAGATGTTTTCAAGAAGTCCCCTGGCAGAACTGTAAATATTGGCACACCAGGTTGTCAGTGGTCAGGACATTCTTCGTGTGTGTGTAAATATCAAGAAAAACATGCCTGGTACTAAGACACTGAACACTTAAACAAAGATTAGAAGTCACAGTGATGTCAAACAGTACCCCCTGTCTTGCTCTGTGTGTGTCTGTACCTAATGGCTTAGCTGGACACTGTCCTCAGGAATCCTCACACTTCAGGAGATAAAATGATTTATTTTGCTCTCAGCAAGGTCTTAGATTGCTTCTCCCTCAAGCCTTTAATACACATAGCAAGGTTTGAAAACATAAATTTTCTTTAAGTTGAGGAGCAGCCTCTCAACAGTGAAGGAAAATGTGTATTTTGGCTAAAGTAACATAATATCATTCACCTGGAACCCTTTGTGCAGAGGCAGTAGGAAAGATGCAGTACCAGACAAACTATAATTCTCTCCCTACTCGATGTTTTGAGCCCAAACTGAATCTTCTCCTGTAAAACAATTACCATATAAAAATTCTATGAGACCAAATTCTACATTTGTTCATTACAGCAAATAAAATGTGCAGAAATGTTTTACTATTTGATTTATTTTCTCTTAGCACTGTATTTGACCATGTATGTGTCCCAGAAATCCCTTGACAATTCACTGAGAGGATTCACCCAGGAAGACTTTGATCTCTAAACACGACAAGAAGAATCATAGTTACATCAGTCTTCCCACTGTCACACTCTGTACATGTCCATTACTGTACACTTTTGGTGTAAGAAATGTTTTTGGGAACTTGAATAAGAAAAGGCTAGTTGGTTCCCAGTTCCACAATGTGCTTAATTACATCTGTGATTGAGAGTCTGCTGATTGTGATGGGATCAGAGTACTCAGCTTAAATTAAGCCTGTGCTTTGGAGAATGACTGTGAGAGCTTCTCCAACCCATCACATGCATCCAAAGCCTTAAGATTTAAACACTTGGCTTTATGAAATGGCTATATCATAATTTTCCAAGGTGAGTGTTAAGTAGAACGAGTTGGCAGTATACCAAATTAATTTACAAGACTACATAAACAGTAGTCTAGACAGAGCTGCAGAATTTTTTTCTCCTGCTACACTCATACTTCTAATGTTCTCTGTAGGAACTTTTCATCTCTCCTACTCAATCTATTTTATGAAAAACATACTTGAAATAACATTGAGGTTTGCATTTCCTAATGCTTCCTACTCCTCTTCAGTGATAATGAAGAGGAAGTTTTGTTCTGGGCTGTTTCTCAGCTTCCAGAGCACCCACATAACAGACACATGTGAAAATGACTCAAAGTGAGGAAAAAAATATCACTTCATCTGCACCTTGCTCCTAATGACACATTTTTATTCATTTTTCAAGCTGCAACAACCATCTCAGTCCCACGATCATTACAGTCCTTTAAATATTCTAAACAAGAGGGGCTTTTGCAGTATTCATGTTCATTTAACCACAAGTAGTTTTAATATGTTTTTAACTTCTGACAACATTCTGGCTGAGAAAGAATTATCTAATTCGAGTATTGTAAGAAAAAAGATTTAACAAGTATCAGCCACAGGCCAAATCAGCAAGAAAAGAGAAAGAGCCCAGTTTTGCCACTAAAATGAACAAGTGTTAACATTTTGGAGGATGAACTGATGTGTGCACAGCTGTGCAGCATTGGTATGGGAGAGGGCACTACTAATCCCCAAGGCTTCATTGCAAAGCATGCATAAGAATTGAATCTGGCTTCTGTTGTAAATCTCTCTGGATGGTTTGAGCATCTTTAAGTCTTCTGGCATGCAAAATTATCTGTGCTTTAGTGATCAGCTTCTTAGTACTGCAAGGACAGGAACAATGAGCATTGTCCTTTGACTGTAGTACTTCTGTTTTCTCAGCCCAAAAGAATTTATTTTGTTCAGGTTCTGCCCTTGCAGGAGGTAAATGACCATCCAGGTACAGTCTCCATGTCCTCCCATTTTTCTAGTCTCTCTATTCTTTTATAATTCTTCTGCTTCTTAGTTTTTCCCAGCTCAGCTTATGAAATGTCTTACTCCTTCCCACGTCTCATTCCTGCATTTGCTTTGCCTCTTCATATCCTCCTTCTTATCCTCTCCATGCTGTTCTTTTGCCCTTTGCTTCTCACTCACCCATCTGGCACAGCACTTGAACCAATAGCTTCCCATGGCTTGGCTAACCAAGCATGTTTCCCAGTGTTTTTTCTGTCAGTAGACCAGGAAGTAAAAGTGCCTTTTTTAACTGGTGCTGAGTGCTGAACCAGGTTTGATCTTGTCCAATACACCCCTAATAACATGCATTTCACCCAGAAGGGATTGAAGATTCATATCTTCCTTCCTTCCTTGATCTGAATAATGCTAAAATCATTAAAATATTTGGTTTGTGACCTGGAAAATCAGATAAGCCACCAACTCACAGGGGTTTCTAAAGGGAAAATGCCTTTGTGACTGCTGAGAATTCTTGATAAAAGTGCAGTATCATGGTGAACATACTGAAGCTGTGACAGTGGTGGTGGTTGAGGTGGCTAGAAAGGTGAGCTTGGGTAGGTTGCTCTCTTCATAACAGGCAGCTTCAAAGCTCCTGGGTACTCATGTGGTGTAGAATCACAGATGCTGAAATTTTGCATCTCTCTTCTTAAGTCCATCCACCCTGACACGTTCTGAATAAATTTTAGGCTCTACCAAATGGTATTTTTTGATGGAAATCTGGAAAGGTATTTTCATGCAAGTTAGGTGACTCAGGAGGTTTCAATAAAGTCCTTGAAAAGGTAATGCAAAGTTTCTGGCATTTCTAGAGAGTGCATCAGAGCAAAACTAACAAACAGACTTGTGTTGTCCTCCTCAGATTTCCATATCTCTGTAAAGACCCCAAAGGGAAACCAGGAAGGCTACATTCCTAAGTCAGTGCCTGAACTTGGTGGCCCATGGCCAGGGACAGCTTTTCCCTTATTTTCTTTGGGAAGCTGACAGCTTGGGAGCAGAGCACAAGGAAGCAAACTAAAGAGCAAGAGGGCAGCATATCAATGTATTTAAACAGCACAGAGAAAAGGCACAGTTGCTTTCTGCAGGTTAAATGCTAGAGAAATCTCAGACATGATGAAGAGAAGAAGCTAGATGAGGCACTTTCAGCTTTCTAGTAGTTTCCAGGTAAAATCACTGCCGTTAAGATATTGTGCTTCTAATATCTAGGTCCATTAAACAGATTAATTTGGATTCTGGATGTGACCTAAACCTAAGGGTGATGGTGAGAATAGGCAAAGAGCTGCCAGCTGCCTACAAGTCACCAGGTTTAGGATCTGTGGAACTCTGAACTTCCAACGAAGAGCTCAGTTTAAAGGTCTGGGACTATGTGTAACGATGTATGGCTCGGAAACACGTATAGTATTATAGTCAGATTCGTCTGCAAAACTCTGGGTAGCATAAGTAAAACTTTATCCAAGGATACACAGTGTAGGGGTCACCTTAGACTCACAAAGTTATCAGCTAAAATATTAGATGATCTGAAAGAATAAGGTCATACAGAACTCCTGAGAGCTGACTAACCTTTAACTTGTCATGAAGAATCACTCTTCTTTCTCTGCTTGTTCTTTCTTAGATTATCCTACCTTTAAAACTCACTGCATTCTCAGTTTTGTTCTCCCAATGCAAAAATAAGAGCAATTATTGATTTGCAGTCAATGTGATTTTTTTTGTTTGGATTTTTTGGGTCCAATTCATAATGCTTTTTGTGAAGAGGTTTCTGCTCCAGAATTAGGAATGGCAGAAGGAAGAAGAAATTTCATCTGCACAGCAGCATCAGAAAAATACATTGTACTGACAACTGGAAAAAATCGTATTTGTAGCTAATCTAGAGGAGTCTGAGGTTGCTGGAGTGCTGGAGATAATAGAGTTGCAGGTTTCCACTAGAGGAGGATCTATGACATTTTGTAGATGGGTTTGAATAGACAGCTATTTAACTTTGCTAACACTAGAGACTGTGTAGTCTCTAGTCCTGCAAAACTGGAACCTCTTGGCAGAATTATTTTGCTGATTTGACAAAAATTCCCTTATTAAAAAAAAATTGAGAGTTTTTCCTTGATTTTGGAAAAGAGTCTGTGTTAAACAGTAAGTACTGTCAAAATTGCAGACTTTGGTTTTCACAACTAAAGACATCAGAAGGACAGAAAAAAAAGAGTGGTTTTATGGAGGCCATACTTTCCAGAAGGACAGGTAGATGTGGACCATGGATTCTACCAAGAACAGAGCAAATATTGCATGTAGTGTTCTACTGGATTCTTCTAAGTGAGACTGAAAACAGCATACTCTTTGACAAAATGTCAGAAGAAACATAGAAATGGAACATGTGCCATTTGGATGTTTATTCTAGAGCTGCAATTTCCAAGTTAATTTCTTGTAGAATTCATTGCAAATACAGGACAGAATGACAACTTTGATCATGCAAGCTGGAACTTTAAAATCCAAGAAACTAGTTAAACCTGGAGACACTGAAGATGTTTAAATCTTTTATTGAATATAGTGGCTTCAATCACAGCCAAGAAAGACATAGCTTTTCTTGTAAAAAGGTACATGGAAATAAAAACAGGGATCTCTTTGCTTTGAAAACCTTTAAAACAGGCTTCAGTGTTGATGTTCATCTTAATTTGTCAAATATCTGCCAAACCAAGACAAATATTTTCTTTAGAAAAAAGGAAAAGGAGGTTAAAATCAACAATATCCCAAAGTGGATCCTAAGTATATATAATATCCTAGAAAAAGTATATTGTACACCTAAACATAATGCAAATAGTCTAATAGAGTGGATTTTAAAAAAAAGATTTGACCAAGTGAAAGCTTTTTTGAGGTTCTTCTAAAGTGTTCTGCTCTTCTTTACTCTTTATTATTTCCAGCAGGGTAGAACATAGCTGTCATGCAACACAAAGGAAGTGGGTTAATAACAGCAATTATACAGAATGTTTGAAATAGCAGCATATGGAATGCTCGTCTCATTATTTCCAAAGTGTACTGGATGTGTCTTACTTGTGATAGAGCTCAGATCCATCCCTCAGAAATAGGCAGGAAATAGGAAAAAGATCTGTGAGAAATCAGCCAAAGTATGTGAAGGAAGCAGGACTCAGCTACAACTTTCTTCAAAACAATACATTCCTATCTGTCATTTCTGTTTGTTTACACAGCAATGATGCTGCAAAGGCAGGATCTTATTCAGCCAGTTCCTGGAAATATAGAGCAGTGGGAAGCATTATTGTATGTTCTTAGAAATGTTGCTGAAATCAATGAGTAAAGTCTGGTTCAGAGTTGACACTTTATATTATTTGTTAACTGGATAAACTGCCTTTAAAATTTCTTCTCATTAGGTGTTTCTTTACTGGCATACAGACAAGTACTGTTTCTGATTTCTTTGCCTTTTCTCTTTCCTTCCAAATTTTTATTTTAAGTATTTTTTTATTTAATTCATGGTCCAACACAGACACTCCAAATCTCTTTGGTCAGACATGTAGAGCAGCAAAATCATTGTGCTTGGTGCCCTATACACTCCAATGCCATTATGGATGTGCTGTGTCCAACTACAATAACATATTTCCTCAGTGTTTAAACTGCATTCCAACTGGCTTGGCAAACTCTGCATTCAAAGCTATTTAGGCACACAAACAGCAATAATTACATTAATATTACTGTACAGTGATCTAATTCTTGAGTGCTGTAGATCAGCAAAGCTCTAGTGATGACAAATCAGGGAAATTGTGCTGATTTATTCCTTCAGCAACAGGCTGTATTTAAAATGATGACAAACTCTGACACACATTAGCCTTTTCCCTGTGGTATATACAGGGGAGTACTATCTTGATGAAATGATGATTTCTGAGCTGTATCAATGCTCATCCTTCAGTGGATTTTATCCATAACATGAAAGAATTGATTTTATTCAGAATATCCTCTACATTAAGCATTCTACCACGTTCATCACAAAATATTGCCTGTGCAGGAACCTCAAAAGAAAATGGCATTATCACTGATACATTTACCAAGCCTATAACAATATTTGAGAGACTGACACAGGCTAATGAAATGTATTTGGCCAAAACACCAGAAACAAGTCAACACCTGTCCCTCAAGAATTCCACTGGAAAAACATTATGGATTAGTTTGTCTCCATTTGTTTCTGCATTGCTTGTGTACGTAGTACGGTTGCATTTTTTTAGGAAGATTGTTTTATCAGAGACCTGACTTTTACATACAAGCTAGAGGTATTGGGACCCATTATCTGCCCTCTTTGGTAAAGACACTAATGGTTCTTATATTTAGACATGGTTAAACATTCCCTCTGAAAACAGGAACATACAAGTGGAGCTGGATCATCCCAGGCTGTCTGTTTGAATGTCCCTTGTCTTGCAGTGCCATTCACCAACATGAGCTACCTTCAAGAATGGGTTTCCCAGCAGCTGGCATGCAGATCAGGAAACATTGGGAGGCATCCAGTCATCTAGAGATGGGACCTGGAGGGATTGCAGGGACAGTTGCACCACACTTCTGCCTAGGATGTGTGCCCAAGTTCCTTTTCCAGGGAAACCAGGGCGCAGGAAGGCAGGGGTGGTTGTCACACAGATTTCTGCCATTCAGCTGGGACATGGCTGACATTTGCGCTGAGGAGGCTGTACTAATGGCAGCACAGTCCCCAAGACTGAAGAGACCAGCTTTGGAGGGTTGATTTGCAGACAGGGAGATGAAATCCCTGCCTTTGACAGAATAGGCTGCCCTTACACTTGGTGGAAGAGTTGGCATCTCCAGAGAGAGCCATCTGACCTCTTTCTTATGTGCCTTCCTGTCACCCAGTTCTGTCAGTCAGTGAGCAAAAACAGCTGAACATCTGAGACACATGAAGGTTTGTCTTATTGAGAAGCTGACAAGGAGGTCTTTACGCAAAGGATCCGATTTGGATTCAACCTAAGGGTGTTGCAGAGGTACTGTGAGTGTCCAGACTTTTTTGGGTGCAAGAAACAACGTGGAGTCCTTGGTGCTCTCTTGCCGAGGACAGGTTTCTTTTCTTTATTCCCAGCCTGCTTCCTCCTAATCAAGATCAATGTACAAAAGGGAAAAACTGGGACAGAGCAATATCTCCAGCTCAAAGTACTCTGGTTTTTAAAGAATTCAGGTGATAACAAAAAGTACTCTTGGCAGATTGTATTACTGTTCTATACAACTGGACTGGTTCATGGGTTGAATTTTTTTGGTAGGGTTGTTTGTTTGTTTGAATAGGTTACAATCTTATTAGCATCAAGTACCTTAAATATAATCTTCAAAGCAGGAAAAAAATAGTAAAACTGATTGGTTGTAAAATTAGGTTAGTTTGAATGTTCTTTGGCAGTATGTAAAATTTTTGTTACTAGAGCACTCAACATCAGTGAAGAGGCAAATAATCATATAACGGGCATTTAAGAATCCATAGGCTAGTTTCATCTTTAGTAGGATCAGTAAAATCACTTGTACTGCATAGGCTTCCTCCATGCAACAATTCACATGAAGAACTCAGAAATGGGGAAGTTCTCCAGTGTGTCTGGTTTTAAATGCTCCTATTCCTCTTGCCTGCCCAGGCAAAGAAATAGGAAAATAGTGTGAGGTAATTGAACAACAGTAAGAGTAATGACACTGCAATTCAGAATAGTTAAAAGGCAGTAGAAAGGATGGCAATGAAAACAAATATTGAATGCATACACATCTGTAGAGTTGCAATGAAAAACAGTGTTATGGTAGGGTGTGAAATAATGCTGCTCTTGTCCTGAGCTCTCCAGTGAAGCATGGGATTAAATCCTACCTGGAGCTGAGCAAGGTTCCTCTGCTTTACTTAGTATTCTTGTTTGGTACAGAAAAATACTATGCAAAGAAAATAGAATTATATTATCCTATGGTCTTCCCCTAATGTCTCCGAACCTCACTGTACTTTTTTATGCTGTTTTCATTATTGACTATCTGATGGCTGGTAGGGAAATGTAAGTCCATCCCTTACAATAAAAGGGAAGTGAAAACGTGTTAGAGTAAAAGTGATCTCTTTAAAAGACATTTAGCATTAGAGCTCTGAGACTTCTCTTGGCAACAGTTAAGGCAGGCTGCCTAGTGGTATCCACACTCCTGGATGAGGGCTGTGGGATGCCTGTGTGGTGCACAGGAGCCATGCAGAGAGGACATCTAAGCTGGCAAGAGATGCTGTGGCACTAATTGCCTCTCAGGATCAGATGTGCTTATGTTCCTGCTGGAAAGAGGTGCATGTCTCTTTTGGGTTTTTTAAAAGCTGACTTCACAGCTTCACAAAGCACAAGAGTGAGTTTCTAAATATCATTATTTAAAGTGCTGAAATTCCCAGCTGAACCCCCACCAAATTAGCTGTCCTGCATGGTGGCCCTAAAGGACTTTCTTTCCTTTCCTCCTCCTCCTCAGTCCAGAAATGATGGATAATAATTCCGAGCACACACAGGAGAGCCAAGCAGCACCCACCCAATATAGCCTCATATTTGAAACAGGTTCAGGTAATTTCAGCTGGAGAGGGGAAATGAACCCAAGACCAGCACAGCCTCAGGTGTGTTGACCAAGAGGTGATCATTACAGTAATAGATATACAAGAGATACATTAGCAGCAAGTGAGAAGGAGGAGTCTGGCTTCTTCTAGAGCAAAGAAGCTGCTGCACTCTTTATAGCTGAACTCTGAAGACACCAATTGATTTAAGTCCTGATGGTGGAATATGTGTAGGAGTATGTGTGTGTCCTCATCTGAGACATAATTCTGTAGCTTCTTAGCACTAGTATGCTGAGGAGTATTCTGCTCATGCCCTAAAAGAGATGTCTAAATGTCATATGACCTTTAAAAATGAGGAAGTCTGGGCAATAACTAAGAAAATGGGAGCCTAATCAGCACCCAGATTAGACATATTCCATTCTCCTACATCCTTTTGTGCCTCTAGTGTACTAAATTTAATGAGAGTTGGCATTTTTCCATTTTAAAGTTGTTGTCTAAAATATGTATATATGCACATATGTATATATATATATATATATATATACACATTTTTTAGCACAACAAAAGTTTCCTCCTCCCATTTCAAATTTTTCCTCAACTCTCCCTGTTTCTGGGGAGCCAAAATCTAGCAACTGTGACCCATGAAATCTTATCCCTTTCTCTACATCTTCGTTTGCTTGGTTTAAGATGTACACATGGAGATGCAAAGACAGCTGTTATTTTGTTCTCAAAACATTGGAGACTGTTGTGGGAAAATATTGCACAGATTTCTCTCATTGCTACTTTCATGCTGTTCATTCTACTTGATATTTTCTTGCCCTAATCTTCCCTGTACAACAGCTTAAAATTAGAAGTACTGTTTTTTTTTCTTGTTATATATAAGAAAACTTAAAAATTGCACTACTGCATAAAAGATTCCTCTTGATGGACTACACGTATTTTTAGCACAGTGTAACATATTGATACCACAAGTTATTTCGTTAAAACAGTAAATGTAGGGAAAACAAGGTAGGCTCAGTTCTATTGCATCAAATTCTAGAAACCAAAAGCACATTTCTCATCTCTCTGTAGACAGAGAATATGTTAGATATCTTCCCGGAGTGATTGATTTCCTCCTAAAGTCCAAATTACTCTTGGAGATGCCTACAATTCATCATGGACAGCATTGAAGTTTAGGATGCAGTACCCTCAGTTAGGTGTCTTGCATTAGAGGGGACAATTTGGGTTTCAGGTGCCTCTGCTATTCACTGCCCCAAACAGCAACCCACATCACTGGGGTATCTATCTCCCTAGAACAGATGATCAAGAGGCTTGCTTGCAGACCTAGAGCTTTTGCCCATTTTTCTGGTAGTTATCCTACTGTAAACATAACAATAAATGAGAATAAACAAAAACTTGCAGAAATGCAGCAGACTTTCTCCCTGTTGGAGAGCTAGCCAAATTTTGCTCTAACTGGTGTTAACACAAATAACTCATTTCTATTGACAGAAATTGCCCTCGATTCAGCTTGATACAATTATAAAAGGATCTGCACTGTTCTCCAAGGTCTCTTCAGTTTCAGAAATTTCAAAGAAATCAGGAGTTGCCATTATCATTTTTATATAATTTCCCACATGATATGCTATGTCAATCTAATGGAATACTGCACCAGTGTAGTAGTGGGGAAAAACATGACAAAATTACTTCTTACGTAGCACTGCAAATGACTGATCACTCTTATTTTTGGGATTTAAAATGATGAAATAGACAAGTATCTAAAATTTTGCAGGTTAATCAAATAGAAACTGACAGGTATAATTATTTAATGTTCTTGAAAGGCATACAAAATCTCCAAAGTGGAGAGCTCTATAAACAGAACAGATGCTTTATAAAGAAAATAATGAAGAAATCTGCTTCTTAACCTAGTAGCAGCTGATGTCCTGCAATTATCCTCTGTACATAAGAGTCTGTGAATGTTGCAGCCTGCTTATAGAGAGTTCTCTGTTGTTGTTATAATTTGCATTCATATTTTAGTGTAACTTTTATTTATATAGCAGAAGCAAGGTGTGAGCTCAGACTACAAAGCCAAGTGTTGATTCTGGTGCATGCAGGAACATGAGCGTCACAAAAAAACATTGCTCATTTTTCTAACAGACATTCAGACTGTTTGAAGATATGGGGCTCAGATCCAGAAAAGCTGGATACAATCCTTCAGGCTTCTGCATGTTGGGAAACTTTGCCCAAAACAGAGATGGATCCTGAGGATGGTTTGAGCTACCTCTGTTTTTGTTTAAAGTTAGTAAATGGTAGCTGTCTCCTGACTTCTGTTTTCACAAATGACAATCAGCTTGCCTTGTCCAAGCTGCTGACAACTCGAAAGTGTGTCTCAGTCCTGAGTCCTCATCCCCTCCATTAAACCAAAAGATTGCTTCATTAATGAAACGTGCATTGCACTCTTTCAGGTTCCAGTGATACTGAGAACTATTTGCTGACATAATTTTAAGGATCACTGCAAAATTTAGGCACTTAAGCTGTCTCTAAAATTCAGCTGTGCAGTATTGTATTTCATATAAAAGAAGGGGGAGAAAAAAACTCTTTTAAGGCAAACTTGTGTTTAGTAATTTCAGCAAAAAAGAAGAGACACTTCAGGATGTGCAGGACATTCACAGGGATCTGACAACTATTGCAAGTGCCAGTGGAGACCTGTGCCATTCTGCAGGAGCAGCAGTAGAGGACACAAGGGAGTGTACCAAAAGGCACCAGAAAGCTAACCTGTCCTTTCCTGGTCACCATCACCCAGCAATTTCTTCTTCAGTGAAAATCAAAACCAGATTGTTCTGTCTGGGTTCTGTGACCTGCAACTGGGCTTTCTGAGGAAAGAGTCCAAAATGTGGACTGAGGGCTGGGGAGCAGCCATTCAAGGGTATCCTCAGGAAGACTTGATGCAGTTGTACTCTTCAGAAATAGTATAAATGCTGGGTGTCACTTAGACCTTTTTATACCTTGCTTAGTATGTTGCAGGGCTGGAGGATGCTTCAATTGTACAGTGCTCTGTCAGATGCTTGCTCGAACATTAATGTTGAATTCATATTGAGCTCCTGAATTCTTTGCATTTCCCACAGCTTTTACAGTACCCACCCATCAAGAGCACTAATTAGAGGGAAAATATAGCTCACGCCAGTCATTTAATTCTCTACAGCACCCCTAGGCACAACCTTCCTAATGCCCTTTTCTCTCATTAAAATCCAATCAACTAAAAGTATTCTTTATTAAGCGGCCCATGAAATAACTTTTTAATTTTAGAACAAAAGGATTTGGAAGCTATGGCCTGTTTGAAATATTTGCTAGCAGTGTACCTGGAGAAAGAAGACGTACGTGTATCTTCAACTCACAGGAGAGATATTGGGAAAATAGCCTCCAGAAAAAATGGCTGGTGTTTCAGAGCCTTGGTACCTGCTGTTCAACCCCACCATGCATCCTTCACATTTATGTCTGCAGCTTTGAAAGAAGAAAGTGAAAACAAAAGACCAAAGCAATGACAAGGAGGAGAAGCATACTAAAAATGTGAGAACAAGAAAACAAGCTAAAAATGAGTCTTTGCTGATAGCAGGTGGAGGGACAAAGTAATTGTTTCAAAAATTCTCCTGTCAGAAAAACTCTTTGCCACAAAGGGAAGGAGAGTGGGAAGTCAACTCCAGTGCCGGCTGGAATATTTGCATTCTTACTTGTCAAATAATCTCATATTCACCTAAGTAATGCATTCATTGAAACTGAGATCTTGTTATGGAAATGTGCAACACATCATCAGCTGGAAGCTGTGGTAGGACTTGGCTTGCAATTGCTGACACATCATCTCAGCATTTCAAAGAGGTTTATTGTCACTTGTGTGGTCACAAAATGAAGAGGACAGACAGACAGAGACACATTCCTATGCTTCCCCCCAAACCCATCCCCACAATGCCAGTCTGTTTCCTTAAATCCCATTTGAAGCACTGCTTTCAATCTAAATAGGGGCGTTTTTCTGTGAAAATGAGGACTTTCATGTGCTTGTGGGATCAAAGCCACCCTTGCTCTGGACTGGGTGAGTTTGCTTTTCCTTCGTGCAGATTGCTATTTAGAGCATTACAGGCTTCTGACTGGCTTAGCTATCACCTGGTGCTGTTGCTGGAGAGGAGACGCCGCTTGGAATTCCAGGCTGCCTTTCAAAAACCAGCACATAAGCCTGGTGCTGGCTCACTCAGGAAGGAGAATACAGCTGGACCAAAATGCCTGTCTGTGCAGCCACATGTGCCAGGCAGCCTGACAAACAAGGTCAATTATTAAAACAAGAAAAATACAAGTAGACAAGGCCTGATGTCCCAGGGTGTGGCAATGGCATTATAGATGCTGAGCAGTAATGCTGGTTTACACCCTGCTTGAGATGTTTAAGGTGGATTAGGGACAAAATTATTCTGGAAGACATTTCTTCTTGGGATCACTGACAACTAGCTCTATACAGCTGCCACCATTGCGTCTTTCCTGCTTAGCAAAGAGCATTCTGGCTAAACTGTTTCTCTGTAAGGGAAAGAAGGAGTTCAGCTGTCACCATACTTACAACCTATTAAATTTCCAATGGTGAAAGCTCTGTGGGATAATACTCACGTTACTACAAGGAGCACATTGAGATATAGACCTTCTGGGATCCTCCCTGCTAAGATGTCCTGTATCTTTTATTTCAGATAAATATATATTCTAGCTTTTGTTGACCTTGACCTGTCTAACTCTCACTTTCTCCAGAAGAATCTCACATAGGAGAAAACATAAAGAAAAAGAATTAGACAGTGACCAAGTGAGACTCCAAAGAAGTGCTGTGAAATATTGCTTTTATTTACATATATTATGTTACAAGGGTTCATGGTACTGCATGAGGCAAGGCAAAACCAGAGTTTTACCCTGTGTTTTATTCAAAGGAGAAAACATGGGTTCTGATGCCTTTGTTTTGGGCTCATGAAAGAACATTCACACAGGGAAATGAAAGGTATCTTTAGCAGGGATGCCAGATTTCAACAAATATTCTACTTCATCAGAGCATTCTGCATCATTTGTCCCAGTGGAACAAATACCATGTGAGGACTACCTGTCCCCTGAGGCAAAGAGGGAATCTAAGGGAAAACAGAGTGGAAAAAAAGCTACTAATGGCTTTACAGCTGACAGTGGTTATACTCCAAGCTGTATTCTGGTATGTGAACTGACATCCAGCCTGGATGCTGAGTGGTATCAAATATGCATGCAAGGATCTGCCGTGGCTGATGCAAACAGACCTCTAGAAAAGGGACTACTTTTTGTCAACTCAAACTTTTTTGATCCTATACCATGAATCAAGTGAGACTATCCAAGCTTTTTTCCCTGTCAAATATTTCATGGTTTTTGGAGCCCTTACTCCCAGTTTAGAAGCTAGGCAGCCTTGACCTTCCTTACCAGTTCAGTTTATACTCTCTCAGCAGACAAATCTTCACTAATTCAAACTATCAGTTAGACATATCCATTGCTGCTCAACAGCCACTCACCTGAACTAGCAACAGCAGCTGCTTATTCTGGGAAAATAAAATATTTCTGGCAGAAAAAACAAAGAAAGGCTTCAGCTCTGTCATATCTTATGTCTGGATGAGGAAGGAAAAAGGTGTCTTAGAGGAGAGAGGCAGGGCATTCCCATGCAGGAGTATGACTGGAAGTGCAAGTGAAAGGCACGTCTGCCTGGAAATCTTCCTCCAGGACAAGTGCATGGAGTGCTGAGTCTGGTTTTGGGCTCCCAAGTGCAAGAAGGACAAGGATGTGCTGAGGCAAGTCAGCAAAGCACTACAAAGATGGTGAAAGAATTGTAGCATTCCTCATAAAAGAGGAGGCTGAGATGATTTAGAGTAGAGGATGCCTATGTGCATATATAAAAATATATATATGTACACACATACCTCATGGGGGAGTAAAGAAGATGAAGCCAGACACCTCTCAGTGGTATCCTGTGAAAGGCCTAAAGGTAATGGGTACAAATGAAAATACATGAAATTCCATTTAAACAGAGGAAAATACCTTTCACTGTGAGGGTGGTCAAGTAAAGGATTAGGTTCAAAAGAAGGCTGTGGAGTTCCCATACTTGGAGATACTCAAATTCTCACAGGAAACAGTTGTGGGCAACCTTCTCTAGCTGGTCCATCTCTGAGCAGAGGCTTGGGCTGGATGACCTCCACAAGTGCCAGTCAGCCTCAAGCTTTCTTTGATTCTGTAAAAGAGAGCACTCTAAATATGTTCAATTAATCCTACATGTGGACCTGCTTGTTCCAGAATACAAATATTTCTGAATGTTTCTGGGCATCTGGCATTTCAGTAGGAGTGGAGGTTTAAATGACACCAAGAATCTGTTCTCACTCCAAGATTATTGAGCATGGAGAAAAAGAAAAGGAAGCGAGATACAGTTCAATTTTGCTTTTATTAGATCCTTGCCTTTTTTTCTTTCTTTTGCTAGGTTTTTAAAGGCAAGAGCCTTAGAGCAAAAGAAGGAATGAGTCACTGCAATAGCTTCTCATTAAACTAATGACAAGACATATAAACAGAGGGAGCTCACTTGGCTAAGGTTCCTGCTGTCCACAACACTAAGCCATAGGAAATTAAACCAGAGAAAAAGTCATGTAGTGTGCCTTGGACTGGGTGTTCAATTAACCTTAAACTGGAAATGCTAACATTTGATTTAAAAACAAGTTATTCACTTGCACCAGGTGCCCTGTAGCTGGATAGGGTAACAAAGAAGTGAAATCAAGTTTCAAGTTCTGCAGTTTGCACCTTTTTCTGTACATGCCCTGGGTAGTAGCACCTCTATTGAACCACATTTCCAAAGGAGTTTGTCACTGTTCTCATTCCTCTCTTTTTAATACCAAGTCAATTACACAGGCACCTCCCTGGGTTATGGTAGGTGCTGAACACTTCTGAAAAATACCCTCTCAGTAAAAGCCATTATTTGCCAGCCTGACTTCATAAAAACCAACCTGCCAGAAAAAAATGAATTCTGAAGGGCCCCATGCTAAAGCCTCTCTCCAGAGAATATTCCCTGTTCAGTATAGAATATATAGGAATGATCCTCATCCAAGGAGATTTAAAAGGAAATAAGATGTTAATTTGCAGAAAACATCTTATTGCTAAACTGTTCTAGGTCCACAGTGTCTGCCACAGACTGCAGGAAGAATAAGATTTTTTGGAACTGAGAAAATAATGCTGAAATATTTTTTAGAATTGCAAACACTCAGCAGTGTTCAAACCGGGCTCATTTTCAGCAGTGTTTCCTAGCTAATATTTACAAGCTTTTCAAACCAAAATTTTTAATTGACAGGAATTAAAGCTGCAATCATTACTTTGAAACATATTGATAACATTTTATTTTAAATGCAGACTTGCAGTTCCTGGTATGCTTGACCGAAACTGTGGACATAGCAGTATTAATATAAACCAGTTCTAATGCAAAGATTTGAAGATCAAGTTTTTCTAGCAACAATTGTGTGCAATTGAGTAAAATCTCAATCCTCTCAGCCTGATAATTTTAAGTGTTCGAGGAATTCACGTTGAAGCCAGCTTTGGCAAAAGCATCTAACTGCAACATATCTATTTGTTTCATAAATGCCTTACAAGCAACTGAAGCTCCTTCAGCTCCATGGTTAATGTAAAGGAAATGAGCAAAAATATTCCTTTCATTTCCTCTCCTTTGTGCAAAGGCCAAGGTTTAACAGATAAAGAAGAATAATTTAGAATTTTGCCTATGCTTGTAACAGGCAGTCAGGAGAGCTCCTCTGTACAAAGAATCTTAACAATAGAAAACAAAAAGAACAGAATTTTAAAAGCACTAAAATCTGTAAAAAAATGTAAGGCTGACACAAAAACAACCCAACAGATTAAATTGCACAAATATGTGATCTGTCCATTAAATTTATCCACTACAAAACAGACAGCATTTCTATATGATAAAACATGACAGTCGAGCAATCATTTATTCCTGGCATGTCTCAGTGTGCAGTAGAAGTACAAGTAGAACAATTATTTTTTCATTGAGTAGCCTTTGCTAATAAACAAGGCATTATCCTGGCAATGAGAAAACTAATTGTAAATCACTGAAGTTGGGTGGGGGCTGGGTGGGGGGGCTGCCAAAAGACTATAATGGAGATATTTTTAAGCCTGCAGGTATAAGTAATTTTCTCAACTGGTTTTTAGCGAGAGATGTTTCAAAAGTAGCAGCTAAAAATAAAAGGACATCATTATTATTAAACACCATCAAGCTGACAGACACTTCTGTATTAAGATGCAAATAAAGTCTTCATGTCACAGATGATGACTCCTGTTATTTTCAGTTCTTTGCCAAACTTGAATGTTTTAGGCCAACAGTTTTCACAAGAAGAAAGTGCCTTAGTTTGAACACATTTGTTTAAGCTCTCTGTAATGCCATTTGGCCTTTTTGAAGGGACAGATTAAGGAACATTAATCTTGTGTTTTGTTCATCATAAGTTTTACAATGCTTTTTAACTAAGAAATACTAGTATTGCCACATGACATACCCCAGATGACATTCATCTCTACTGACTTGGTATCAAAGCTGTTCTTCGTTCAATTCCCTTGCAAGTTCATTGCCATCTCAGCTTCAGTTTCAGCCAAGGCTGATGTGTTCAACACCTTCTTTGCTTCTGTCTTCACCATCTATATCTCCCAGACCTCTATGCTTGGTGGAAGGGTTAAAATGGGAGAAGGAAGAGCAGTGCAGAGGAGTTGGAGGCTATTTCAGAGAACATGAACAATAGTAGACTTTTCTCTGTCATATTTGAAAGACTGTGCAAACTGGGGGAAGCCTTTGATACCTGACAAACAGCATCGTCTCACCAGAGAGTTGAAATCTGCATCAAAACAGACATGCAATGTTGTACAAAAGGTCAAAAATCTGGTATTTCCTTAGTGTGTTTGCCATTATCCTCATGACCATTGTATGCTATTGTTTTTGTAGTCTGGATTGGTGAAGTCTTGCGGCAAGCGTTGTGCTTTACCTAACTCACAGAAAGGCATCCCAGTGAACAGGGAATCTGCACTGAACACAGTTTGATATGAACTGAAACAGCAGTGAAGTTCAAATAGTGGTATTAAAAAGGTAAACACCTTCTAAAGGTATTTTAGTTCCACCTGGTTTAAAATGAAAGAAAATATGCTGTTATTGCTCAAAGCCAACAACTTTGCTTTCTTAAATGCGAGAAGAAAAAGCAATGTCCACCTCCTTTCCCCAGGCTCAAATTCTGCACAGCAGGACAGACCCTATGTCCCAAAGGAAAGGAGGTTGACTATCAGGTATCATTCCAAAGGACGTAAGAAAGGCCAATGCTAAAGATAAAAAAACCACCACAGTCCATTATGCAGTGGGAAAGAAGAGAAAGATGCATCTCAAGAAAATAAATATAGAAAATTGACCTGCAGGCCTACACGTGATAAATCCCAATTTCCCAATCTTCTGAACTGCAAGCTGAAGATCACATTTGAACACTTTCTAAATCTGGACTTTGTCAATCAAAATATCTGATCGATGCAAGTAGTTTATTCACAAGAGACAAAAAGAATGGATGCTATGCAACGAGTAATGCAGTGACTCACAGTTCTTGTTATCCAGTGTCCCAAGCAGGAGGAAGTATGAAAGTAATTGAAAATCAAGCCCCTTTGGATGCAAATATCAAGGCAATTGTTGAAAAAGAAATTTATGATCAATAACCACAAATACAGTAGGTAGCTCAAGAAGAATCACTTCTTACAATTCTGAATTTTAGTAACAGTGAAAATGTCAAACTGACTTAAAAATAAATGACTGATAGAGGTTGAATTGAATAGTAATTGCAATTAAGTAGTCTAATATGACTAAAGACAATATGTTCTTCAACAGAAGAGTTACCTACTTATTCATTATTGTGAAAAGACAAATTGGGTATAAAAGCTGTTTCTCAACATCAGTAACATTTATCTAAACAGAAAAATTCTCTAAGCTCAAAATGGTATTAGTAATTATATGCTTCCATAAAGGAATTCTACAACAGATTAACATTTAAAATACATCAAAGTTTTAAATTCTGGACATGTTACTTAGTATGAATTTGTAGATAAACTGAAAAATACCCCACCATGTTAAACACATTCTTGATTATTCCTTATACTGTCTGAGTGCTCTTAATAAATGTGATGGCCTAGTTTGAGATGATTTGTTCTTGGGCATTATATCTAATCTTCCTTTATTTATGAACAGTTTTTCCCTTGAAGTTTTTCAGGAAATGAAGTGCTGGGATGGGAAATCTCCAGAAGTGGACTGACAAAAAAAAAATCTGTGCCACAAAACATACCAGTTTTTTGTGTCTCTATGCTGACTCCTTACATCGACACCTCTGTCCAAATGTATCTAATGGACTTGCAGGCCTGCGATGGCTCTTCGTTGAAATTTGATTCCATCTCACATGCGGATTTTGAGAAGACAAGGTATGACCAAGGTAATTAATCAAACCTCTGTGATGTAGTGCATAAGCAAAATAGGCCAGTACCATAACTGGATTTCACATGGAGGTGTCCTGCTGTAAATGCCGCTGGTATGATTACAGAGAGGCCAGAAGATCACCAAATGAGGCAGTTCATTGCTCAGCACTCACCATATTTATATTCTGCAATAAGCTGTTTTCTTGCTATATAGGGCAAGAAGCTATTTTCTCATTTTCTTGGTTTTGGAATATTTCCAATTCCTCTACCAAACCTGAAAGAGAGCAAAATGAAGCAAACAAATAACCTCCTTCCCCTACAAATATAGCTTTAGAGCAGTGGAAATTCTTACTTTTAGATGCTGATCTGTTTCATTTGAAAAATCTTACTTTTCACTGTAATTACATTTCAGAAGGAAATTATTTCTGAAATAAAAAAGCATAGCACTTCTTTTTGAAGACACTGGAACAAGATATTAAACAAATGTCAAATTTTTTGACTTGGAATAAAATACTGAAAGCAATCGTTTGTCATAAAAAAGAAAGGTTTTGACAAATTGGCATTTTCAAACCAAAAAAAAAATCTTTCTTGTAAATCACTTTCAGCTCTACATACCTCCAGGATGCATTGCAATGAGCTGACTCTTGTGTGATTGTGTACATGCATTAGAAGGAAAATAAGCCATGAGCTGACAACCAGATGGCCTCCTATGATCTTTGGACTTCTAAATGTAAAAAAATAACAAAATGAAGACCATCAAAAGGATATCTCATGTTGTAACATCCATTTCGGGGAGTTTTGAAAATGTTTGTCCTCTTGATAATGTCTGGAATACTACAAGGTGATTATCAGAATATGTTCCTTATTGAATAGATTAATTTCCTGCACTATCCCCACTAATTTTTTGATGTATATTCAATTACACATCTATTACTAGTTGTATTTCAATTATGGAGGATGATACCACAGCTTGAAGAATTATGAACTGAGAGCTTAATCAGCCAACTAAGTACCTGTGAATATAATTTGTAGGTATAATGAGTTAATTTTTTCTCCATACTTAGAGCTTCCTGCCCCGAATAATTGCAGTGCTCAAGTGGAAATGGGAGCTGCATGTGGCCCTGTATCCCAACAGCAGCCAGCAGGTCACAACAGATTGCACAAGTGCTTGGGTAGGTTATCTCAGACTGAGCTGTCCTCTGCCTCCCCGTGCTCTTTGGGAAAACATCAAACATCTCAGCCAAACAGGAGCTGGATTTTTCTTGGAAAGGAAACCTGGGGCAAAAATATCAGCCAATTTTCTACCCTCCTGATCTTGGGACTCCAAGAGAGAGGTCAAAATATCCCAAACAAATTTTTAATGCAGTCCAAACGTCCTGTTGATGAGGTGGTTTCACAGTGACTACTGAACTCTGGTGCATCCTAAGGCAGATCCTTGACCTTGGCAGGGATGGGAAGGAGTTGGCATAAGGAAAGCTGTGCCCAGGACACACAGTTCTCCCTCAAGCCACAGGGTACTTGGCTCTTAGCCATTCTTTTTCTATACGCTCAGTTTACAGAATTCAACTGCACAGGAAAATTGGATGTCAGTGGCTACTGCACTCCTTATTTTCCTCTTTCTGCAAATGGAAATTTCTTATCAGTCTGATGCACAAAATGGCAGGCAGGGCAGCTTGCTCTTAGAGCTGGCAGGCTGGAGGAGCTGAGGATGTCTTGTCATATGTCACTTTGGACAAGGCAGAAATGGCATAAAACAGCAAGGTTAAAAGGCAATTTTCACATAAAGAACTCGGGAAAGGAAACCTGGCTGACAACAAATGGATTGGGGGTAGGAGGGAACACCAGTCAGTCACCACAGACACATATTATCTTCCACAGAAATGCAGCTGAAGAGGAAGAGGGGATGGAGGACCAGTGTTTGCTGAGAGCAGAGCAGATGGGCAATGGCAATGCCCAGACTGGGCAATGACACCCAGTCATCAAGAAGACAATTTGCAAGGTAATTTTAGGGTATGCCTTCACATTTACTTGTCCTAGTCATGTGATAGAATAAGAATAACCCTTCTTTATAAGTGATGCTTTGTTGTCATTTATCTATTTGCTTATACAGCACAGCTGACATGGCTCTATAAACAACACACTGTGACAAGGGATGAAGCTGTAAAATGTGTGCCAAAGCAAGAGGTGAACAACATTTTTAAAGCCACTAAATCTTCTCTGTTGAGTTTTAATTTGGAACAAATTTCTTGTCATTATCATTTTTATTATTACTTTTTGTAGTACATTGTTACTGTATCTTTATGACTGTGATGTATATAGCTTGTCACAGGATAAAAGATGTCCCTCACCCCACAGAAGGTCCCTATTTATATTTAAGACAAGGGATTGTTAATAACATCAGAGAGATGAAGAGGCTTCTTCAAGGAAACAAGTTCTAATTGGCAAGATGTGAGGGAATTTCAGATTTCCAAAAAGGAGAAAGCTTTTTTCCACAGCTTTTTCTAGATATTAGGTAAAGGAAAATGAGAAGTATTCTGAATGACAGCAAGATAAAGTAGATGTTTATGGCATTATCTCCACAACATGGGAGAGAATGGAAGAAAGTTATCACTAATGTGTTTGGAATTTGGCAAGCAGGATATTGGAAACAGTAGAGCAATCAAAGATAGCAGTGGTCTTTGAAGAACTGAATGACAGGTGACCTGGCCATGACAGACTTTGAAAACAGACATGTCACTTAAATTTTGTGAGATAAGAGTAACAAGATGCAAAACCATGGGAAATAATAAGTAAGTGGGAGCACTGCGAACAGGTAAGGGGAAAAATGTGTTTATCAATGCTGGAGGAAAATATGTTGCAACGAGTAAGACAAGCTGATAATGAGAGCTGTAAAAGATATTTAGCCATGTGGATGGAGATTGCAAGAATGAAATTGATGCAATTGTTGCTCAGGTGAAGTTCAGGATGTCAGGAGACGCAGAGAAGCTACAGATGAAGTTGATGATCAGGTTAGGGACCCAGAAATGGGTACTACCTGAAGGAATTAATAATAAAATAAGGGAGTGATAAATGACTCTGGTAAGTATAGGTGAAAGCTGCATGTCCATGAAGAGGTGTCAGAGAAAGAGGCCGAGATCTTAGTTTGTATCAATAGAGGAAGGCTGGTTAGAGACATGGGCTGCCTTGTTGGGGACTGAAGAAAGATTCAAGGCAAGACAGTCACTGCAACCAGAGGAAGACAATGTTTTTCAAGGAATAAGTCGTGTTAAAGATGACAACTAGTCAGGAAAGATACTCCTGTAGCACAAATGCCAAGCTCCTCTATGAGGATTCACTGAGTTACAGCTTAAGGAAATGGTTTTAAAGGCAGAAACCACCTCCACAACAAGATACAATCAAAATTTAGGAGTAAGGTTCTTGCCAAAGGGCAGGGCAAGGAGCAGTAGTTGAAGGAGACAAGTGAATTTGAAAGAAATATTTTAAGATGGATGAGGTGAAAAGTTTTCTGCTTGTTGAAAAAAGTTGTCCAGGGAAGTGTGAGAGGAAAGGGTAAGTGTAAATGAAGGGGTAAGAAAAATTCTGGGGTCACCAGTGAGGACTTGCCAAGAGAAATGAATTTTAGCATTGTCTTAGGTACTATATTCTGCCTTAGTGACTTATTAGTATAGGTCTGTGAGCTGTTTAACTTGACTGCTATCCAGTTTTCCCCCTGCAGAGCAGAAAGAAACATAAAAGTTTTTTGAAAGAGTGAATGGAGAGTTTTGCTAACTCTCATTCTGATTCAAAGTCAAAGGGCAGTCAAAGGAAGAAGATTGTAGAGGATAGTATAACCAGTACCTTTGATTGCATGTCACAGTTTAAAGGTCAGTCATGATGCTGGATTGTCAGAAGATTAGATCCTATACGGGAGAAATTGAAATGATAAAATGATATTTTTAACTCCACACAATAGAAATGACAGTGTCTTCGTGAGTGGAATGCCATAATTTTGCAGTTGGCTTCATAAAAAATTTCTTTCTTGGAGAAAGAAAATAGGAGGGCTTGGATCAATTACTGTGGCTTCAAAATCATATAAAGGCATAGCTATTTTGCTCTTGAAGACCAAGTGCTACAACGATAAATTCAGGGGGTGAAATACTACTGATTTTCAAAAGAAAAATTATTCTTCATGATCTAAGGTAATGTCTGCATTTTACCAGATGATCTGGCAGCAAGAGAGATCTAAACAATATGGTTAATCTTTTTCAAACTGGGGTGAGTTTCCATTCCATGCTGTCCTCGGTGTCATCTTGGCTCTTGACCATATGGAAGACTCATGAAGTAGTACCTTACATCTTTTTAACTGCTCTGAAGCCAGGACAGAAACAGGAAGTTTCAAAGGAAAATTGGAAGACAAAATACAAGAGGAGGTCAAACTTTGAGATGTCTGAATTAAAGCAGTTGTACCATACATTCTGGCTGTGAGTCTCTTACCTAAACATGGATATGTTTTGCCATTTGAGATGCCTTAAGTACAACTCTGTCACTTACTTAGCTGGTGTCAGTGAGGGCATGTGCTTCCCTAAGGTATGATGCCACATTTGCTAGTCCTGGTGGAGGTCTCTGATATTCTGTGAAGCATCAAAAGTCTCCAGGGCATATGTGTCTACAATTGAGCAGAGCTCCTTCTCTCTGCCAAAGGAGGGGAATTTGGATCTTTCATTCTGGGACAAAAAATAAACACAAAAAACCCAAAACCAAACCCCATTTTGAAATCAGATTTTTTTTTTTCTCTATTCATTTTCTCTGTCCTTTTCCAGACAGAAATTGGAGATTTATTCTTCTGGAGACTATGTTGTTTTACCCTGAAATAAAATTGTCTTCAGGATTCAGAGTTAAGAGCTAAACCAGAACATGATGTTTGTCATTTCAGTGCAAGTTTATTCTGCATTTTAGACACCTAACTGGTACTTCTGGAATGTGAGTTATCCTCAAACTGGCCCATTCTCTAGGTGCCTCTCTGGTAGTGCCTTTTCCTGCCATTTGATCATAAGAGGAGCCTATGTAGATACCTATCTTACAGATGATTGTGTTGGAGCAGAAGAATTAAATCTATGGGTTGGATTCCTTTTTTTCCTTTAGATATCCTTTAGATATCCTAGGATTCCTTCTATCCTTTAGATATCTATGGCAGAGATATTTATTTCTGAATTAATTACATTAGGCTCCCTTTGTGCTCACTGGGGAGAAGTAAGGACACAATTAATTTAACCTATTTTGCTCTAATCTCATTTGATTAAGATAAATTTTGTCCTAGAGGTGCCTATTAAGGGAGCTTATGGTGACAAGAGCAGAAGTAAATGCCCCTGCTCTGGATATCTGAAGTGCCACACTTTAAATGTGTATATAGATCTGCCTGTGGCCAGATTTCAGAGATTCATTAGGTCATTGGTAAGATCTGATTAACTCTGATAGTCTAGATGGTCTACAGGGCATGATGCTCACACATCAGCGCTCACCATGGGTTGGCACTGGACACAGCTAACTTCTGTCTTCCCTTTGTGCCTCCCTATGGCATGTCTGGCTTGGAAGAGGGGACATAGGTGGGCAGAGGGCACAGTGTCCAGAGCCAGGGACAGCTGCTGCAGGAAGGTAAGCCTGCAGGTGACCATGTCCCTGATCACAAAGGGTTTGATTACGGTTAGCAGGATTCTCAGCGTTCACTCCAACAGTTCCTACCAGCCAAGGGCGAAGTGCTGTCCCCCACGGGTGGCAGTGAGTGCCTGGGACAGTGAGGTAATGGAAAGCCTCTGGCTTGTGAGAGAGGAGAGAGGACACAGGCATTTCCTAATGCATATCTGATGACTGTGACAAACCCACTACAGAAGACTCTTAGTCTGTCCCCAATTCCTTCCCCTCTCACTGGCTATGCTGGAGATGCCTTTTCAGCTCTCCTGGCTCTGTTGTTTGTGTAGCTGCTGAAGGTCAGAAACTTCCAGCATGACAGCAGAAGTAATCATCCTTCACTGATTTTTTCTTAACCAATTACCATTTGTACCCACAAGACAAAATTAACAACTCCAGCTGCCAGTGTATGCAAGCTGGAGAAAGTGATGGGCACATTAAACTTTTTAGACCTAAGATGGAAAAAGAGAATTTAGTCAGACTTTAGAGATCTCTGCCTCACATGGGACACACATATTATTGACTTGGGTCTCCTCTCTGTGTCTTTACTCCCATTTTATTTGTGGTCTTCTCACAAACAGAACTCAAGAGAAAATTTGTATGGAAGTACTTGTCTGGAGCATAAGGAAACACTTGGGGAAAAACAGAGATTTTAGACACCTGGATGGTAGCATTTGTCATGGAACTGCCCAGGAAACAGCTCATTAATTGAAGTAAATTGAGGTAAAGTGTACACTCAGCGGTATATCGTTATAGATATACTAAGTGACTAGTACTTAATTACTTTGTGTGTTTAAACGGGGGTTGCTACCAATGAAAAAATGATAAAGCTCTTTCCACTTTGAAATAAGCCAGACCAATAGAGAAAATATTTTGGTGTTTGTCATAATTCCTAAGTAGTATTTTTTGCATTCCATTACCTATATCTAGCAATCAGAGATTTCAGATTAATTTCCTCAAATTCACACGTAGCAGAGAGCCTGCTTTGTTTCCAGCTGGATCAGCCCTTGCACCAGGTCACTGTTGATGCTCAGAGCAGGACAAGAACAAGAGCTTGGTTTCAGCTGAGAAAGGGAGAAGTTTTCTTTTTGGAAACTGCTAATTGTCAGGGTTAATTAAACCTGTTAATTAAACCATTAATTAAGGATGGGCTGTTCTCCACAGCCCCTGCCATGCTTTTGTAAGTATGCATCTCTGAAGTTACTCATTATACTATGATTTGCAGGAGTACCAGTTCTGGTGTGTGGGAATTGATTGGGACAGGGAGCAGAGGGAGAGCATGGCAAATGTGTGATCATTACCCAGAGCCATAGAATCATTTAGGCTGGAAAAGACCCTTAAGATCATTGAGATCAACCATTAAACACAGTGTTTGCAGCTGGTTTCAAACCAAGCTTATATAATAATTTGCTTATATCATAATTAGAAATATTATTAGAGATTAAAACAATCCTGAAATTCCAAATACAGTTAGTGCTGCCATTCCCATTTATAATTTTCAATTTTTCTCATTATTTTAAAAATAATGGTCCAAGGGTTAACAAAGTAAGTTGAAATTTGTTTAGCCTCCCCTTCCCAATCCTCTTGTTGATTCCTGGTCCTATTCCTCTAATCTTCTCTCTTTCTCTCCCAAATTGCTTAATGTGTAAGCAACAAAACGCGCAGAATTCACCATGAATGTTTCCTAAGCCACCCTGGGGGTTTGCATGCACAGGGGGTTATGTGAACTGCAGACTGTCATGCTGTAACAATGTTGGAGATTAAAATAAGTTCTTCTTATAAAATATTATAAATTGTGTGGGTTTAAGTTTGATTGCAACTTGCTTACAGCTTAGCATGAGTAGGCCCTGATCAAAACATAATGCAGATAAATTTTAAATTAATTCTGTTTATTAGCATGAACAGCTGAGAAGGACAGTAAACAGAGAAAGATGGATATCTCCAGATAAGGGTTGAGACCCTGGAGGGCCTCAAGGCTGGCCCAGCCCATGTGGACACAGAGAAAGAATCCAACGAGGTGTTAGAAGACCCCAGATGATAAATGTTCACTGGGCCAGGAGGCACGTGAAGGGCATGAGAAGAGTATGTGAAGTTTGGGTGCACAGACAGTATAAAGACCCAGAGATTTCTTTGTTTGGGGTTCCTCTCCAAAGAAAACCAGCCTGAGCTGAATTAAACCAACTCACAGAACCTAGAGGCTGAACTCTTCCTTAACAACCTGAATACCCCTGAGTGGGAAGATGACTGGGGGTACAATTAAGGAAAAAAATTGGAATTTTAAGTCACATTCTAACAGGACCTTTAAAAGTGCAGAAATTATAGGATGAAATGCAGTTCCTAAACCATGGTGGGAATGCTGCTGGCATGCTCAAAACCTCTTCCACAATGACTCCCCCCACACACAGTCTGCAACCTTAAGCACATGTTAAGGGGGATGGAAAGGGTGTGGAGTGGAATGGAGTGGAGACCAGCTGCCAGGCTCTGTTGAAATCCTTGCAGGAATGGGAACTGGATGGTACCATGTAGCTGATAAATCACATAGCAGCTGTGAGCCAAGGGATATAGGAGAAGATGCCTTGCTTCTGAATCAGCAACTGTGGTGAAATCACTCTCCTTGGATGAACTTGGCTCATTGTAACCTGTTTGAAACAGTAACACACACCTCCATCCCAAAGTTACCCATCTTCAAGGCATGACCACCCCTCACTGGGCATGCACTCCATATTTTACTGACTATAACTTTCAGAGTAAAGTGAGAGAATTTTACACCAAGCAGCAACAAAGGTATGTGTGACTAGAGTCAGTCAAGCTCCACCTAAATGTAAAGAAATAGTATAAAAGAAATTTAAGAATAGGGAGAAGTTAGAGAAGACTCCATTGTAACGTCTGGGACAAGTTGAATGGGCAGAATCTGTCTTTTCCCCCATAGGGATGCCTCTTGGACAAGAACCATACTCTATGTGTGCTGAATGGTTATCTTGAGTTATTTTTTTGTTGGTGATTAGAGCTTCTCTGTGTATTGGTTTGAATGTGTTTTTGCAGTCATTTACTATCTGTGGCAATCTTCAACCCTTAACCTGTCACCATTTCAGGGTGTGCATCAATAAACAGTGTCACCCTGTAAACTGTCGCACTGACTTCTTCAAGGGGGATACCAGGCACTGGCAGTGGATCAAGTACTCAGCTAAAAGTGGGGACACCCAGAAGGAGGTTTCTCTTATGCTACTGGTGTGTGTCCCTCAACAGGTCAGTGGGACCCTCCTTCTGTGTGACACCTCACTGACCTGGGTTAGTCACCACAGGTGCTGTGTGGGGTGTCACTGCACTGCAGAGGACAAACTGCTCTCACTGCTCAAATAACATCCATGTTGTTGCAGTCTGCTGCTAGAAGTTGTAATTAATGAGACTAACTTTTATTTATTCTTCAAAGAATATTGGGAGGGAGGGAGAGGAAGGTTGCAGGAAGGGTCTGTAGCTGCAGCTAGAAAAACTTTTGGAAACTGCCTGGGAGGAGAGGCTTGGTGGATTTGGCAGCCAGCTTCCCTAAGTTCTTGGTTCATTGCGTTAGAAGTAAACTCAGAGAAAAGAGGGCTTTTCCAGTTCAGTGGCTGCTTTGGAGAAGGTAAACATGACTTTTAGCTCTCATTTTAGTTCCCAAAGAACTCAGAAGAGAGAATGAAGGATTACCATGGGAAGAGATGACAGATGACTCCCCTGTCACCAGGGCAAGTACAAGGCTGAAGGAAAGAAAACTCAAAACAACCCACATAAATTATCCCTACACACTTGTCCCTCAGCAACATCATACCATTTTAGCACCTTTTATTTTTTTTTTAGCTTTCAATACCCATTAAATTTAGGATCCAAGTAGACCTTTTAAAAATAAGCTTATCTGAAAGTGAGTTTTTGTGCACAAGCAGCTGGTTTGGCTTCTGGAAACATGTAGGAAACCTAACAGGAAAGCTTTGCACTAGAGAAATCAATGACACAATGAGCAGGATTAGGAATTCTGATCAAGCAGGTATACATAAGACTTCTTGCTTTCCTTTATTCGTGAGGAGCATTTCCCCTCTTCCTGATGGAAAAATACTTGCAGACATTTCAATAAAATGTTCTTTTAGGCTGCTTTCTATAGCAAAGCTACAAGCAAACCAGGCAGTGGGTACCTTTAGAACACTGGTGGTACACTTCCTTGAGGCACAGAGTGCTTGGCTAAATTTACAGCATGGTCCAAGACCTTCCAACATACCCTTTTTTGGTAATCACTGCATCCCAATATGCATTCATTGCAAATCTAAACTATCCTACATTGATACTGAATCACTACACTATATAAGCCAAAAAGATTCTGAGTACTTATACCTGAATGAAGAAAGTTTTATTCCTTAGGTTATCTTTTCTATGACTGATTCTGAAGGAAAATTGCCAGATAAACAGCTTCTCATCAGAGTTTTTGTAAGGGTTTATAATATCTGTTTCACTTAACTATTTGGGATTTAGTAAAGTGAGGTCAGCTAAAGAAGGAAGGCTCCACTTTGTAGCACTGCACCATATGGTACATGGGATATAGGCAAGTGACACCATAGGAATGATGTAGTTGCCCATTTATTAAGCTCAACTCATATTTCAGGAGGTCTCCAAGAAAGACAGAACCTGATTAATTCAGATTGCCATTGCTTGCCAGTGATTTAGGTTATTTATGAGCATTTACATTTAAAATACACAGAGATTGCCACATACAGCCATACAGCTTCCAAATGCAAATTGAAAAAGCTTTACGGAGAGGCAGATTAACAGGCTGGAAAGGACAGTCCCTCAGGTGTACAGGTTTTTATTCAAGCAAACTGTGCTGAATTCACATGCCCAAAAGCCTTTCTGGGTTTCACAACTGGTATTGATGGGTCTGAGATATCACACCTTACCAACCAAGAAATAAAAGAAAAGGCAGCATTTTTGGAAGGCATGCAGCTGTACAAGTACTTACAGTCTTTTTCTTTAGAAACAAAGTTGATACTTTGGCCAGGGAATCACTACAACATAAACTCCAAATAGTCCCATTTAAAAACTTTCTTATCAAGGTGGGAAGGTTAATATGAGTGCCACAAAGAGGTCTTGAGAGCACCAGAAATACTCTTGAGGAGACAGACCTTATCTTTGCCTCCCCCTTGCCCTTAAAAGCCTTCAACTTTGATGGATTATCAACATCCCACAAGAGCCAAAGTCACACAGTGCTTTGTAGCATCTGCAGGACAAGCCAAGTTTTTTTTTCATTCAGGAAGGAAGAGAATGACTTCTTTTTGTGAGAACAAGACGTCCACAGAGGGGATGGCAGCAAAAGTTAAAGGGAAATGAGTAAGATGAGAAAAGATTGAAATTCAGGAGTCACAAGAGGTTCAATGTAGAGGTCTTCTAATGAATAGTACAAATAACTGGACACTTGGAGAGTTGCAGACAAAACATTGTTTTTCAACAAAACTAGCTTGTTTTTCAACTTGATAATTTTTACGAGCAGTAGTCGAGAGTGCTCAAAGCAACAGGGACTTGTGACCACGTGTTATCTCTTTGAAACTCAGCAGATAATACTCTGGGACAATGAATTCAGTACAACTGTGTTATATATCATACCCCTTATCACCCACAAACCTCTGGAAAGATTGTTATAATGGACTGCTGAAAACTATGTTAAAAGCATTTGGTAATGAGGCATGGAAAAACTGGGATGCAAATTTAGCAGGCCTAAGGCTGGTTAACATTGGACGATCATCTAACAGGCCTGCTCCTGTCCAAACAAAATCCTTATTTTTTGTGGGGGGAATAAGGTCCCCATACTATGCACAGGGAAGTGGCTGGGGAAGTTGGTGTGGATTTCTCCTCCCATGGGAAAAGGCAAACCCATTCATGGGATTGTCTTTGCTCCAAGCACTTGGGTATACTTGGGGGGTAATATGGAAGGTTGGGGAGACACAGTGTATGCCTTAAGGAGATTTAACTTTGGGGGAAAGATGATTTGTGGTGTTAAGTTGCAGGAGATTGTGACAGTGACCTGGGCTGGGCCAGTGTCAGTGCCCAATGAGCAAGTGTGCTGATGCTCCTGTACTGAGCACTCATCCTGATGGAATGGGGCACAAGTCTTGGTCTGTTTTTGAACATCTGGAGGGGTGGAGGAAGCCCATGAAATGGGAAAATAATATCTGTGGAAGGACGGGGAATACTAATTAATGAAAATGTATTAATCAGTATGTCGGGTATAAAGATGGTTTAAGGGCATAGTTTCAATTGTATGTGTGGGTAAGAAGGGATTTCAGTAATGAGAAAATAAATACAATGGAATAATTAGAAAATACATTAAATTATATGGGGTCTGAATATGATGCAAATGATAAGGGCTGAAGTTTCTATTGGGGCTGGCTGAGATGGAGTTAATTTTCCCTAAGCAGCTCTCGCAGTGCTGTGCTTTGCTTTGGTAGCTGGGAAGGTGTTGATAACACACCTTTTGCTCCTGCTGAGCAGGGCTGGAACAGCATCAGCATTGTCTCCCTAATTGCCCCGGTGTTAGGCTTGGGTGGGGCAAGATCCTGGGAGGGGACACATCAAGGCCAACTGACCCAAATTAACCAAAAGAATATTCCATACCACATGACATTAGCTCAGATATAAAAGCTAAGAAAAGGAGGAGGAAGTGGTGGGGACATTTGTCATTAACAATGTTTGTCTTCCAGAACAGCCATCACACACATGCTGAAGCCCTGCTTCATGGGAGGTGGCCAGATATTGCTTGCTGATGGGAAGTAGAGAATAAAATCGTTGGGTTTTTGTTGCTGCATGTGCAAACTTTAGCTTTTGTTTTAGTAAACTGCTTTATTTCAAGCTACAAATTGTTTTCTATCTTATCTCTCTCCCCTGTTCAGCTGGGAAGGGGGACTGATACAGTGGCTTTGTGGGCACCTGGAGTCCAGCCAAGGTCAACCCACCACACTGTGACTGATGAATACGTAAGCAAAGTTATAAAGCCGTGAAGAAAAGAAGCACAAACTTTGAACTTATTCCTTCATGATTTTCTTGTCTTTGGAGAAAGTAGCAACTTTTAAAGAATATTGGAAGAGAAAGGCATGGATAATGAACTCCTACGGTATGTTAATCTCTCCTGACTCCCCAGCAGGTACAGTGATTTAAATACAGATCTAGTCATTGTGATCACTGAAACTGTGGGTGGGAAAAGGGACAGCTGTGAACTGACAGAAATGTTGATCTTATCCTTGAAGTGATGGCTTCAGTAGGTTTGTTCAACAAGGAAGCCATTGCACACTGGTCTTTTGCAGTGGCAGTGATTATTCAGAGCTGTACAGGTACTGCTGCAGCTGCAGAGCACTAGCCTCCTGGCCTTGCAGGGCTGCTTTCCTAAATGTTCACCTCAGCTCCCTGGGCTTTTATGTGCTCTGCTCAACTGTGTTAGTGCTGTTGAAGCTCCATTTGCTTCCTGCCACACCTGGATCACTTTGCCGCTTCTGGATTGTCTGCAAGCACATGACATGGCACACTAGCAGCACTGGCTTCACTCCCTGCGGCTGCTTGTCCATATCCTGAGATACCTGCACCTCGTGCCCCTGAGGCCTGTCCCTATGATGTTCCCACACTTTAAACTTTCTAGCAGCTCCCAGCACTCTCCCTCATCACTGTCACCACGGGGTGTGTGTGGTTCTTATCCACATGACATATTTCCCATCTGGAGACTGAGCAAAATAAAAAGCAGGCCCCCACTCCCTTGCAGAGGAAGGGCAGATAGGTAAAGAAAGGAAGAAGCTGGGGGAAGTGAGATAAGGCCTGTGCAGCTAAAGCAAAATACACAGTCCTGTGAGCAGCAGAACAAATTAAAGCTGAGCTCATTGAGGTTTACATTTTGAGAAGAGCATTCCTGTGTGGATGCTCTGGTTTCTAATCAGACTTGAACTAACCCACCAGTCCTCTTTCTGAAATACTTAAAAGTACTTCTTCACTTAGCTGCCTATTTTCATGAGATACAGGGGAAATTAATAACCTTAGGAACTTTACTCCTCTTTCCCATGTGGCTGCAATTGGCCTATTCCTTCAAAACATTACCAGGGAAAGGCAGAAATATGTTGAGAACACCATTATGTACACCACATTTTCCTTGGAAATTGAGCTAAAAATACGTGGATCTTTGCTTCATTTGGATATTTTTCTGTAAGGAATCTGGCCCATGCTGTTTCAGAGCTCTTCTCTTGCCCAAAGGTTGTGCAAAGGAATGTGTAAGTTTTTCAAAGACTCAATACTACAGCTTTGGAGTATGTGTGTGTGTGGATGTATCCCACAGAGTCAATGCTCATGGAGTGACCACACCACCTATCCAAGCCCTTTTTCCTGCTCGCACATCTGTGCTACTACTCACACCTACTCACTTTGTATTGCCCACGGAGAACACACTCTTACTCTTACCCTGCACTGCAGGTGTGAAACCTGAGCACTGACCTTCCTCCCACTTAACTGTAGTTAGTACAACTCATCTGGTACTTACCTGCGTGGTTTTATACTCCCATGTAACTTGTGAAAGGCCCATCTCACCGGGATAGTGATGCAGAAATGGAAGAACTGGCATATGCTTACTTCATAGAAACACAGAATCACAGAATTGGTTCGGTCGGAAAAGACCTTTGAAATCATCAACTCCAACCTATGACCCGAAACTCCCATGTCAACCAGACCACGGCACTGAGTGCCATGTTCAGTCATTTCTTAAACACCTCCAGGGCCAATGACTCCACCACCTCCCTGGGCAGCCCATTCCAATGTTTAATTACTCTTTCTGAGAAGAAATTCCTCCTAATGTCCAATCTAAACTTCCCCAGGCACAGACCGCGGCTTTGTCCTTCTGTCCAGTCATCAGTTGTCTAGGAGAAGAGACGGACCCCGACCTGGCTCCACCCTCCTTTCAGGGAGTTGCAGAGAGCAGCACGGTCTCCCCAACCCTCCTCTTTGCCAGGCTAAACAATCTCAGCTCCCTCAGCTGCTCCCCATAGGACTTGTGCTCCAGACTCTCTGTTACCCGTCTCTGGACATGCTCCAGAACCTCAGTGTCCTTGAAATGAGGGGTCCAGAACTCAACACAGCACTCAAGGTGTGGCCTCACCAGTGCTGAATACAGGAGGACAATCATTTTCCTAGTCCTGCTGTCAACAATTTTTCTGATGCTTTTGAGCATTCATAGTGGTTCTTTCTGCGTGGAACAATTCTCATATTAAAATGCCCCACAATGTGCTGAGGCATACTTAGTTTTATGAATCTTGGGGGCCCAAACTATGATTGGGGTATTTTGAGAAATCTTTCTTCTGAAAACTGACTGAAAACTCATTCCAAGAATAAAGACACCCAAGATTTTTTCAGGAATAAAGTTCTCAGTCATGTCCAGTAACAGGAAGCTGACGCCTCTTTGAAACTATCCTTACACTATAGGGCAGAGAAAGCCAGTAAGGCTCTGTGTCCACCCTAAAGTCCTGTCTGGGCTTAAACAACACTGTTTTGGTTCCTGAGAAGTCGCATCTTTTGGGACCTCACCATTGTCTTTGAACTCACAAATAAGAGTTTCCAGAGAAGTTCGAGGATTATTCAGAGCAAAGTTCAAATCTGCTTTATCACATTTCAGCGAGGATGCCATTCCCTACTAGTAATGTGGATCATACTGTGTATGCAGTATTATGCATGGCCTGGACTGTGATTTTGTTGGTATGTACCAGCCTCACAGAGTTACTGGCAAGAGACAAAATTAATGGGAAAGAGAGAATATGTGGGTAGAGAGTGGCGGGAAAAGGGAGTGAGAAAGATCTTTGAGCGTGTTTCCCTTCATTCTTCATGTGGGAAATAGGCCATTTCCACATCCCATCTGCTTTTGCCAGGAATACATAAACTGTGTTTGATAGCAACAAGTACCTAGTAGTTGTGTTTTCATTTCAGCACATCAAGAATAGGCATTTCTAAATATTTCACTGTACAGAGCTGGCATTGCAGAAAATAGTTACTAACGTCAGTCAAGCATGTTGACATTCGTTCTCATGTCATAGGAAATCACAGATGTTGTGGCTGCACTGCAGGCAACTGCTCTGGAGCTTGGAGGAACTTCAGCTCAAGTCACGTCCAGTTGAGACAGCAGTCCAGCACCTCTGCAAAGAGCTCAGTGCAAACAAGAAGTCATTAATAACACAGCTTCTCACTCTGAAGGGTGAGTTGAGTTCAAAGCAGTGGAATAAAACCACTGCGGTCTCTCCATAAGGCATTGCAGTAGAATGAATATGGATTCTTGGTGGATAAGAAACCACAGGGCTTGAAACATTGGTCACTCCCAAGGTGGAGTCATGGGAATTTTAGGGTTGGCTTTGCCTTGTTTTACCTTAAATAATTAGCAGTGTGGTGTCCAGGCTCAGGTAATCATCTGTGGCATGACTCACTTGCCCACATATAGACAGAAATGCTGTGTTAAAAATCGTAATGTATCCTCCTGCAGCCACTTTTAGGGAGTGTGAATCATCTGTGCAGATACAATGCATCCCTCCAGTCAATGAAGGCAGAAAGAAATCTCTGATGTCGGAGTAATCCCCTGGCCCAATGGGTGTCTGAGGCACGAGTCGGGATGTGAACACAGACATCCAGTGCTACATGAGATGCCCCAGAGTAAACCTACATTCTCACATACTTAGGAGTTCAAGGAAATCTCCAGTTTCCTAGAGAACTGAATTGTATCCAGAGAGGAATGGGATGAGTTCCTGCCCGCAGGTCCCTATTCTAGTGGAAAGGGAGACTAAATGACTGATTTATATAGGTTTTGGCTGCCTGAAGTTGGGTGAGTTGAATTCCCATGCGTATGGTAGTGCAGAGTTCAAGGGCAGAGCAGTGTGGGTGCCAGAAACTGCACACAGAATGTGTGCCACCATGGCAAGCCACATCCTCAGCTCCACAGCTGCCTTTAGCCTTTGAATCCTTTTGTTTAACACAAGATACTGGGCAAAGAAGGCTCCTCACCCAATGAGTTCCATATAAGGGACAGCACTCTTGCCTTTGGTTATACACACAAACACGGGGACAACTCACCAAGATCAAACTGTAAAGAAAGGGAGAACTGGGTTGGAAAAGATCCAGACATTTCACTAATGAGGCTATTCCTCCATTAATTGCATTAAACGCTCTCAGGATTCAGTTGTCAGGAGCAGAATTGGAGCTGAGGGGCTGTGCATGACACAGAAGCTGCCAGCAATTCCAGTTGGACCCATCTGGGCTCTGAAACTCTCCCCCATCAAACCATCAGCTGACCTATGGGGAACAACTTCACACCTGAGTCGGAGATAGTAATGAGTCCTATAGTTTTTCTGCTACAGTTCTCAGGAGTATATGCACAGTATTTACTCGTTTTTTATAATAATTCTGTTCATTTTATTGCTAACATACTAACACTTGCTAGTTTACCTGATATCTACAATACGCTCCTTCCTCCTGAACTAAGGCTATTAGTGAAGACCTGAGTGAAGTTTAAGGGTGAGATCCCAGCAGTGTGCAACACAAAACTCCTTTTTTGTTGCCCTGTCCATGAATTTTGCAGAGATTTGATGGTGGAGGGACCAGTACCTAGCCTGATGGAAAAACAAGGCCAACGACTCAGACTTCCCATGTTACCAGCAGAATCAAGAGGAAAGGAAATGAAGGAGAGGCAAGGAAGCTTGGCAATAGCAAAATGGATATTTCTCTGTGAACTCAGATTGGACTGATTGGCATGTTGGACATCAGGAAAACACTGATAGTAGTGTCAAAACGTACTGCTAATGGTGGTTTTGTTCAAATGAAGCAGGAAGCTCCCATTCTGAGTGTTTTGTGTCATATCTGCTCCTTGGAGGATGTCTGCCAAAAGTCAACTCCAGTGCTCTAAGGTAAATTTTTATCACAGCAATAACATTTTCCCCAGTGTTAAGCAGATGCAGTAGTTGCATTAATTCCTAGTCTAGGTATCTTTTTTGCATTTCAGCGTGCCACTCACCACCACAGCATTCCTCATTCAGAAATAGGGAAAACTTCTGCCTTTGTCTCTCCACGCCTTGAGCACATTAAGGCTCCTTTGGGATAAAGATCCTGCTGAAAGCCACTATGTTTTCAGTATTTCATTATATATTCATCATGCCTGGTTATCCACAGTGCTTTGATGTATGTCAGGAGGCTGCATGGTATGTCCCTGTGATGGTACCTGTCAGAAACATCCAGTTCACAGCTGTCACATGGAATACGCCATCTGCTTAGACAGCTGGGCACTGAGCTGATCAAGAGCAAAGAAAAGGACAAGGAAAAGGCAGCAAGATTTTGAGGAGAGACTGAGCTTTAAAGAATTTTCCCTGCTATACACATGCACAATACAGGAATACAAAAACATAATTCCAGTCTCTCCACCAAAACTGCAGATTATTTTTTCCTGCTTTAAAGATTTCATGTGTGTTTGTATCCACATCTCTTCAGTACCTTAGTTTACTATATTTACTGCAAGCAGTTAATTTACTCTTTATAAGCAGATCCAATCAAGGGACTACTTCAATTTGCCCTTCAGTGATAGGACTAAAGCAGTGGCACAAAAAACTACCTAAGAGTAAAGTATTGGTTGAAAGCAAGTAGATTCTGGGAAGAGTTAAGCATAAAATGCAGATTTCTTATGGCTTGGGTTACAAAATGGCCCTTGGGTGGGGCTCAGCAAGTGTCATGTGTATTCAGAAATGACAAATCACAGCACTCAGGTTGCTTTCCATGACAGCCACCAAAAGCAGAGCGCATTATGATAGCAGCAAGGCAGCACCAAGGCAGTGCAGGATCCACCCAGTGTTGCATGTTGCTCATTCAAAGTGCTTTTCACTCGTTGCAGAAGCTTAAGGTGAGGGAATTTGAGGAGGTTTTAAAATAAAGACATATATATATATATATTTAGGAAGCAGCACTGGGTTGAAAATGTTTTCTCCCTTCTGCTAGCAATCAATTAAAATGAAGTCAACATAAAGAAAAAAAGCCTTGACGAAAATTGAAAATTCATTACATTAAAATTTAATTTTAAAAGTTGACTTAATTATTGTTATATTTATACGATTAGTGCAATTTGTTGAACTTCTAACAAAAATACATCTTTGTGATTTTTTTTAATGCCAGAAATATATGACATTGGAACTACATTAAATCTTCTTCTAAAGGGGAAATTAATACATTTTAAGCTTCTTTCCTGAACAATGAGGCTTTTGCCAAATCAGAATTTTCTGGGGAAAAAAAAAAAAGATAATTTTCTAACTAGCTTTACAAAGAACTTTTAAAGAAATAGCAATTCTGTATAGAAAAGAGGCCTCCAGTTTAAGGAGATAATAAATGACATCTGGCGCTGAGAACTGTCAAAACGCAGTTCACCTCAGGGGAAAACTGTCCAGATGCAGAGATATGTTTGAGTGTATAATGAAATCTGGTATGCAAACCAGTATTACAAACTTAGATCTTTATCTGTTAATGAGTAAGACAAAAATTAAGCTGAACTAAACGATAAGAAACAATTTAAGATTACAGGTTTAATTAAATGTGAGATAAATTGTTTTCTTCCTGAACAGTGGATTAAGAAATGGAATCTGATCAGAACAAAAAAAAAAAAAAAGGCAAACACATCAACACAAAGGATTTAGGAAAAATGTGCACTTGCAGCCCAAAAGCCATCTGTATCCTGGGCTGCATCAAAAGCAGCGTGGCTAGCAGGGCAAGGGAGGAGATGCTGCCCCTCTGCTCCACTCTGGTGAGACATCACCTGGAGTGCTGCATCCAGCTCTGGGATCCTCAGAGCAGGAAAGACATGGACCTGATGGAGTGAGTCTAGAGGACAGTCACCAACATGATCAGAGCAGCACCACTTCTATGAGGACAGGCTGAGACAATTGGTGGTGCTCTGCCTGGAGAAGTGAAGGCTCCAGAGAGACCTTAGAGCCCCTTCCAGTACCTAAAAGGGGCTACAGGAGAGCCTTAATTTGAAAGAGGCTAGATTTTTATTAGACACTAGTGAAAAATTCTTCACTGTGAGGGTGTTGAGGCACTGAAACAGGTTGCCCAGATAAGCTGTGGATGCCCCATCCCTGGAAGCATTCAAGGCCAGGTCTGATGGGGCTTTGAGCAACCTGGTCTGGTGGAAGGTGGGAGGCTGGAACTCAATGATTAAGGTCCTTTCCAACCAAAATCATTCTATAATCCTATGATCCTATGAAATATTAAATTAATCAAGCGAAAGGAATTTCTGGTGCAATGTAAGATGGATCAGTATGGATGTACCCTGATGGATCTCAATGGCACTGCGATCTTTGCCTAAAGCTTTGTGGACTAGCTCGTGGAACTGGGGGACATAGGTGCATGAAATTTTGCTAGAGACTAAGATAAATAACTGTATTTTTATGGCTATAAGTTAAAAATCATAGCAATAAAAATCTTCTGCTAGATCAGTCCATGGAGAAATGAAAACACAAAAGTTGGGAGGATCCATACAGAGAGTGTAAACTTGAGATAGACAACAGTTAGGCTTAATTATATGGCTTATTTACATGGCTTATTTACCCTTGTCTTTAACAGTGGGACAGATGAGAGGATGCTTAATAGGAAGGAATATTCAAAAAGGAAAATTCCAACAGACAAGGATGAAAAAAAATACCAAAGTTCAGTGTGCTGAAACTTTTGGGGCAGATTAGTCTTCAACCATGAAGTTCTAGATTGTGAAATTGCAAGTCCTGCGGCAAAGCTTTTCTAAATGATCCTATTCATCTGTGGCTAGTGCATTAGCATTAGAAATTAGCAATCACAGCACTTGCATTTTGAAAAGAGAAAAAGGACCCATGCAATTACAGGATGATTAGCCAGGTTTCCAGTGTATGCAAGGTGTTGGAACAAATTTCCAAAGAAAAACCACCTAAGAAATTGTAGATAAGCAGAAAATGCAATACAATACAACACAAATTTATAGCAATAGATTTTGGCAGATAAAGTTGGTATCTTTTTGTGATATATCAGACTATGTTCAAATGAAGGAATGTGATAAATACAAGCCAACCAACCTTCTGCTAAGGCTCATATACATTCCAAGGACAAATTATTAGTGCTTAAGGCAAAGACATGGGAAATTAGTACATTTAGTTTTAGAAAAAGATCTGGCTCCAGGGTAGGTAACAACAACAAACACTGTAAAAAGATGAAGCCAGCAAAAGGCTGGTTCTGAGTGCAATATGGTCACAATCAGCCGCTATGTCGATTGTTCACAAAAACAGGGCACAAAAATAAATAATCATCATAATAATAATTAAAGACACAAATCCGGGAGTTAATGTTAACAGAGAGGAAGGTTAGAATACCATATAGGAGACACCTGATAATCTCGAGCAATGAAGCAATAAAAATCAGATTAAATTTAACATCCCGAGGTGCTAGGTCAGGCACATAGGCACTAATAAAAAGATTTGCTGTAAGCTGGAGGCTGAACACTGCTAATGTGAGGAAAGGAGAAAGCCCAGACTGGAAATAATCATTCACAGTATGGCCATGAGTCATCAATGTGATTCAGCCACACAAAGGTTGATGCAATTGTGGGGCATATCAGGAATGATGTTTCCAGTACAGAGACGGATGAGAACAGTAAATCAATAAGGATTATTCCTGGACCATTACACAAACCTGGCCACTTACACTCTATATGGTCAGTCACCATAAATATCGATGGGGTAAGAGGATCTAACCTTGTTAGCCAAAGAAGAAAGAGGCAAAAAGAAGACCTGGAAATTCTGGCTTGACATGAGTAATGCTCAAAGATGGTAACATACTGAAGAGACTTGCAAAAATCTGTCTGCTGCCCTTGACAAAAAAGGCTGTAAGGCACTGTCTGCAAGGGAACCTCCTAGAGGCTGAGTGCCAGGTAACAAACACAGGCAGTCAGATGTGCTGATTTTTGCTTAAAAGTGGATAGGATCTAGACTTTGAAGCCCTAAATCTCATCTCAGATGCTTTTCTGTGAGCTTCCTCAGGGAGGGAGTGTTAGCCAGTCACTATCATTTTAACTCCACTAGAAGTGAGAGGTTCAAGAATCATAGCTCAAAGTGGCTTTATGACATATGACAGAGTTTTAATCTTTTTAATGCTTGCTCCAGAAAAGCCAGGAATCTCCCCTCTTGTTTGTGCTTTGAGGATTAAATACTTCTACGACCTGGCTCAGTCGAACCAAATACTCTTGCATCAGCCAGAGGCAGGGAAAAACTGGGCTTTAGAGCTATAGGAGCAGTTTTTCCTAGCTTGAGGAAGGTTTTTGCTCGCAAACTTTTCCCACAGATGTCATGGCCCTCCTCCCAGCTTCTCAGCAGAAGGTTTGACACAAAGTTGCCATTAAATTGCCAATAATTAATTTTATGTAGTGTTCCCTGGACTCATTTTACTGATCATGCTTTGCAAGGAATTAATTTTGAGGCTCATGAGTGACAATTCTTGTCACAAGGAGCAGATTTCTGATTAATTCTTTCTGCTCTAGATTAATTTGCGTGACAATCATTTGTGACAGAGATTAATCTTTCAAAAGATTACTGTGACAATTTTCTCCACAGAGACAAGCCATCACATTTGTGCTGCTTTACTCTGACCTTGTTTTCTGACTTTGGGAAAGTTATTGTTCTCTTAAGATTCATTTTACCTATCTAGAAATCTATGTAAGTCATCTGCAGAGTGTTTACTACATATCTCAGGACATGGGAACTTAATAAACTGTGAAATGATCAAAGGGAAAAAGATGATTGGAAAACAATCTGGAATCTTCAATAAAAAAAGGTAATAGCTGTAAACGTCACAATTATTGTGGAAAGAAAAACAAAACATAAAAGAAAAAATTGCATTTTTTTTCTGGAAGATTTATATTTGTTTGCTTCTAAGAACTGAGGGTGTTTTCAAAAGTTTCAGCAATTTTACAAAGTTTCATGAAATACACATTCAAAACTTCATAAAAAGAGTTAGTGAAGTGATCAAAGCTCTGTCTCTGGCAAATAAACAATATTAATTACATTGCGCAAAGTTAATCTTTTTTTTGGCAGAACTGCAATGTTGACTATGCAAACAGTATTTAAGAAAATATTAAGTTTCAAAAAAAATTTTAATGTAGTTTTTTTAACATCTCATAAACATTGGCCCACATAGTCACTTTTGAAGCCTGCAGAATCTCTTCTTTACATAAAAAGAAACCACTGTGTAGAGAGACAGGGTTATTCTTAGAAAGACACCAAGAGGGTGTGAGCAGCATGATGGAGAAGGAAATGCTTTCTGTTAACAGACTCTTGCTCTCTCCTCTCTTGTTCATATTTGAATAAAAACATGCTGTGTAGTTGCCTTTCCTGTTCAAATGCTGGTGTCTATAGGGGTTTCCAATTGCCTGCAACAGGTGCTGGCTCCACAATACACTTCACAGAACAGCAAAGTGTATGGGATTCTTCTCTACAAATTACATCCACAGTGTTAAGGACTCTCCAGTGAGGAATATCTCTTGCAGGCAACAAACACCTTGTAGATTTTCTACATCTCAGTTTCCAAAGTATTTTCTGTTTTATAAGAGGTAGGTTTCATTAGACTGCAGGGTAGAAGCAGTGAGACCAAAGCTCAGATTAAAACAAATTGAGAAGAAACTGAAGGAATTTTGCCCAATTCCAACCACATGATGCTTTCTCACTGAAAAGTCATATCCAAGGTGAGGGCTTGAGGGGGTGATGCCATGCCCTGGCCTTCAGGAGGTTCCTACTGGTGCTGTGCACCCTGAGCATGAAGGGCCTGGCCACGTTTTCTTTGGGGAATAAACTCCCATGCAAGAGCCTCATGGCCAACTGCAGTTGGCTGGAGGTCCAGTCCCAAGGAGCTCAGGGATCCCAGTCCTGGATAGAGAGATAGAGAGACAGAGAGATAGAGAGACAGAGAGATAAAAATAGAGAGATAGAGAGAGAGAGAGAGAGAGAGAGAGAGAGAGAGAGAGAGAGAGATAGATAGATAGAGAGAGAGATAGATAGATAGATAGATAGATAGATAGATAGATAGATAGATAGATAGATGATAGATGATAGATAGATGGATGATAGATAGATGAAAGATAGATAGATAGATAGATAGATAGATAGATAGATAGATAGAAAGATAGAGAGAGAGAGAGAGAGAAGGGTCCTAAATCAAACCAGTATCCATCCCATTAGCAGAGAGGCACCTGAATGCAGATGTTACATTTGCCTCTCTGTGAATCTCAGTAGCTTTAGAGTTTACCTGAAACCTTTCACAGACATGAGATTCTCCTCAAGGAACCTGGAGTTAGGGATAAGTGTTCCCTTCCTACAGGCACTTGGTAGCACTGCTTTCCTGCAGTTTTTGACTGGAATAAAGCTATTACTCCCAGTAGTACAGTGTCACAAAGCTAGACAGGTACAGCAGTGGACCACACTCTGAACAGCTACAAAATATGTGGTCAGTTTTGTGTTAGCTGGTTACAGAGTCTCTTCCTGGGTTAAATATGCTGCTGCAGCTAATGGGACTGTGATGAAGTCGGAACAATCATGCCCAGTTACAAACCATGCAAATGGTATAGTAATAACAGAAAACACTGTGATTTTTATGGTAGATCTGACACAAAAAAAAGCCCATGTTTTCGTCAAATCAGAGGCTACAATCTGAAGGAAGCTATTTCTCTATCTCAGCTGAAAGTTAATGAGCCTGATGCAAAGTGTGAGCAAAGAAACATGGTGGGAAATTAAAATCTTTCAAGAATCATTAAGTGTAGACATCTGGGTTTTCTGAAGTTCATTTACACTAAAACTAATTTTCCAGTGTAAAGCCTTGGCAACCACTTTAAGCAGTAAAACATTTGATGTTGCTGATGTAACCAAGGCACTCTAAATGAAAACTTTTCCTGCTAAATATTGTCTTAGTCCTTAATTCAGTTTAAAAAAACCAAGAAATATATCTCATGCATTTGAAATTCTGTAAATCATTGTAAACTGCAGTTAAACGGGAGACCGCAGATGAAATCATGGTTTGACAGGAAGCAGCTATGTGGGACATGACGGGAAGCAAGGAGGAATTTCCTTCAAGAGGAAATTTTGATGGGATGGAGTTACTGATGGATCTCCTCAAGAACCAGCCAGAAACAGCAGTGATCAGAGCACTGTGTCCAGGTCCAGGGTGACTTCCAAGCTCTTTGTGAGGCAGTCACTGAAAGACAACTTCAAAGCTAAGCTGGATTGAAGTGAGATGATTCCAGAAAAAGATAGGGAATTATCACTTCCCAAGTTTTAGGTAACAGTGACACACATCTTGAATCTTGTATAGAATCAGAACTTCCATGCTCAAGACAAGCAAAGCAGAACAGATGCTGGAAATTGTCCATGTAAAAACTTTTCTGGGACGGTGCTAAAGGTACTTCACAATTAAACCATTTGTATGCTCATGTCCTCACCCACGCAGAGTTAATACGAGCTGCAGTTCATGTAGGAGGAATGGTGAACTGAGACTTTGGTCCCACTATAGTGCTTCACACAGACTCAGTGTCCTCACCTGCAGCAGAGACTGGTCAGTCACGCCAGGGCTAGAATCAGTACTTAAATCCATGGGCTGCTTCCCAGAAGGGGCTGATTTTAATTGCCACGGAGTGCTAGAGTTTGCCTATGACGCTGAACAACATCCACCCTGTATTGTCACGGTGAGTGTACAAAGCCTGGGGCAAGGAATGCACTTTGCCTTGGCTGTACTTCAAGCAGTGTTTCTACACCTGGCATGTTTAGTTTTTCAAAACAAAGGTTATTTTCTTTTATAAAGGAGTATATATAAGTATTTATATATACTTACTTATAATATATATATTTAAGTATATATTTATACTTAAAATATAAAGAGAAAGCTGAGACTGGCCAGACCTCTTAGCCTACTAATTAATCTTAGAGGAAATTCAGTGACCAGAAAAGAGAAATTTGACTTAACTGTCATCTAGAAGATAGGCAGAGCAAAAGTCATCCCTTTGTCATGCCATGCAGTCCTTCTTGCAGCCTGTCTGCTTTTCCTTTGCAGCTGTTAAAATGTCCTTGTGTAGCTGTCAGTGATTGTACAGAGAAATAATTCCAGTCCCCTTGCAGTCCTTCAACACTAGACTATCACTTAGAAAATCAATTACTTCAAGGAAAAATCTGTGGCTGTCCTGAGAGACACAAAACAAAGATCGTGCTATGTCAACCAGGCAGAATTTGCACAACCCTGGCTTGCCTTACCCACCTGCTGGATGCGCAGTTTCTTAGGCTGCCCTTTTATTCCTTGACATTCTGAGGCTTTGGAAAGATATATGCCAAATTCTGAATGAATATAATGTTTGCTACCTTTTCATCAGTCTGTGAGAATGTCAAGGTCCCTGATTATTAGGCCTGGTAATATCCCAGTGAAGAAAGCCCACCGTGGGAGACAATACCTCCATTGGATTTGTCACTTGCCACATGGCAAAGGCAGCTCCATTATGGCAGGACTTAGGACACGTTTAAGGTTCCCCCTAAGGCAGTGTTAGACACCATTTTATCTCCAAAGCAGCTCAGCTGTGCTTGATTTGTGCCTGCGGTGCTTGGAGCTTATCTGTGCCTGGTAGACCCTGGGCAGCAAATCCACCAGCATCAGGCCCCATATTGGCTGCTCCTGGCCCTCTGACCTTTCCTTTCTTTTCTCTGGCATCCCTAAATAAATAAAGAAAAGCCCAAGGGAAAAGAGAAGCAAGGCAGTGACTGCTGAGCGGAATGACTCTACTTTAAAGGTAGTAAGAGAAAGCCGAATAATAATTTGTGACCTTAAAGACTCCATCGTTCATTCTCACGCTTCTCTTTCCTGCCTCTTCCATTGTCCACACTGATTCTTTGAGGACCCAAATGCTCTAAATCAAACCAAGGAAATATTCTGGCAAATAGAAAGATTAAAATAGAGGAAGTCTGGTGGTTCTGTTGGTGGAGTGGTTTTTTGGCTATTTGCTATTTGGCTCATTTTGCTGATCCAGTCTATGGCACATCCCTCATGCAATGCTGCTGGGAAGAGGTTGGGGTCAATCTACATCAAATAAACAGCAGGCAAATATTCATGCAACTGTACCTTGAGGTTGTCTGAGCAATTAACAGAATTAAGATAAATTCAGAGCAGAAGTTCCTTACTTGCAGAAAGTTAAACTTTGTTTTTCTTTTTTGAGTCCTAGAAAGGAAGCATGCTGAAGAAAATCTTCTAGATACTTCCCCAGTTACATTATTTAGTCTAATAAAAAAAAAAAAGAGGAAATAACTACAAAACCATCCCAGGAATCCTAATATTCAGAAAATCTTTAAGCTCATTTCAGACCTCTGTACTCATATTACTCTGTGGGCTTTGTAAGAAACTCCTGTAACTGAATTCTGTGAAAGATCTTATGAAAAGAAATGTGATTTTGCAATAGAGAAATCCCTAAGGAAGTCACTTTTACCCACTCCTTCTCAATCTCTCAAAGATTTCATTCACACACTTTCCTCTGTACTCATGAGTACCAAGACACCTGTGCCCAAGCAGTTTTGGACCACTTTTATGCAACAGGGAGGACAAAGGACATCAGCAGCTGTGGCCTCAACATCTGTCTCGGGGGTTTGAATTGTCTTTTGTGTCTTCTAGGAGTGGATGCTGTTTTGGATTGCTTGCCTTGTGATTTTGACTCACCCTTTGTAAATGTTAGGCAAAATTCCTGAATTTCACAACTTTTATTTTCCTTGCTTGATAAGCTGTAGTCCTGTTTTTTATCCACTTGTCAGCTTTAACTTTAGTTCAGTTTGTTCACATGAAACCACAGATACTGAGCTCCGCAGTGATTAATACATTCCTCTCCTTTTGAACTTTGCTCTGCTGTTTCCTCTGGTGCTTTTGCACACATGTTTCCATTCTTCCTCCATTCATACCAATCTTCTTATTTTATTACAAATTTCCACAGTGCTAGTGGAGTCAATCCTAACTTGGGACGTTAGAATGGACAACTCATTACAGGCCCTCAGGATGACCAAATTCACATGGTGAAAATTGAGCAGAAGCCCACTGCTTTTTTTTTCTTTGTTTGGTTTTTTTTTGTTCAAAAATTATTAAAAATGTATTGAATATGATGAAATAAAAAGATGAATCCCATGCCTCACATAGCACATTATTTTTTTTATGTGCATGCATACAACCATTCAGATAATTTGCTCTTGGTTAATGCTGTAAGTGCTGTTGTAGTCTCTTGAAAATGCATCCACACCTGTATGGGATTTTCTGGTTCAAGCACACCACAGTTCTACTTGGTTCTGGTGGAAGAAAATCACTGCTGAAGCACTTCTGCACTCAGTGGTTCAGCTCTTTTCTCCATGATGTACAAGCAGGAGTATTAAACAGCTCTTCTTAATCTCTGACAAAAATGCTTTCTCCTAACAGTAGGCTCGGAAGCAAACAACAAAATGTCATTTTCAAAATGATAATAGTGGCATGACAGAATGCATCTCCATAGTAACGAGTGGGGCTAATGCCACCCCTTGCAGCATCTCAGGCAGCCACATGAGGTTTCTTTTCCTTTCTCAAAGAAGAATTCATGAAGGATCTCAGTGGCTTCTCAACCCTGGGAGGTGGAGAGCCAGCAAATGCCTCTTATGGCTCTTTAATGCCTGCCTCGAGTGGGTAGTCAGATATTGTCACAGCTATGAGCAGCACCTGATGCTCCTTAAAACTGCTTTAAAGGAAGTAGCAGGACATAATAGTTCTCTCCATGAGGCCTCTTCTGTTCATCCTCAACGGAGCAAACACAGTCATATCCCCTGCAAAGTACACTTGGTATTTACAGTCTCTTAATTTTAAATATTTCTGTGTTTAATTTTGGAAGTGAAATGTATTAAGTGACCAGGTGAGGATGTGGACGGGTAGCTTTTCTCAGCTCTCTAACTACATGCTTTATAACTATCAACATTTTGACAATTAGAGATGCACTATGCTTCAGAAGCATTGAATACTGATAACTATTAATTCCTTGAAGTTCATGCAACATGAAGAGGCTAAAGTTTCAGTCCTTAGTTTAGGTGAGGTTAGAATTTTGCTCTTTTGGTTCTGTTTAAATCTGTTGTTCATCTCCAAGTTAGCTTTTCAGCTAGTATCAACCAGAATAGCTTTAACATTTCAGTACATCTGTGCCATTTTCTCCCCTCAGTGCCTTGTCCTCCTGTTTGTCTTGTTCACTTTCTCTCAAATCTACAAATGCTCCTTGCAGTTCCCATGACAAAGCTGAGAAATACATGCATGCATTTAGGAGGAAACATATCCCCAGCATGCACAATTCTCCTCTCTGAACAGCACTACCAGCCTCTGGGTGGATATTCTGATCCTAACGCATACAAACCATTTCCATAAATGTCACCGCTAGGTACCTGACTCATCCCCCCCAGGAACAAAGCAGACTTTCCAAAGTAAAGCCAGGATGATGCTGAAGACCGGCACAAATTTTCTGCTAAGTACTTTTCTTTGTACTTTTCTGTCATCTTACATGAAAGAAAGTTGCTGCCTTGAGAGTTGATTCCCCCTCACTTTGGTAGATACCTGCTGGGGCTAATTCATGTGAAGACATGGCATTATGTAGCTTGAAAAGATTGTATGCTCAGGTCTCCTTAGGCTCCCAGCTTTTCTGGAGAATGTGCGAGGCAAAATGATTAATGGGAGTCTGTGAGCTCTTAATATAACTCCCATTCACAGTTTATAGCTTCTCCCCTGCAATAAATTACTTCCTCCACTTCCATGCAGTTTTTCAGGCAGAGAAGCCATGTGAAGAAGATTTACTTTTCTTTCAGCATGAACTTTGCAGAAGTAAAAGCAAATTGTCTGCTCTGCATTTGCAGAGATGTTTTCTGATACACATCAGACATAGCTATAAAAAATAACAGAATATATCTGAACAATAAAACTTACCAAAAGCAACACCATGTAGACAGCAAACTCAGTGATGATACTACTAACAAATGTCTGCTATTCCTAATCTGTATTTAAACCAATGATGTTATAAGGAGATGGTAAAAAATTGATCTAGATTTTTTTTAATGTGGTCCACTTTGATAACAGGCAGGCTTATTTTCTAGGCAGTGATTTTCACCTTAATAGTTGTCTGATTTGCTTCATGGATATTTTATGACTGATGGTTTTGTGACTGCTATTATGGCACTACTTCTGGAAGTTAAACTAAAGTTCATACCTTCACACACTGTGAGTGAAGCTCATCATTTTCGCTAGGAAAGCACTGGCCTCAAAAATGGACCCTTTTACATTGCTTCTACTGCAATTTCCTGACAGTAAAATTATATATGCTTAGCTTGATTCTCTGCTTCTCTTTCTGCCAATTCACACTTACTGAACCCACTGTCCAATTTCTACCTAATTTGACAGCAAGTTTGACATGTACAAGTATAAAGTTTTTCAGGTCTTCATGGACGTTGATGACTGGGTATGTCAGAGTCACCACTTGGTAATGTCTCAGGGTGGAAGATGAAGAATTCACATGTGATCCCTTCTGCCTGGAATCAAGCAGCCTGCCAGTGCATGGCACCTCCAGCACCATTACTGCAGTCATTGACTTTATTTTACTTATTTTAAAGGTCATTTTCCTCTACAGAAATCCAGGAAGTGACAAACTGAAGAAGTGTGTGGGGCAAATGAAGTGGGGGCTGGAAGAAATACAGGTGGATCTGGGAGGGCTGAAACATGGAGACAAAGGAAAAACAGAAAGGATGTGAAAGTGCAGGGAGGAATGAGGATATGGAAGCATTGTAGGGGCTGGCTGGAAGTTGGAAAGATGAGAACAATGAGATCTATTGTTCTGGGACTGATAAAAGATTTGGGAGAGACAGGATATTCTTGGGGAAAGGCACTTACAAAATGAAGCTGGAAACCTTATTGCATCCTTATTCATGTTGCTAATCTTCCCTGAAGTCTGCCTTTCCAGGAGGCAAAGTTTGAGGATATATGGAACAGATTCTGAATTCTTCCCGTCACATTCTATTTAAAGCATTGTAATTCCTTTTTAAAGCTGTGATTCAACTGCACACTCAAGCTAGCTCTATATGGCTGGTACAAGAATGCTGACTTTCCCATAATTGTATTGTAGTGCTTTGTTGGATTTTGTGCTTGTGAGTCAATGAAACAGTAATTTATCATTTGTTATTGTTGACACATATTAGTATACAAAGAAGAAAGAATGGAAATATTTTCAAGAGAAGGGAGAGAATATATTGTGAAAGTAAAATGCAAAATTGCAGCCAGGCTAACTCTTGTTTGTGAAAATCTCCAAGGAGGCATTTTATGCAAGCATGAAGTGTTCCCAGTGTAACATATCAGAAGCTTTATAGGTGTTCTGAGAGATGGAGTTACAGTGACATTTAAAAAACAGATGAATGGCAGATCTTTTTTTCTACTGTTGACTTAGGAATGAAAAAACTTCTCAGACAAGGCTCTGAACCAAAAAGGCCCAGAAAATTATTAGAAAAATTTAGTAGAAATAGATAGGGTCTGGAGAAACATAAGGAATAAACATAAAAGACAGAAACAATATTTTAGACTAACTATAATCTGTCACACCAATTATTAGTGCCTATACTCCCATTTTAGTAATATAATCACAATTCCTGAATAAATTTGTTTCTCCCAAACAAACACTTTATGTGGATCCACATAATTCTGTCATTTAATTATAAATTTAGCTTCTCCAGGATCTCTTATTTGGGAATCTGTTCATTGGTAGTAGTGGGAACAAAAATACAACTTATAGGAACATGCTGAAAGAGGAGAAATAAAGGAAAGGCACTGAAAGAGATTTCTCGCCTCAGTGGTACCAAAAAAAAAAAAAAAAGAAGTGACAGAATCTGCTAGCAGGAAACAACTTAGGCCTGGCTTCTTATACCTAGACCTTTAAATTATTGTCAGCCAAAGCTGCTTCAAATTAATAAAATTTGAAGAACATGCTCTCAAGGAATACACTAGGAATACACTCTTTACGTCTCAGCCATCTCTGTGGGATGCTTATTGGCCAATGCCCTTAGGGAGTTTGGAGACAAGGCTGGAATGATACCAGCTCATTCCCAACAGCCTGGGCAAAAATTGCTTGAGAGCTGCCTTCCTAGAACTGTCTCCCCAAATTGTGAAAGAAGGATTTGACTATCTATGAGCTTAACCCAATTTTTCTGATAGGCTAAGAAAACAGAGAGGATTTTATGCCCTACTTGCTGCACTCATACCAGACTAAAGTCAGCCACACTTTAGGGTTTAGTTCAGGCTTTAGCTATTTTCTGTGTGCTTTTCCTCTCTCCCTTGATCTTCCTTTGTAATTCCTGAGAGTTCTGTGTACCTCAGAGCCCCTGGATCTGGCCCTATTTGACCTTAAAGGGGCCTGTAAGGATAATATCAGATAAAATTTCATTCTGATGTACCTCACTGAGACTGCCAGTTTTAAAACTATTGTCTTTATTCTCAGTTAAAAAGAGAAGATCTGGAGAAACAAGCAGGTACAGAAGAGGGGAATAAAAGTGTTTATTGCAGATTGTTCTTGAGCACTCTATAAATCCTATTTTGCATGTTAATGTGGGACTTTGGTGAAATAAAAGCTTTCTGCTGCTCCTCAGCACCAGGAAAGTTCACCCATTTCTCTGTCACCTGCACAAACATCTCAAAGTGTCTTGGGAGTGGTCAGAAACATCTTCTGGATGAAAGGAAAAATAGCTGTTTCATGGTGTTAGGAAAATAATCTCCCCATTTGTGCAGTATCTGTTCTGTACATAAGTCAAAATGACGCTGTGCTGTGGCAAACCTGGAACAGAAAGTTAAAGTTGTCTGATGGTACTGCTGGACCTAATTCCCCTCCAGATTTTGCAAATGTGGAAAGCTGGCCACCTCTCTGTTCAGCTTGAGGATGGTGGATTGCTGGGCTACCTCTCCCACTTCTTTCTCACCTTGTCTGACTTACCATCAAGACAAAACTTTCCTCATTACACCAGCAATATGCTGTGTAACAACCTCCAAATATTCACCTTATATATGCCCTGCAGTAAGTGCTTAGCAGGCTTTACTTAAACCCCTTCAATGGCGTGTAATATTAAGCCTGCATTTTTTCAGTTTCTGTATGCAGGTTTTCTCTCTTCTTCCTAGTTTGCCTCTGAGCATGATCCAAAAAGGCTCAGAAACAGCTGAGCCTTTTGGCTTCAGAATTTACTTTTTATCATGAGACCCTTTAGACCATGCAAAGAGATGATTTATCACCAATCTCCCTTAGAAGTTTTTCAGTGCTCTGAAAATAATTTTTGAGGCATGGCACCCTCACTTAGACAGAAAGAAGAAAATGTGGATGTTCTTCTAAATGAGAATTCACACTCAATGTGATAACTACACTTTGTGCTGGCATTCTGCCATTTTAACATGTGGGATGCAAGTACTTTGCTACTTAGACAGACCACCGTGAAGAGGCTGATTCTCAGCCAGGGACACAGGAAAGCTGGTCTCAAAGGCTGTGTGCCTATACTTATGATGAATAGGAAATGAGATTCTCTAATCCATCCATCTCTGATTTGGGTTACTTTCCATATTCCTAGTGACCTCGGGCATGTTTGAAGAGTGTCCATTATAATGAGACGTCCCATTTGAACTGACATGTATTACTTTGCAATAGAATTACAGCAGTTAAGGGTGCCTAGTTATGCTCCTTAACAAATCTTCTCAGCCCATCTGAATTTCTGCAAGCTGATCAACTGCTCTGAAGGTCATGTACATCAGTTTGTGACACAGCCTGTAGAGGGACAGCAGCAGCAACTGGCAAATATTGAGATTATAGAAGTTTGTGGAGCATTAGGGGAACTTTTCTTCTCAAAGAGAGAAGGAAAAAAGCCTCTAAATCTCCTGTTTCTATGTAGGTTGGTTCTGGTACTCACTATTGAAATGAGTTAGAGACCTCAGCAAACGCCTCATGTGAGTAAGTGAAATAAGGCTTCCTCCTGGCCCCACAGCCTGCCCAAAAACACACTTGCAAAAAGTGACCTACAGAGCTGCTGGAAGAAAGGGACCAGATATCTCTAACTTGAAAGTCTGCTGAATTAGTGAACACCTCTGGTTAGGATAAAACTGTGAGACCTTTGTTATTTTTCTCTTGAAGATTCATGAAGAGGCCTTCCATATATAATAAATGTGAATCTTTCTACCAAAAGATACTGTAAATATATTTGCACAGTAAAAGAAATAATGGCAAGTCACCAACACACATCATCTATTAATCTTGATTGCTCACGTATCTGAAGTGCTTGCTTTTTCTTCTCCTGCCTTTGGTACTAACATGTCTTTATGCATTATTTCAGGTGTCAGAGAATTCTATAATTCTAAAAATAATTTATTATCTCCCAAGAGCAAAGGTCATTTTAATTTGGAACAAATAAATGTCAAATAGTGGATGATGTACAGGATAATAATTCATGGGCAGCCAGCCAGAGGAGATAGCTGTAATTACATTCAAGTTCAGAATAACACAGACAGCCAAAAGATGAGCATCTGAACGTATTTAGGCAAGTTATCAGAGTTCATTTTGCCGCAGGATGTGCTGTTATCTGATCCCCTAATCCTGCCTGTGCCCTGAGCTGATCTCATAAAACACAGAAAGCCTGCAGGAATAGGGGTCCTATAGAAGTTCCTCTCATCTGGGAGCCCAGCAGCCACCGGGCTGGCTTTGTGTGAGGCACATGCTGGTGCTGCTGATCCATGCCCAGTGGGGCTGAAGCAGGTTCCAGCAGAAGAGAAGCTTCTTGGTGTCTGTGGAAGCAAATTTGTTAAGGAGAGAAGCATGAAGTGCTCAAGAGGACCAGAGCTCTTCCCAAGACAAAACGTGCTGGATAGTGTGGGACACATAAACACACTCTTCACTTCCCCTGCTCTGCTTGTTTTATAATTTGCATCTTCACTCAGTTCACTAAGACACCCAATCGTAGTTTTGATAGACAGATATTCAAGAGTCAATGGAGAGCAAGGCTTCCATGAAGTTGGCAGTCTTTGATTGAGCCAAATAATTCTCTTGGATTCATTGACCATGGGCTCAGTGCATGAGTCCAAATCCAGGCATTTTCAGTGCCATTTGGGATGCTCCCACATATCTGAAACACCTGTGGCAGATACAGTAAAAGACCTTCATACCTTTGAATTTGCTTCTGTAAATCTATTGTACTGTTCTCTTTCCCCCCTACTTCTGCACAAGTATCTAATGTCTGTCAGTGCCACAGACAGTCTCCAGAATGAGACAGCTGCCTTGCCTAATTCAAAAAGGCAAATGTTATGTCACATAGCCCTGCTACTAAAGCTGTAATAGATGCTTACATCCTATTATTAGAGTTGTAGAAGGGGATGAACTGGAAAATGCAGGCTAAGATAGGGCTTGCTCAGACATTTGGGGGCTTTTGGATCTGGGAAAGAATGAGCAGTTGTTTACTACGTTACCTCACTATGCAGAGAAATGCTGTTTGTGAGGCTTATCTGAACATCCAAGATTTACTGCTATTTAAGGATGTTCTGATCTAGAGTTTCATTCAGCCCCATTCATAGCCACAATTGAGTGACCAATTAACTTTAATAGTAATTAACAGAAAATAAACAGTAAAATACAGTCATCTGTACTCATGTAATAATGGGAGATAATTCTTTAGGCACACAAGAAACTTTTCAGTAAATCTGACATTACAAACTCACTTCCATATTGTGGAGGAAAACTAAAAATTTCTGGCTTAAGTGAAGCAAAATCCAACCTTCTGAGAGCTTGGTAAACGCAGATTTTTCCTTTTATTAGAAGTCTGTATATTACATGTTTGGTCTATTCCAAGGGCAGCAGAACTGTGCACATGAATAAGTAGAAAACTGCAAATTGCAAGGCAGATGTTCTGCTGACCTCCTCCCACTGGAATCTGCTAGCTGGGCTGCTTGGGCTATTCTCTCTTTCAGCCATCAATAAATCAGCACATCAAGTAGGTGGCAACAGAGGAAACTTTTAACTAAGTAGGCAGAAATTTAATTGCACAATTCCCAACAGTGTTGCTGAGAACTGATAGTTAAATGGAACCACATGCATTGCAGAAGGATTGCAACTTAATCCCTAAAATTTTTTTATAATGTTCATCATTATTTTCTTGACATTCAGCACTTGATAACATGACACTAGAAAAAAAGGATTTGGAAGAAACAGGAAACAAATATTTTAACAGTGAAGTTCATTAAGCTGAGGAATAATGTTCCAGAGAAATAGGATAAGTTTTTTATTTAATGATATAGAAATTACCTGGACAGAACACCAGAAAAATGCAGACAATAATTGTGAATTCCTTATCCTGGCACACCGAAAGAAAAGGGAACTTTCCACATGTGTGAACATGATAATCTGGTAAATCATTTTAATCCCTAAATCCTATGATATTCTTGTCAAGTAAAATAGTCGTCAATTAACCATATGGCTAAAAGTTGTGCTGGATATGAGCCTATCTGATGCCATGAATATTCACTATGGAGGCCTAGAAAGTATCGCAATCTATCCTGCTTCTCTTCACTAATACTAAATAACCCTTGTACTATTGAAACTGGGGAAGGGAGGGGTTTACTGCTTTGAGATTCATGCTAATTTGTGTCACACTATTGATTCAGACCATATTAGCAAGAAATCTTTTAAATGTGCCCTGAGGTAACTAATCTGCTTTTGCATTGTATGTCAGGTCTTACAGCCCCAAAGGTGTTAAAACCACAAAACCACCACATTGAGATTCAGTGCTGCGTAAGAAAGAGATTTTGTAGTCTGAAGCAAAGCTGGCCAAGGCTTCTAATCATGAAGGCAGTGCTGAGGATCTTTCACCCTGCACACAAGCAATCCTAAGAGGGTATATTTAACAGGTATCATATTTGCATACTTGTCAGTTACTGCCCTTTTGCTTTGCTCATTGAGCTTCAGCTGACTTGGCACATCTGCTTTTCCTCTCACTGTAAGCATTTTATCCAACAGGGTATCAAAGCTTGTGTTGCTGTGAGGAACACTGAGTGGGAATATTTTCGAGGTGCTGAGACTTCATATGTGGCGAGCACAGACCTTTCCCGTGAGAATTCTTTCTCTCTTCTTCCTGTGTTTCATAAACAAAGATAAAGTTTGGATGTTGTTTGGAACTGTCTCTCGAGATATGGACATTCAAGCCTGGCCATTCGGCCTGGGGGGAGGTTTTGAAGTGACCAATCTGGGTGACCTTTGAAAGTCTATATACGTTGGAGTTAATTAATAAAATACACTTTTTTGGCCACACTGAAGAGCTTGACTCCTTCTCTCTGCTAGTGGTTCAACAGCGACATCCAAAAAACATTTTTGAGAGTAATATTAGTCAGTTGTTAATTTAGGAAGTTTTTATTATGAATAAACATTAGATTACAAATTGCAGTTTGCTCTTTCAGTGTTAGACATTCCAGATTGAGACTGTGTGCTGTAAGACTGTGAAGACTATCAGACCACTCTATTCAAATGTGTTTTCTTTCTCAGAGGAAGGATATCTTTATTTGTTTCAAGGGGCCAAACCATGCCTATGACTCTTCTGTGTCTCTTCTCCTATCCAAGGAATTGAGACACCTCATTAAGTGGAGAGGAAGAACTGTCATGCTGAGCAGAAAGGGATTTCAGGGCAAGGAAATTTACTCTAAAATTTTCTTTCTTGTTAAACCTTTATCTTTTGCAGCAATTACAGGGTATGGAAATAACTCAGGACAGCACAAGCAATGGATTTTGAAGCCTGATGTTGCTATAGCTGCACAGAAGCCATCACTTCATGCAAACATTCCCTTTCAGTCGATTGAACTGTGTACAGAGGCAAGTATATGGAATGTTGGTAAAAATGTTAGAATTTGACCTAGAATTAATTCCTGTATTATTGGCTATGAGATAATATAAATAACTCTGGAATCCTCTTGTAATGAAGAGCTAGATAACTGTCACAACACAATTAACATCTTCCTTTTATTCATGCCAATTTTTCAAATCTGAATGTTTTTATTCCTGACTTCAGGCTTGCAAAGCCTGTGTCCTGAGGCATAGGGAAATGAACAAACTGTTAACAAAAAGGCAATAAATCCTCCTTGCAGGATGAACATTGCCTTTCTGTATATCCCTGAGCTGCAGCAGTAAGTCTCTTTCTCCCCGAGCTCCATATTTAACTAGCAGCCTGCGACAGACCTTTCTGTAGTGTGACATGAACTGGGGAGCACTGAGAAGTGGTCTAACCTCTGTTACATCCTATTTTGCTTGTGCTCCTCTTTCCCCAGGAGGAATGCCCAGGTGAATTGTTCCTCCATCCTTCCTCTGCATCACCTCTCTGGTGTTCTGCTATAGGGATGTGTTAACACCACTGCCAAGAGCACTAGGATGAACCTCATAATGGCTTATGGAGGAAATCATGCAAGGATTAAGGGTAGGGTTGGACTCAGTACTAGAAGATGTATTCCTAAGAGTTACAGTGATGAATATTGGAAGAGACGACCTGATCCAACGTGATCTGTTTCCTGAGCCAGGAGCTTTAATGCTGTTACCTCCATACTAAGTGAGATCCCTTGGGCCTGATTAAACATAGTCTTGGAGAAGGGCATCTATCCTTGGCAAAAAAGGAAGCGACAGAGAATTTATCACCTCGTTTGCTCCCAGCAGCTTATCACCCTCCCTGTTCAAAGTCTGTGTCTAATTTCTGCTTTGAATTTGGCTTCACTTCCAGCCACTAGCTCTTGATGTGCCTTTCTCTCTTACATTAAAGAGCCATTCAGTAACTGGTATTTACTCCCCATAAAGGTTCTTACATGCTATAATCAAGCTGTCTTCTGATCTGTTTGATAAGATAAATAGATTGAGCTCTCACTGTTCTCTCTTTTTATTTCCCCTTCCAGACATCAAAACATATCTGTGGTTTATTTCTATACCCTCTGTAGTATTTCAACATCCCTTTTAAAATGTTGACATCAGGAATGTATACATTATTCCACATCAGTCCCAATAATGTCACACAGAAAGGAAAGTCAATTTCCTCCTCCTACTCACTATTCTGTTGTTTATACTGACAAGAATTGAATTAGCACTTTTTGCCTCTGTATCATACAGGAGCTCCTGCTACTCCATTTCCTCTCAGAAGCCAATGCTATTTTCCGTCTGTGCTTTCCAGAGTAAGAACACCTTTCTGCAAGAATGGTTTGCATTGCCAGCTTTGAAATGAATGATTTGGTTTGTCTAGGGTTTAGCCAACCATACCAGTAGTTGAACCTCTTTCTGGTTTTAGCAGGCCTCTTATTCTTGCCAGTATTTAGTACTGCATCACTGGGGAGTTTCTATTATATTCCTAAACAGGTGAGACTATCAAACACCATGAAATTTCTCACCAAACTTTACAGAAGTTCCTAGAAGTAACCCTGTCTGGTAAAGACCCCCAATGACAATTTTTTCAAGATCTTTGAGACAGAAATTCTCAAAGCTCTTGAGAATTGAGACAGTATTAAGGTATTCATTATTTACTTTATTGATACCCTAGAGAGCTCCTTTGGTCTTCACCATATTGTGTGATACTAAACAGAACATTTTGTGGAGGTCTGAATAATACCACATCTGATCAATTGCCTCTGCCAGCAGAACTTGTAATCTCATAAAAGAATGAGAACACGGTTGTCTGAAACCAGCTAGATCCTTAACATATATTGACTGTCATTAACTACTTATATTCACTGTGTACTTATTCTTAGACCAGCTGGTCTGTTACTTTGCCTGCAGCAGATGTAGTTAAAAGGCTGTACAACTTTAAGTTCAACCCACTGCACATTTGAATATTGGCACAGCAGAAGCACTTTCAGGGCTTTACACACTTCAACTGATGTTGCAAGATTAGTGGGAAATTACTCTGCTTACAAATGTCAAATATATTTATCATCTCTTGATTGCAAGTAGTGTAGGACTGACAGTCACAGAAATACATGGAATCTACATCCACTAATGTACTGATTTCAGCTGGTATAGAGTTAATTTTCTTCCTAATACTTGTGTTTTGGATTTAGCATGAGAACAATGTTGATAACACACTGATGCTTTAGTTGCCCCTAAATATTGCTTACAATAAGGACTTTTTCAGTGTCTTGTGCCTGGCCGGTCAGTGAGTCCACAAGAAGCAGGGAGAAAACATGTCCAGGACAGCTGATCTGAACTGGCCAAAGGGATATTCCGTACCAGAGAACATCATGCCCAATATACAAACTGAGGGACGTTGTTCTGTAGGGGCTGATCGCTGCTGCGGGATGGGCTCAGCATTGGTCAGTGAGTGATGAGCAGTTGTACTGTGCATCACTCGTTTCTCTTGGGTTTAAGTCTTTCTCTTTTTCATTTCCATTAGTGTTGTTGTTATTAATAACATTAATATATTTTACCTTATTTCAGTTAATAAACTATTGTTATCTCAATGCACAGGTTTTACCTTTTTCCAGTTCTCCTCCCCATCCCACTGAGTGGGGAGGGAGGGTAAGCGAGCAGCCGTGTGGCACTTAATTGCTGGCTGGGATTAAATCACAACAATTAAACAAGGCAATGCAACATCCTTCAGCAACATACACTTCGTAATTCTAAGACCTCACTCTGCTCTTTCTGAACAGCGTCTGTAAAACTTTTTTTAGCATCACTGCATTTTCAGCACCAGTATTAAAATTCCCATCTAGTACGTAATCTATACCAGTGTCAGGGCTTCTTTTGTTCCAAAAATATCAGTTCCTTGATACTGTCCTCTAACTCAAAGAGGTACAGAGTTTCCCCAGTGCCTACCACTTTCTGTTGGTTGCATATCCACGTGATATATTTTGGGGCTTAGCAGTGACATGTATGAAAGCAAATTTCAGGACCCTACAGAACGTCGTGGTTGGACCTGTTCTTTGAACAAGGTGATGAATGATAGCACATCACTTTCAAATACAGACTAAAATTATCAGACAAGCACTAAAATCGGATACCCGTGTGTGTGTTTTGTGCAAGGAGCCACAGCAAATGCTGAGTATTTAATTAGTTTACCATCTTGTGACAGAGGCTTGAGCTAGCCAGCAACACGCTGCCACTCAGAGTTTTTAGCATACAACAAGAGCTTAGACAACTGACATAGGTGTAGACATCTGAATCAAGGTGTTTTGAACATGGACAGCTAAATTAATATGTCTTGTTTTTTACTGAATCCCACCCTTCTGGTTCCTTCATGACAACCTGGAACTGAGCCTTTCTTTACCTAGACACCTCTGCTGAGCTACAGGAGTGGAGATACTCATTTGAACCTTTGTTCTGTATTTCCTTATATTTATTTTAGAATGTTGTCATCTCATATTGAGTTAATTGCCAAGATGGGCTAATCCTCTGAGGCAAAAGTAATCTATCTAGTCCCTTAAAACTTTTCAATCTCATTGTGATGGTGTGGTTGGTTTTTGCTTTTAAGCTAAACCTCTTATTCCCAAAATGTTTTGAAGCATTTTAGCTCCTTACTTTTAACCTCAAGAGTAAAGAGGTGTTAATTTTACCCTTTTCCATCTCTATTCAGCCATGCAGTAGCACTGCAGATGTTGAGGCAAAGTCCCATTCTTTAAAAATTCAGTTCTGCCTTTGTACCACAGTATGAGATGAAACTAAAAAAAAATACATCTGTCATTAAAAGAGAAGTTTGGGCTTCAGTCTGTAAGGCCTCTGATTTAATAAAGCTTTCTTCAACAGTCTGACAATTCTTCAATTGCCAAACCATAATTTTAAAATTATCTCTTATAACAACATGACTGAAGAAGAGTTAAGTCTATGCCCATTTGATCTTCTTGATGCTGAAAACAACTTTTCAGTTTCTCATACCAAGCCTCCATCTTATGTGTGAGAATCTACTAATAACCCATTAGACAGTGCACTTTTTCTCTCACTAGACCTCCTTTTTGTGTGCTGTTTGTTCCCATTAGCAAGACAAGAACAAAGAGTCGAGCTTTTTACTTGAAATGGTATGAGGTGTCCTGTGCAGCCACTCATATTTCCTGCAGATTTTGATCTCTGTGCCTTAAGACTGCCTTTATCCTCTTTACTCCCAAACAAGTTATGTATTCTGTCTGATGGGATATCTTGACCTAACGCCTCTGTTGAGCTACAAGAGTGGAGATACCTATTTGAACTTTTTGTGTTTGGGTCCCCTCAGCTCATAAGACTGACCTCTTTGGAGGCTGGAATGAGGCTGAAAATAAAGTGGGACAAAGAACAAGTTTGGAATATGATAACACGGGTTTTGATGCTGTTTTTGCAATCAGCATCACTGTTGATATTGAGGGCTGAAGGTTTTGTGATCAACCAAAACTTATTGCAATACTGGGATTCCATGCAATACAGCTGCATGTAAAAGGCAGACTTTCACCACCCAGATGAAAAGAAGACGTTGTTGGCTTACTGTATTTTCATAAAACAAGGTGTAGCACTAACTTTTCATTTACATGCAGATTGACTGGTCATGTACATTAAATATGCCACATGCACAGGAAAGAAATTTCAGCACAAAGCCCTGTTAGATGGCTCCTGTTTCTAGCTTTTTCACCTAAACGCTCTACCTCTGGAAAATACACTTAGGCGATGTAACTTCTGTTTTGGTCTTGAGCAAAAACTGGGGTTATTGAATATTCCCTAATCCTGCATTCCTCAGAATCAATGGGACTAGTGATTGGCACAGTTTAATCCATACTTTTATGTTCATATTTCAGTTGTGCAGTTCTGAAATTATAGTTTAATTCTATGCCATATCCATCAAGCAATTCTGTAGTAAACTGCAGGTAAATCTCTATTGAGGACTATTGCCAGTGAATCTCACTAACCCAAATATTTATGCAGCAAGGTCATCTTGAGTCAGTGGAGAATCTCTGGCCCTCTTCCTTAGGAGACAAAGTACAAGTGAGAAAATGCATTTGAGGCAAATAAAATTAATTTATCATAAGCATTAAATGATTGCCTAAATAGACATATTTGACCATTTGTTCCTAATTTCCATTTTACTATCTCCATGGTAATAAAAGAAAGGTTGCCAATGTAGTAATCTAACCTTCCTTGTTACACTGACAAAAATGGTGATTCTGAGGCTTCTTTTGGGTCCACACTTGAATTTTGCTTCAAATGGCAAATTTACTTCATAATTAGAAGCACCTCAAAATCCCCTTACCTTTATGATTTCAAAATAGGTTCTACATTCCCTATAGATATGGATGGTAATTAGGAGTACTTTTAACCTTCCAATTACACATAATCAAAGTTTACAGGCTTGCTGGAGGAAACATGCCCACGTGAGAAGACACTGGTTAACATAAACTCTCTGTCAAGCATTTTAAATTTTTTATTGATTATTTGCAGAACTCTGGTAAATCAGACCTTAGATTTTTCGCTTCACTTTTCAGGGGAAAAAGCAGACTTATTCTCTGCATTTCTCACTGAGATTGAGAATAGTACTGATTTTTTCTCACTTGAGTCATTCTTTGAAGATAAAAAAATTAGTGAAATTCTGGTTGCTAGTGTTTAAAGTGAACTTCATCACAAGTATTTTTCACAGATTTAAGGTTATTAATGAGTGATTCAAAGGTAATAATCATGACTTCTTACACCCCAGCCATGGAGAAGGAAGGGACTCATCCTTGTGTTCTGCTCATTCTTCACCTTTTCTTCTTTTCTTCTGTGCTGGAAAAGCTGTTGGCTGTTGTTTCTCTGTAAGTCACCCCCAGCCCATTTTTTCTTATTTGCACTTACTTGTCTCTTTCTACCCTTCATCCAGACCTGCTTCTGTAACGCTTCTCAGGCAACATGAAATTGTGAAAAATGAATTCATGCTGTTTCACACCTTTCAGCACAGTTTTTAAACAAGAGAAAATCAAAACAAAAGTTCTTTTTCAAGTGAAAAAGAGATGAGTTAACTAATTACATTTTTTTCTTATCTTTTTACTGTTCACACAAGTTCTTTCTTCTCTCTTTAGCTCCCTCTCTTGAATTTCTCCTTTCTATCTATAATAACTTATATGTAAAACTTAGGAAGACAAATTGCCCAAACTGTTGGGCTTGTTCATGGGAATGACTTTGCCAAAAAAAACTATTTTTCAGCCTTTTCAGAACATAAATTATTCAAGCCACATTTCAAGGCCTGGCCAAAATCCAGCAGGATGTTTATAAAAAAGTAGTCAGACAGATCCTCTCCTCTAAGTAAACTCCAGTAAAAAAGAGAAGTAAAAGAGATGTTTGAAAAAAAAAAGTTACCTAAAGCAGCATCTCTATCATCCTGCCTGAGATATTTTCCTTATGCCATCCCCTCCCGAGAGACTCATGAACAGAAGACCTTCCCTTTCCAGACCCTTGAAGGTAGAAATTCTGAAGGATCCTCTCTTACCCCACAAAGATGTATTGGATTAATCACACTACAGTGACAAACAGTGACAGACATAAGTTCTTTGTCCATTGCTATGTTGCAATATTTTCAACCTATTCTTAGGCTTTCTCGTGCTACTGACACATTTTACTATAAACTCTTCCTTTTTTAAAATTTATACAGCAGTTCTGGCCTGTATCATGGTGAGTGACACATGGTTCCAGGCTCTAACCTGAGAGTGTTTATAGTCTATGTGTGAAAGAATTTATACTCCAAGTTAAATATTTCAGCTGTAAATTATGCCTCAGCATCCTTCAGGCACCCCATCGACACACAACTGTCTTCTCACCACTGGTCTTCCCTAATTTCTTTGTACTACAACCTTTCGAACAGAGTAAAAAGATGTCACAAGCCACAGCTTCTTATAAACAAATAGTTGATCCTGTTGGATTGGATGAAACCTGTGCACCGTGCTGTCCTTTTTGTGGTTTTCTCCTGCAAAATTAAAATCTTATAAATTGCACAACTTTGGCATCAAGGGAAAAAATAATCTAGAAATTTGGCTTTCCTGAGGCTTTCCTGAAGCCATGAATGATGGAGCCTTTCACCTCTATCTTAACGATGTCTGTGAGGAAATGGTCCATGAGTTGTGTTGTGTTTTCCCTTCACTCATGACCTTGATCAATTATAGCAGCTACCAGCATCCCTCCAAAGAGCTGATATGGACTCTAAGGATCCTCTTCCCTGCTCCAGCATGAAAACACCACCTTTAAAACACTTCAGTGATTCACAGTTTTTAATTTAAAGTTTATCTAGCTCTTCTCCAGTGATCTGCATCGTCCTCTACACCTCTCAGACCACAGAGAAGTGTAGCAATGTGTCTTTTGGGATTCCATGTGCTCCCTTTTGTTCCCTGCTCTGTATACTATTGGTTCATTTTGAAATATGCTCTGTTGTACCTGAAAACCTATTGGTGAGTACCCCTTTTGTCAATCTTTCCTTCCTTCTCCTGAGACTGGCTCTCAGAGAGCCAGCCCCCGCCCCCTTCCTTTCCCTTAAAAGCCAGCGCCTGGGTCTGGGAGTGGTCTTATCTCTGGGCTGGCAGCCCTTACTTTGTCCTTGCCTTTCCTCCCCCCCTTCTCCTCCCCTGCAACCCCTCTCCCCGTTACCCCAAATAAACCTCCCTGCCAGAACAGAGATGAGTCCAGGTTCGTTCCTTTGTCCCACTTCATTTCCTGTTAGAATTTCTGTGGCCGGATACTCATGCCATACTAAGCGCACCCCGGGGGCCACCCGGCCCGGACTTGGTGGAGATACGTGCCAGGGAGACCTCGTTTTGTGAGGCCGCCGCTTCCTGCTGTCCCCCTGCAGAGAGAAACATCAGAGAAGGTCTGAAACCACTAATCTTTGCCACAGAATAGAAAAAAATCTTCTCTCAGTCCTTCTGGGCATCTGTCATGTGCCTGAAATATCATAGTGACTAGAGAGATTCTGAGTATAGAACCTAAGATGAAAAGCCTCTTTATGGGAGTTCTCTTCCCTTTCAATCACTCTGGGAAGTACCACAGTGCTTGTAAAGCAAATTTTCAATTTGTATTGCCATCCACAATGCCAGTAATTAACTCACTGGCTAATTTGTTGCATTAGCTGCAACTAATGAATTCATGATGAAACTTGCACTTCTTTAATAATGAGCTGGTCTTTGATACACTTCCTTCTTGCACAGAATCTGAACAATTTTACACAAATGTCCATGTATATAAATTCCTTACAGGGCAAAAACGAAATGTTGCATGCAGAGATATTCTTACCTTTCATAAGGTCTGATGCGTTTCTATTGCAGCTCAATTTTCAAGTTATACCTATTATTAAATGCTACGGATCCTCTTTTCCTATTCCAGTAGAAAATTCTGAACAGCTTTGAAATGCAGAAAGCAATGAAAGGCAATTCAGTTGCCATGAACAACCCAGAATTTGTCTCCTCTTTTTGAACAGCAAAAGTGGGTAGCAATATAAATTTCAGAGGTCAGTAATGCTCAGGGTCAGGAAGGGGCAAGACCTCCTTAATTTACAGGAGGAGGCTCTTGATCCCACTTTTCCCAGTATGACCTTTACTGGAGCATTTATTTCCCCCTCTTTCCTGTACACCCCTAAGATAATTTTACAATCAGCCACATCACTTGAGCTGTATCAACAACCTCCCCTCTGCCCGAGGTAAGAAGGAATCCAAGGAAGGGCTGAGTGGGTTCAACCAGAATTATTCAGACATGCTCAGAAAACACAAAAAAAAATTACACTTGTTCCAGAGTCTCACATCCCGTTGCAAGAGCCAGCCATGAGATGTTTTCTCTTTAAATGCCACTTGTGCCTTACAAATTAATTAACAGAGGAATTTGCTTGCACTTCAGTTGTTCTGTTCTTTACGTAAGTGACCTTAGAGGGTTGCATAACCCAGCACAACACTGTGATTCACTGCAATGCTCTACCATATTTAGTCTTATTAGCAGCTATTTGAGAAATGCTGCTGCTCACTCTGGAGAGACATCATTTATAGTGCTATATAAAGGTCTCTATATTTTTCCCTCATGAAAAGGATTACTGCAGCATTCTTATCTGTAATGCAATCCAGAATAGAAAAGACTCATTGATTTTTGAGGAGGCGTTTTCAATATGGTGACCTGTTCCATACTTTCATTTCAAGTGTAATTATAGAACAAAATACGAGGATGGGAAGCGCGCGTTGTAGAGGAAAAAATCAAATGCACATTTTTTCTTGACATTTAATGAGAAAGAAACCTTGCCTGTTTTCTAAATGTTAATGAACAGCACACACAAGAAGAATCAGGGCATTTTTTCAGAGTTAAATACCTACCACGCTTACACCAATTGCAATGACAGTATTCTGAAAAATAGGGTGAGGGCTGAATTTTTGCTCCTAATGTTAGCTCTTTTACTGGAGAGGAACAACCAGAAGAGAGTTCTGCACTGTATGAGCATTTTAACATCAAAGTCAAGGAATAAATTTTGTCACTTTGTCCTCCTGCACTATGACTGTAATTTTCTGGATTTTGACAGAGCTAGTCCTAGTCTTGTTGGCACAAGTGGAAAAGGAAAAGAAAGCTTGGTGCTAGTGTTAGTCTGTTTGCCAGAAAACCCATAATTTTTGCCGCTTTAACCTGTGCATTTTATAATTCTTTCTGTCTCCCAAAACTTGAGACAATTAATCAGATTTGACATGCTGCCAATTTTAATAGGAAGTTGTTTTTCTTGGAAAAAGGAAACCTTTGATTCTGGTTAATCTTGATTTTTTATTTATGGGGAATGCCCATTTCCTGCCCCATCAGAGCAAACCTCAACTAGGCTCTACAGACTTTATCAGAAGCAACGTAATTTCAAGAAGCAACGTGAGACATGAAGAAAATCCTGAGAAGTGAAGAGCGAATTTCATATAAGATACCTTCTACCAAGAGTAATATTTAAGGGCATTTCCAGGAAGAAGGCAGCATATTTGGATATCTCAATCTTTGTAGCTTTTTCCTTCTCCTGGAGAAAACGAAAAAAGGAGGTGTTTATTTTTCCTATGTATCCATATTGGATTCTTTTAAAATAAATATTTTTATTCTTTCTGATCAAGTTACACCTCTTCTTCTGCTATATATGATGTACATAAAACCTAAAAAGCCACAGGAATTGCTTGGTAGTTTTATGAAATTTTTAAAATGAAGTATTTATATTTCATAATTATTAAAATTTTGTATTATTCCAGAATCACTGTTGTTTTTCTGAGACTTGTGGAAGAAAGAAGCTAAAAGAAAGGGATTTCTTTTTTCATGGGGTAGAGGATAAAAGAGGTGAATGAATTCCTAGCCATTTAAACTCAGGATTTATGTGCAGTAAAAGATTATGGCAACTCTAGAGTAAAGACCCCAACAGTACTGTCAAAACCATGAAGATCAATGATGCCACTGTGTGATATGACAGAGAGATGTCAAATACTGCTGGAGGACACACATACAAATATATCTTGTTTTTTTCAGTCTCTCCATCTTTGGGGGGAATATACTTGTGAAAACCAGATAGTCTCAAACCAGCAGGGCAACAGGGTTGTCACTGTCCTAATCACAGCTTTGCAGCCACCTCCACTGCAGCTATCGCTCAGGAGATGTTGTCATGTGTTTTCACCCATCAGACAAGTACCAGACCTCATCTTCAGAGCTTCATGAGCTTCCTGCAGTCAGAAGATTGCAGCGTGATAGCAGGTCTAGATGAGTCAGCCCGGGGGCTATAGAGATGACAGATAGGATGGAACAGTGCTCAATCACAACCTTTCAGATCAGAGTCCTGTGAAGCAACTTGCATTTGTTGTAACAGCTGCCATCTGTGAACATGTTGATTCTGTTCAGAGTCCAACAACCCCTGCATCACAGCTTCCTTGTGCTGTCTGTCTGAAGTGGAGACAGGAACATCAGGGGACTGAGCCAACAGGACTGGACTTAAGGAAGTACTTTATTACTAGGAAGGTATCACAGAGCTGGAACAAATCTCTGAAGCAATTGTACACACTTCACCCTTGGAGCTTTTTGGGATTTGTCTGGATGAAGCCAGAAGTGCTAATTCTGAATTGGTACCCACCCTTTCTTGAGTGGAAGGCAGGGCTATCTGACCTCCTGAGGTTACTTCCATTTTTAAGTTTTTGTGAAATGTACTTTAGGTGTCCTGTAGGAAGCCAACACTTCTTTTCACACTATTTATAATGGAATTGAAGATACTCCAAGAACTGATTGCATGTTGCCCATCCAAACCTCACAATGCTGCGCTAATGCTTTCAGGTAAAGAACAGGAACCACATCAGACTGCTGTGTGACTTTGGTGATGAACTTTTCCTTGCCCAGTGCTATGACTACTTTACTTCAGTGAGGATTTACAACAGCTTTCTTCTTGCTGCAGGTCTGCTTGTTTGGCAAAAACTTCTGTTAAATTTCACTCTTTAATTCAGTCCCCTTCCCACTGTTCCTTAGACCTGCATATCAGACAGGGCAATCTATAAAGAGAATGGAAAAGAAAATTACTGTGGGGTAGTAAAGAAAAGGTAACTACAACAGCAAGCTGTAAACATACACATTTAAACTGAGCTGAAAAAGTAGTTACCAGTGTCTTTTTGTCACACTGAAAAGAATGGAGCCCTGCAGAAACCTGCTGTGACCCCACTCTTTATGTATTTTTGTGGACTCTTAATGAACTGAAAGTACAGATAAATTTGCAGATAGCATGAAGGAGAAAAATGTGTTAGCACTCTGGAGGACAGGTTCAAAATTAAAATTAATCTGGATAAACTGAAAAAAAAGCATGAAATCTGAAGGGTAGAATTCTGCAAAGAGAAGAGCAAAATGGTCCACTAAGGAAGACATTAAATGAATGAGTCCAAAATGGGAAATAATGTATCAGGGCAAGTACTACAGAGCATAATGGGTAAGTAAGAAAATAAGAGTCAGCTATATGAACCTGCAGGTTAGAAAAGACAACTCTATATCTCTATTAACAGGGGAGTTACACATAAAACACAGGAAGTAATTATTCTGCTCTGTTAGTGATGGAGGAAGCCACAGCTGGAATAGTGGCTCCAGTTGTGATCCTTGTATGCTGAAGAAATGTGAAAATATTGGAGCCTACAAGAGGGATATGAGAAAATATGATTTAGGAGGTAAGAATTGGGTTTGTTGTAGGAATTTTTCATTATGTGAAGGATTGCTGCAGGGATGGTGATGATTCACTTTACTGTTTGCAATGTCTCCACCAAACAGCTACTGAAGAAGATTTAAAATTTGATTCCTCCCCAACACAGATGGATGGACTGCATGATATCTTTGATGTCCCTCCTCTACTCTTCCAGGACACGATGAGCTGGACATAACTGCATTATGTTCTAAGGAGTTATCTTGCTAATCCTCTCTGAAATCCCTTAGCCAGTTTTGTGGATAATTGTGTGAGAGCAGTGTGAATGAAGCCATTAAAACTGAGGACCAGAGGGGAAAGAAATATTGCCAGAAACTCCTGCTCAGATCAATTCTACTGGCTCTATTTAAATCTATCTTCATCTGACACCTTGCACCAGTATCCTGCATCATCCCCAGGACACATATGTATTTCTGGGAACTGCTTAATTCAGACTGTCCAACTCCCTTCCCCTCACACAAGCAGCACTTCATGCCATGCACACTCCGGTATCTCTCCTGTGGAATTCTTTCGCAAAACCTGATGCGGCCTCAGAAAAAGGCATGTTCTTGACAAAAGGTTTTCACCTTGTTGAATAAGACTTTATTGCTGGGTAGCCATGGGAACATGGCTTCCTTCAACTCTAAGTCTGTATAAATGTACATCTCATTGTTCTAGCTCATGAGCAATGAGTTATGATTTGAGAGGTAGCACAGAGGGTGAGAAACCTCTGGAAAAAGCTCTTTACAGAAAAGATGTAATCTTAATATTTCCACAAACCTCATCACTGTGGTTTTTCAGCAACTCAGAGATTTTATTATTTTTTATATTTTCAGTACTTGTCTTAAAATTTCCCCGCCCCATGAGGAAGAAAAGCATTATAGCTTTCTTCAGACTGGGATTTGGGTTGGAAAACTGAGCAATGTCCATGACTCAGAAAACGATGGCAAGTCTCTCCAGCTGCAATGCTCTGCTAGCATGCCCTACCCTTCCAGGGCATACTGGTTATGCGCATCCATTCCACTGTGTTGTGTAATTCTGATCCCATGTTAAATTTCTTTCTTGACCTATTCTGTCTGCAAAACCAAAAACTGGTCTGTGAGAAAGCATCATTGCCTAATGGCTGCCCCAGTGAAAAATAGAAAAGAGCACAATCTATCTCCAGGTGTTGGAGTCCTATACCCCTTTATATACATCCCTGTGATATAATTCTGATTTGCTATTACACAAAACGAAACCCTTTTTCTCTGAGTATTCCCCCAACATGAATTTTTCCATGAGATTTCCTGAATAAATTGGACTTTCACAGGGGAAACCTGACTGACTCCAACCCCCATGATGTGGATAGTTTTTGGAATGTGACTTGTCTATCAGTGATTTTGAAATTCTGTTCCTGGGAACAGTTCAGTGAGTGCTGTACTGGTAACAGGCATGCATATAGCTAATAAATAAAGACTGTATTTACTGCTTACAAGCTACAGTTTCCTGGTAGCTTGTAATATTTAAATAAATACTAGGTGTTGCTATTAATTACTGTTACTATTGGTGTATTTATACATATACACATACTTACTTTCTGGCACTAACTTTGAATAACCTTATATATCCATTTGCCTTATTAATAATAAGTATATTTGCTTTAATAATTATAATTTACAGCAATCTGTGATAAAGATATTTAGAAAATGAATCTTATATTTGCTTGGACGTTGTGAAATCATGCAAACCCAGTGTCACAGCAACCCTTTAAATCACAACTGTTGCCAAAAAGCACTTCTACAGAAATTACTACCAATGTTAACAGGCTTATAATTTTGACCTTTCTTACTTCATTTTCTAACATGCATCAGTAAACTAGGAATTACATCAGTTGAATAAGTAAAGCATCATAAGAATACAGAGTACAGCCTGGTTACTGTCCCTACCAGAGGCTGTAACTCTCCTGATGAGTGTGACCATTTGGTGTGGTGTAGCCATTACAGAACTAGCTCCCAGGGCAGGATTTGAGGGGAAAATAAGTAGAAGAAATTTAAGTTGAAGAATGGAGAGAAAATTTCTGAAAAGGCAATCAGTTCTGGGAAAAAGCAGCCTAATACTGTAGTTTCAAAAGAGGCAGCAGCAGAGGAGAGGAAACTGAGGCAAACATGAGAGATGGGACAAAGTAGAAATTAAGTAGTAACCAGTCAAAGGCACAGGACTGGGGAGAACAAGGAGCTTCAGACTAAAGTACCAAAAAGTAGGGTGGGCTGTTTTGATCCTAGGCAGGTGGAGCACTGCTGGTAGGGGGACTGGGAAAATGCTGTCCTTCAGCCCTCCTCTTGTTCTCATCCTCATTCTAGCCTAGGAACACAGCAGAAAAGTCTGAACCTCTAGGCCAGTGACTCATTTCTTTGCACACAGCAATGCTGTCCACTTACAGGAAAGACCTGTCCTCTCGGATCTCCACATCTAGCTGCAGTGGAGATTTGCATCAACATTACAGAACATGACACATGAAGAACTTCTACATCTCTAGAGCTGATGTCAAATAGCTGATTTCATCACTGTTAGATACACACTGGAACTAGCTGTTCCATCAATAGGGAATAGCTTTTCTTCCTGGCCTCTTTGGCTCCTTTCCCTGTCTGTAGTGACGTATCTGCACATGCTGGAGCTCATTATACTGCCTGTGGGATTTGATGTAGTTTGGCAAAGAGATTATTGTGTTTCAGCATTTGGGCCTATTTGTTCAGAAGCACTGTCTCACCAACAGTGCAGAGTAAGGGCTTGCAAAAATAAAGGAAGGTGGTAAAACAGGCTTTGATTTCCAAGTTCTTCTGTCTGGATGAGAGGAGTCTAAGAACACCCAACTCTACTCATTTATGTATTCTGGTCCCAACAGCACTATAGACCTGCCTGTCAGGACATGTCCCAGGCTTTCCTCTTTTTCCATGCAGTGTGGCTCATCCCAGTGTACCCCTAAGGTGAACCAGAGACGTCACAATCCATGACATGCAGAAGCTCACTCTTGCCATCAGAAAGGTGGTGATATACTTTTCAATCACACAAATCTCCTTTCATTGATAAGTGCTTGTTTTAATTCCCACTGATCTCATGCATAACCTAAGCACTTCTTTAGGCTAGTCCACAGGCTGGTCCAGACAGAATGATATTTCCCCATGCTTTAAATGAGTTTGCCTTGAAGAGCTCATAATAAGGAAAAACGCACTGAGTTGCATTCACTGAAAGCCTTCAGCTGCTCTTTCTTCAAATTATGTCACCAAAACTAATGAGAAGTTGATCCAATTTCCCCTAGCTTCATCTCACTTCATCCCTGAATAGTACTAAATGATCAGCATAAACGGGTTTAAGTATTAATGTTTCTGGAAGGAACAACTGTTTAGCAGTGTTGCCACATTGTATTTGTGGGGGTCGGCGTGAATGATATGTGTATGCCTGTCACAGGACAGCAGTCCTCGCTCCTCCTCCAGGTCTATAAGGTCCTGTCCCCTCATCCTCATTCACCCACTACAGGACTTTATAGTCATCACATACTCTGGCATGTCAATCCAAGAAAAAATCTTCAGAGATCCTTCCATCCACAATCACATCTTCCCATGCACTCAGTGAGGGATGGTTGTTGGGGCCCAAAGGCACAAAACCCCAAAGATCTAAGCATAACAACATAACACCATCAACTTCTCTCCAGTCTTGCACTGTCAGAGTCTCCAGTTCTGCAGCCCTGGGAAAAAACAAAATGGCTTAATAGGTCACTTGGGCTTAGATTTGGGAGTAGGCAGCTATGTTGGGTATTGTCACTACAGCTGTGGCTGTGAAAGCAGTCACGAAATGGCTGTTTCTAAAAGGCAAGAACCAATGTTCTGAGGAAAGCCTTATGATATGAAATTGTCTGGTTAAATTTTCCTTTATGCACAGGGGAAGCTGATGGGGGGCACTAGCAGAAAATTGTTTTAAGGATCCCACATTGAAATGCTAGCAGCGCATAGATTTGCAAAAACCACAAGCGCGTAACTTGATTTTGTGGACAAATTATGTAACTGTCTGCATTCTTGCTCAAACAGAGATTTCAAGCATATATCTAAGCCCTGCTTTAAATTATTTGCATATGTATTTTTCTTTAGAGGTAGCCTCTGTGATAGGGAATATAAATGATGTTTTTAATTTTTATGGATTCCAATTTGATTCAAATTGGACTTAGCTGCCTGCTCACATCTCAACAGATATAAATTTTGCTGGCAGGAATACATGCAGCTTAAAATTGTGTGATCTAAATTTGGCTTCTGCTTCGTTTTGCTCCTTGATTTTTAAAAAACAATGAAAACCCACAGGGTGATCATTAGGCATATATCTACATTAGTTATTATGGTCATCTTTGAAGTTATCTTCAAGGACTCTCAGGTACATAACAAACCTTTTACCCACATTACAGCTATCTACACAATATTCCTTATCGAAGTGGAGCTGTAATACAACTTTATCGAGGATGCCTTTTCACTCCTTCTGGACAGGAGAGGAATTAAGAGAGGGGTAGAAAGGTGATTGATGCTGGTAATCTCCTTGTGCGACATACTCCCACAGGGATGTAAGTTCAACAGACCTGCCAGAGGATGGCAGGGGAGACAAGGATGGCCTACACTCTGTCCCTCAGTGCATGGACTGGGTGAGATTGGTCTGGGTGGGTGAGGATTACTATGAGCCCACCTGCAGATCTCTGAGCCTGATCCTATTCTAGCCCTAGGAAGGCAGAGGGGGGCTCCTTCCCTAAACAGAATAGGATTGCTGGTCAGGGGCGATATCTGACTTCATAAGCACAAAAGAGACAGAACTTTTTGTCCGTGTAAAGACTTTCCCTTTCAGCTCTTGCAAAGGGTGAATGTCCAATAATAGGAGAAAATAAATGATGGCAGGAGAGCAGGGGGAAGATCCAATCCTTAATGTGATTCTTGTTTTTCCTTCCCTGGAAAGCTCAGGCAGCTCCTGCAGCTGGGACATGAGTCATATACTGCACTTCCATTTACACTATCACGTTCTTTTCTAAGGATGCTTTGCATCATTACTGTTCAGTAGTGCAACCCTAATCTCTCTGTTAAACCCAAGCCCGTGGGTTTCTGGTTCATAAGCAAGATTTCTAAAAGCTGAAGAACTGACACTCATTCAGATGACTAGTCCCTAAAATAAGGTTGTGAAAATAGATTTACCACTCAGCTCTGGGTATATTAGATCAAGGAACTATTAATATTTATTTACTATTGCTGAATCCTTCTGAGAAAATTAGGCCATCACTTCATACAAATTGATTACTTTGCTTCAACTTACACATCATATTTCATTGCATTCTCATATTCTTTACATCAGTGATAATTTAAAGGAGAAAAGTACCAAAGATAAGAGAGAAAGAAACTGTGTTTGTCCAACCTGGCACCCCTCAGTGCTGCTGTAACCCATAAATAGGCTGTAGATTTAAACTGAGCACTCAGCCAAGCTGAGCAGGACTTGGGCTACAGACAAGTCAAATATAAAACCAAACTGGAAACCCATTCACTGTCAGAGTCATAGTTACTTACCTTATTATTAGACCCGAAATACTTGTATATGTCTCACCAGGTAAAGTAAATTTAAAACCATCTGTGATATGACAGAAAGGATAGTCATTAAAATTGTTTACTTTTTTAAAAAGATCAAACAGTTGTTCTTCCATCTTGAAAGAAATAGGAAGTAGAGATTTAAATAAAGAACCACAATGCTGAATCACACCAGCTTGAGACGTGAACACAGAAATTAAACTGCAATTTGGCAAAAGATCTTCCCGTATTTTTCTTTGCAGCATTTTAATTACAAGTGTTTTACAAGGCCAGTAGTGCTGCTCTGAAGGTCAAGCCAAGTCACAGATGAGTGAGATTTGGGTAATTTCAATGTGTAATTACTGGAGATGCAAAGCGAACCAGGGCCTCACTTTCTAAAGTTACAGATAGGACATCGGCTTGTGGAGTGAGCAAAGGTCTGAACCAGTGGTACTGCTTGGGGCTCAGGCTCACCTGCTGTTTCTGGGAGAGCTAGCAAATGTGTCTTGCCCTTGAGCAGGATATACAAGTTGATGTATGAGAAATCCTCTGAGATTCCTTAAAGCACCCCAGAAATTTTGCACAGGTTTCACATAGGACCAGGTGTAAACCCTCAGCTATGGAGTGGTGTGTGCTTTTTTGGCACCTCTGCAACTGCGCATCAACGTATGGTGTGGAAAAGCCCAGCTACGTACACAGACTCCTGAGTGTGGCTGAGTTTAATACAGACAAGCCTGTCTTGCACTGGAGAGCAGGGAGCAGACCCAGCACTCCAGATGTGTCTCACCAGTGCTGAGTAGAGGGGATCACATACATAGTAAGTTGCAGAATCATCTTAAAAATCGAGTTAATCAAAATATCTCTGCAGTTCACAAAAACACGAGACATTTTAGTAAATATCAGAACCCCATGTTTATAGTTATACAGTATTCAATTTATTTTTGCACCAGTATATGTTTGGAATAAATACTTAGAGGTTATTTATTTCAGAATGAAATTTTATACTGAATACCACGTTATTATTATCATGAAACTGAAAGATCAATATTACATTGCCTTCCTTTTTGCACAAACAGAAATTTAAATATAAATCCATGTAAAATTTAGTACAAAGGGTGACCACTGGGAAGGGAACACAAAAAAAGAGAGCAAAATTTCTGCATAATTTTCTAAATGTTGCTAAATCTCTAAATGATATTTGTCTGAATCATGGTCAGTCAATATCAGAGCAGATGGTGCCTGACAATTTCAATCCTGTTATGAACAGTATCTCTAAAAACATTGAGTCTTCTGTATTCTAAAAAATATAGCACACAAGGATAGTTGCTCCTAAATCCTTAGTTATCCTCTCACTTTTGGCACATATAATATTTTTGAGACCACAGGGCAGAATTAACACAGAAGTTCATGTGTTCACTATGAAACAAAGTAATTTTATTGAGTGTTTGTCTACAGTAAAGGACCATAATGATTCTGAAAGCATCACCATAAATAACAGAGAGGTGGTAAACTAGTGTCAAGAGGGTTTCACTTTAGCCAAAAGTAGATCAATGTATTTAGAACTTTAACATTGATCAAAAGATGAGATGAGACATCAGATTTTACTTGTTTTTAGCAGGTCAGAAGAGTAGAGTGTTCAAATTATTAGCTAGATAAAAGAGGTACACTTTGTAACATTGCAAAGAACAGGGAAATAGATACTGATCTTCACATCAGCACTGAATGTAGTTTTCCTGAGACACGATGTGAGGAAGCAGCTCACATCTCCGAGAAATGCTGTCTCCTCATGTAGCTGAGGGAGACTCAGGCATATTCCCAGTTAGCTTCTTGCAGAGAGATTCCTGAGCAGTGCCTGGGAGCTCTTTAGGAGGGATGCTAAGCTTACAGGTCATCCTGTAAATCTTACCCTAAAACAAAGGAGCAACCAGACAAAATAACCATGTGGAATGGGCATAATGGTGCTGATTCAATAAACTACAATATCCCAGAAAGAAGCTACTAAATATATCTAAGGAATCCCATGAGATGGGAGATATAGTACACCCTTAATACTGAAAATTTTTTCACACACACTTGTTCAGAAAAGGAACAAGTGTGTATGAAAAGAAGGTAAATGAAGGCTCGCTAAGACAAGCCTCTTCATTGTTGGAAATCTAGTGTCATTAATAAACCCTAAGCAAACAAAATGAGAAATTATTAAACCTTCAATGAAGCACTGTCAGATATATTATATTATATTTACGTGGAAGCAATACCACACATGATTAATTGTTAAACAGCTAAGAGAAACAGTGGATAAAGAAAAATTATTTAATGTAGAGTATCATGAAATTACAGATGTTTCAGTCAACAGTAATATGCTATGTATGAGATGGTCAGATGCTTTCCTGTCACTGGTAAGTGTTCTTTTTACTTTTGTATTCCATACTTAAGGACGCACAGTAATGCAAACAGACCACAGGGGACCTCTAAAATGACCACAGACCCCTTTGCAAGAGGGTTGGTAGCCCTCATAAGAGAGGATGACACATCCCATTCTAGCTAGACTCTTCTTGCTTTTTAAAGCTGCTCTAATTTATCTCTGCAGTTCGCAGGAAACTGTCAAAATTCAGCAGACAGCCCTCAGGCTAAAGAAATACATTCTCCCATCAAATTCCACTTAACTTTCTTTGAGTTATAAACTGTTAAAAACCACAAGCTCCCCATTAAACCTTGAAAATCTGAGGCAAAATTATTTCTGGCAAAGTGGCAAAACAAATTTAAAAAGAGGGAGGGAAAAGGATTTACACACTGGTTTATTGCACTGCCAAGAAGCACCAGTGGGTTGTGGGCGACACCAGACCATGGGAGCCTGTGCCAGGCCTGGTTGCTCTGGCCAAAGCTCTCCTTACACCTACACATAGTCTATTCATGTCCTGGCACATAAAGGAAAATCTCTTTGGTCCATGCAGCAGGGTCAGGCCCATCAAGCCAGCCTCCAAAGACATGGCATTGAGCAGCAGCCTCGTGTCTGGAATGACAATCTGGCCAACAGCTGACCCAGCAGCTGGAGCGCTGGACCACTGTGCCAGCAAGGCTGAGTCCCAAAGGACAACCTGCTCCTGAGAAGGTTAAGGTAAAGGTTACAAAGATTTATTTCAAGTTTAAAAAAAAAAAAAAAAAGTTAAATTTATAACCACCTGAATAATCCTGGTTCTCTAATTAATTCTGCATATCCATCATGATATAGTCTACTTTTATTCCTCTGTGCTATTTTTTCCCATGTTGTGATCCGATTCATCCCACATAATGTAATGATATTCCTTGCAGAGGGGAAAGAATACTGATAGCACATGCAGCCATGATATGATTTTTTCCTTCCTTTATTGTGGCCTTGTAATGCAATTCTGATCAGGTCTTTTTCCCCCCACTACAACATACAAGAAATATTGGTGAATTGTTAAGCATTTGATTAATTTTTTTTATAATGTCTTACCATTTTTTCCTAACTTCCTGTGTGTGGTGTGTCACAGAATTATTTTGTTTAATTTAATTTTGTGTTTAAAACTTCCTTACAGTCAGAAAAACGATTGTGTCATTTAATCAATGCCCCCAGAACCATAAAAATTTTTTTATTATTAAATTTTTCTCACTACTAACATATTTTTAAATGTTGCAGCCACCTTAATTGATGAGCTAACAGAATTTTTATTGTGATATTACACCCCTATTTCAGATGTTACTGATGGAAATTTTTGTCTGAAAAAAAATTCTTTAAAAAACAATTTAAAAATTCACATTTCTGTCGTATAATTCCATACATTTGTTTCTATGTCTTTTTTAAGCACCTTCAACAGGTTCCCTGCTGATAATATTCAAAACTTGACAGGCAGTAAAATTTTCAGTTAATCACCATATAAACAAGTTAAAGCTTTAATTTAAGCTTAAAGCTTTTAATTCAGCTCCTCAATATTTTCTCCCAAGTACCAGGCATTTTGACAGTGATGTTGCAGGGGCTCAGACACTGCTAAGTTCTAATGAACAATTAATCTGAGCCGTATAATTTTGCTTCAGAGCATGCAAAAATCTGAATTTACCTACAACTGAATACCACGGCAACTTGCTACAACTGTTAAAAATGTAAAAGCAGATAGAAGACTATTACAGACAATTGTAAGATAGCTAGTGAGCCCTAATTTTATGAGATTTTTTAGCCCTTTTGTTTCTTTTATCAGGGAAAGGAGTATTGAATCAATGATCAATGAAACCTACCCAGAACAACAGAGAGTCATGTAACTATTAAGTGGGGGTTTCAGAATAGAATTCAGCATCATAAAATGTAGCTTTTCAATGAAAATTTTAAAAAGGTCGGGGAATCCCCCTCACCGGAGATATTCAAGAACCATTTGTATGCAATCCAGTGTAATGTCCTCTAAGATGAGCAGGGAGGTTGGACCAAATGAGCCACTGTGGTCCCTGTCCACCTGACCCGTTCTGTGATGCTATGAACACAACCACAGGGCCACAAAAAAGGAAGTCTGTGTTGTTCTAACGCAGCTCTGAAATGCACACTTGAAATTAAGAAGTTGCAGACAAGGCTTCATGTCTGAGAACATTTAGAACATTGTATGGCATTTATATGCAAAACATCCCTTCACTTACAGCTCAGGCAGAGTGCACACAAGTGAGAAACTCCTAAAAAGACTAATGAAGAGCAACAGCTGCCCTGCATGGATTTCAGATATTTATTGCAAAGGTTTACTACACGGTGTGTGTACAGTAGAGCTTTGAACCTGGGAATAAGCCCTTTTGCTTGTGGAAGTGAAAAGTCCTTGAGGGATGTCTTACAGAAAACTGGGTATTTTTATCCAATTTCTTCAGCTTGTGAGGGCAGAAGGACTCCAGCCCCATCAAGCTCTGTACACTGAGCATCAGCCTGTCCTTGGTTAATGAGGAAGCTGGAGCCAGGGTAAGTGATGGGCTCCCTTCACCTTCAACTTCCAGGTAAAGCATTTCAGAGAGAACTGGGGTGGAAGATGACATGAAGAAAAAAAATTTGAAAGTTGCCTCACAATTTTGCTGTCAAATCAAGAAACCCATTAAAAAGTTAGGAAGAGTTGAGGGAATTATTACTCCACCGGGACTTGGTACAACTGGAGTGGAACAGTCTGCTGCTGAAGATGGCTTTCATTCCTCCAAACCACATTAGTGTCTGAGAGGAGGGCCTGTGGGCATGATCTCAAACATCAGTTTACATCTAAAGAGCACACTTAAAACCAAAGGATGTAGCACTTCCTTATAAATTGTTTACAAAAATTATTCCAGCTGCCATAGCAATGCAAAAAGCAAAGAACTACAGCTGAATTTATCTCACACATGCAACTTATCATAGCCAAAGAGGTTTTAGCACAAATGCACAGCACAATGTGTATCAAAAGCAGAGTTAACTATTGGCTGTATCACAAAAACTGTTTATTATCTCAACATGATGTGAACTGACTGATTATATCCAATCAGGAATCTGCACATTCTTGATTTAGAAGTAGTTGATGGCACTGCTTTGTTATGTGGCTGGTGACACAGCAGAGATCATGATAACAGCATTTTATCAATTAATCAAGATATAGTCCTTAAGCTGAATCAGAGGAACAAGCATTCCTGGAATGAGTACAGAAGTGACTATGCATGGTTCAGTAGAGAAAGCAATAGCTCCCGTAAGACTTACTGTACTTTACAGAGAAACATTTTCTTAATTGCTTGTAAGCATGTGAATGATCGCAATTCGTAACATGAGACAAAAGAAAACTTTTGAAACATTTAGTCAAAGAAAAGAAAACAGCCACAAAAGATATCTATCAGATATTGCATACAAGTTTTTTTAATCAGGTCACTCTAATTTGACAACAAAATGAATAATATTATTCCAAGTTTTCCATAAAACGTTTTATCTTCATAAGACAACAACTTCAGGCATCCTTCACAGAATATTAACTTGCCGTTCAATTGAGAAAGATTTTAAAGCCAATGTAGAAAACAACATTTTTCTATGGCCACTGATGATGCAGACCATGGATATACAAAAATGTTTATAATAAACTGTTTCTTACCTACATGATCAACATGGGAATATTTCATGATGTTCAAGACACCAATAAAACTGTTACAAATGCTTGTAAATGTGAAGTGTGAAGTCAATTAGCTTGAATTTGGTCATGCATCATGTGTGACAACATTGCGACTCTACTGCTAATGATGACTTTGGGATACACCTTTCTGCCCATAGATAAATGGAGAAGGATAACGAATGGCTTCTTGCCAATTGCCTTCATCTAGAAAATAAGATGAAGCAAATAATTCAAAAGATAAATAAACAGATAAACTTGTGGACTTTATAGCAGTAATTTTGACCTTTTTTCTGGAATTCTAAGTCTCAAAACTACTGAAAATCCTAAATTGGGTCAGTGAAGCAGTGAGGTAGGGTAGCCTGCACCATGGCTCTTTCCACGCCTTGTGATTGACATAGTATTAAAAAGGTTTTCTGTTATGAGAAGTGCCTACAGAACGGTGGGGATTTCCACCTTGAAACTTACAAGTTATTTAAAAATTATTCACTTTGGGAAGAAGCAGACATATTTTTGGTGGCTTTTATTTCTCTCAAAAACGGAATATTTCTTACAACCCATTCAAAATTAGAATACTCTGTATGTGCTGAAGTTTATGAACTCACTGAGAAGTAAAATACAATAAAAACACCATCAGGTTTGTTGGTCAAGAATGCCATTCCTATTTAAGAGCATGACATGACAAAGAAGGTAGACGTGAAAGTGAAACATTATTTAGAGACATAAAATCCATATAAATTTCTGTTTGAATTGATGAATAACAATATATGGTCTTAATCTATTCACTTTCTTTAAAAAATACAATTACTTTTTAAGGAAATCATAAGTATTCCTGAGAGGTTGAAACCTGACAAAAAGCTAGAACATAAAAAATATGTATGTAAATAAATGTTGTGCACTGAACAATTCAGTCAGAGATTTATACATATTTCAAGAATTTTCTATTAGGACAAAGGTAATACTCTACTTTAAAATCTTAATGTTTTAATTAATTAACACATATGGCTTAAGAACCCCTTTATTATGTCCAGCTTAAACCATACCTAGACTTACTTTTCCAGTTTTGAGGGGATTGTCTCAGTGAGCTTGTTTCATTCTAGTTCTTATATATCCATATCATAAAGCTGTTTACTCTATTCTGTTCTTCTTTTTTACCATCAGAAAACCTTTCACTAAGATATTTAGTGAAATATCAGAAACATTGTCTGTAGAGTCAACAACTTTTTAAAGAAATCCTATTTGTTTACTTCTCTCTGTAATGTATGTATTCTAGCTTTTCATTGCATATGGAGAAAAACAGGAACTTTTGTGTTGACAGGTTCCATGTGATGTACTGACAGTTAATGGAGTGTGAAACATGCAAGCATAAAAGCAAACTAAATTAAAATGGCTCTTGACATGTGTGTTTATTTTGCCAGCACATGGTTTGAGAAAATGCACATTCATTTCAATTAACTGTGCAAAATATCACCTGGTTTTGTTCAACAATCTTTTAATCCTTGTTCACAGGTATTGAGCTTTTCACTTGTAGTAACACCATGGTATAGTTACTGTTGACACTGTAATGGACACACAGCTGCAGCTAGGAGAGAATAAAGGAGTGGCATTTGTTGTAGAATATAGGATAAAAACAGCAAATAGGATGATTTTCGTTTTCTCCACTCCCCCTGCCCATCTGCTCTTTCATATATGTTAGCACACTTCTTGTATACAAACATAAAGACAGATCTATGTATTTCTTTGAAATAAAAAATAAATTAAAGAACCTGAACCTGGATTTCAAATTTAAGTTCCTCCAAAGGTGTTAGCAAACTCCATGAATAAAATAGCTCCATCTCTGGCTACCTGGGACAGAGCCCAGTGCTGTGTGTCAGGCGTTGAGGAGCATGGTCAAATTGTTCTGCCTACCTCTCTGTAGATGCCGCAGGATTCTAGCAAAAGTGGCAAGGAGAGCAAGTAGTACCTTGTAGTCATCCTTTATGAGAGACTTAACTGATGGCAGTCTCATGGCAATAGATTTTCCATCACACCTTTTACACAGCAGAACAGCTCTTCTTTTCAGCTAGGCTTTACTTTGTGAGACCCTTGACAGGGATCAACATTGTCCTCCTTGACAGAGCAAGATCCCCAAGGAGAACTCAATTACATGCATGGAGGGAAGTCATTAAGAACTGATATTTCAAAGCTCTCTATGTAAGGAGTGAGGGATTCTCCATTTGCAATTGTATGGTTTTTTTCCTCCCCGCAGAAAAAGAAAATACAAAACACATTCCCAGATTCTGATAGTAACTACAGCTTGAATTAACTCAGGTTTTCAGAGAGGCAGGTAGCAGATCTGTGACTTCAATCTAAGTACCAACTGCTCCCTGTACAACAGAGCAGTCAGGTGATATTAGAAAGGAGTACTTATCACTGCTTAGTTTTGTACAATTTTGCTTGTTTTCCCAGTAAGTTTCTCCATTAGACTTCTATTGTCTCTGTCTTCACTGCCAACTGATTATTTGCTGTCTGGGTTTATCCTTTCAACCACAGCTATGGCAGCAAAGCACAAAAAAAAAAGGTTGAGAGACCAGAAGAACAGCTTAGGTGAGGGCAGAGTCTCTTTCTTTCTAAAAGGAAAACTTGTAGGTGACAAAATAGTAATTGTAGGACAGTATTCAGTCAGTGGAGCGTAGTTTCAAGTGCAAATTAAAGCTCAGAGGAAAGTGTAATGTTGAAAGCAGGCCTGAAGCCAATTAAATAGAAATGAAGCCTGAAACCCTCTGCAGAAGAAACAACAGTTCTACAGCTCTGTCACTAAAGTCTGTTTCCTTCACTAGGAGATGCCTTTCCCATTAAAGAAGCCACATTGCCTTGTTCTCATCTCAAAATAACTCAAATATTTCTTCCTTTGGTTATGACTGTTCAGTTCCTTGTCATGGCAGGAAACTAAGTTAAACTTATGAGTTGCTGTTGTAATTTTCTGGAGTCAATTTGAGGTTCATGCAAGCTCATCAGGGAGAAATATATAGAGCTGCATGGGGTATTAGCATTGACTCTGTGTGTAATAGCCCCTCTTCTCCGCACCTATTCCAAAATACTGCCAGAAACAAGTCAAGAACATTGCCAGTACCCACTACTATTGAACTTAGGACTTTGATTTCTCGAGTAATTTACAGATGATTGAAATGTTGTTAACAGCTCCAAAATCAGCCTCCAAAATTATCGCTGCCAATTTTGACCATATGTGTACTAAATATAACTTGTTTTCTTCTATGAAAACTATGATTAGGGGACTTAGTGAGCCCTATATTTTTAAAATTATTCCACAATTATCTCCCTCTGTTTGCTACTTTGCAGCCTTTACTGTTTCCTGCGGTGTGAATCTTCATTCCCTGTGTAGGGACATCATTATAGCTTTGCCTTTTAAGACCCTGACTGGAGATTGCACTAGGATATACATACAGATAGGTCCAGGAAGCGGCTTGTAAACAGACCACTTGTTGGTACCTCTGTCACTGTCTCTGTTAACAAAGGAAGGACATTACAGGAAAAAAAAGAATATCAGGAGGTTATAGTGGGTTAGAAACTATGTGTCAAGAACATGCTGCTGCAAGAAACTTCAATCCCATTGTGTGATATACAAACAAAAGCTTCTTAAGTGGCAAAGGATGAAATCTTTCTGTCCCACACAGCACTGTTGAGAACTGTCTGGAGCACAGATTTGTAAAAATGTCATGTAAATCACAGAAGAAAATAGCACTGTTTCTGAGACCTTTAGAAAACAGACTGATGAGAAATGATTTTCAAGAATTTTGTTGCTTCTATCTAGAATAGGGAGACTTTAAGAAAAAGAGAAACAGAGGTAAAATGTTTTCCATATCTTCCAAAATTAATAGTTTTCATAAAGGACTGCAATCAATGTTTTTATTTTGCACCAGGCATGGAATGGAAGGTTCTTTACCACAGAAGATAAATAATCCAAATAAAAGAGGAAAACACCTTCCAAAGATAGTGATGTAGGGAAACACAGATACTAGGAATATATGGCACTTTCAATGCAGTCCTAAGAACATGCACTTAATCTTGCACAGAAGAAGGAGGTGGCTAAAAGGACTTCTTCAAGACCCTTACAGGTTTTACATTTTCCTTAGTTCACACACTCATATATGCGCACAACATAAATTCTACACACTCACCTTTCAGAGTATCCCACCAATCTGCCCCCACAGCCAGTAGAAAAATGTTACTGTCATCACCAGAAAGCTCCTAGAGAGATTTCATTCATCAAATATCTGTTGGTATTAGCTGCCAAGTAGACAGCTGTCCTAGTAGTGAAGTCCTCCCTTTCATGGTTCCTCTTTTGCTGGTAATGTTTCATGCTAGTCTTGCACAAATTGTATATAATATATCACTATTCTCTCCCCATTTCTGCTTATAGCAATTTGCTGAGTTCATAGAACTCAAGCACCTTTTGTTTTATTTTATACTGTATATAATATAAATATATTATCTCTATAAACTGTATGTTAAGCTGACTTTTACAATGGAACAGCTGCCTTGGATTTGGTGGGATGGTTCAAAGAGCTCTCAAGAGCACTTCCTCTAAAATCACTGGAGCAGGTTTGTATTCCTCTGACAGTCTCCAGTGAATGTTCAGCAAGCACATACCTACTCATCATGTGATATGAATCAGGTGTTAAGAGGAAAACAGGATGGACATTTGAATGGGCAGGTGTTGTTTCAGTAACTGAGACCTTACTGAAAAGAAATTATTTTTAAGCAGGAGGTGTTGATTGCTGCTTCAGTCCCAGCCTAGATTTTAACAAAATTGTGTCACATGCACAGTATTTTCCTGCCTTAGCCTTCTGACTGATTATAAGACGAAATAAAAAAACAATGTGTAATGTACTCCTAATGATTTATCCTGTAAAACTGTGGTATCCAAGCTCAGCTGAGATCTATAGTCATCAACCTGAACCCCTTATCACCTATAGTGTTCACATATAAATTATATTCTCTCCAATCTCATAAATCCTTATTAGATTTAACTCCAATGCCTTAGAGTCTCTGAGTAAGGAGATCATAGTATCTCACTTTGCTGCAGCATCCCTCAAGAAGCAAACTAGAGCATTTGAAGGATAGTCTGATTTAAAGTTAATAACCTACAACACTATGCTCAGTCCTGATATCCTTAATTAAGAAAATTCCAGTAGTCCCATTTGGAAGTTCCTAAGAAATAATAGGACAGATAAAAGTGAAAAATTTTCAAAATGAAAGCAGCCATTTAGCAATGCAGTTCTGATGACTACCTTTAAGAAAAACTCATATTACATATCAATTTTATACTGGTGTAGTTCACCATAGAGAAATCTGGGTGCTGGCATCTGAACTATACACTTTGGTTTGTAACTGGAAGAGTGATGAAGGTCTTAGTGCATTGCTGGTATGAAATGTTGCCTGCAACCAGGGGAACCTGCTTTTCTTTGGGTTATTGTTTGGTCTTTCTTTATCTAGTACTGCCTTTAAAGATACAAAAGCCAGTTGCTCCTCTCATTTTACAATTCTTTGCATTAAAGATAATGATCTGCCATACCCTGTGCTTTCTTCCCTTCTGTTCTAGGCTTGTCCTTTTTAACCCCAGCCTTTATGGCATGGATGCCAATTTGTTTTGTATTTCCTGCTGGGAAACTCTTGTCCTTTTCTTCACCTATGCAGACTTATTCTGCTCCTCAGATAGGCTTTTTGAGTGCAAACTCAATTTGAATTTCCCTGCATTAAACTCAGTTTCACTTCACTCATTGACTGTATATCCCCAAATACCTTCCACAGTATTAAAGTGCTCTATCTTAACTCCAAGAGAGACCTATCTTGTGTCAACAACATCCATTTTTACTACTGTAACTTAAAGCTAAACTGCTTGCCACAACTGTCTGCACTGAGTCAAGCCCTCCAGAATGATTTAGTGTTCTTGCAGACATGTAGGGTGCCATATACACAAGTAATGATGTGCAACATGTTGAGCTGATTTTTAAAAGTACCCTTTCTGCAGGAAGTGTTGACCAAAAATTTAAGAACCAATATAGTTTGCCTTATATAAAGCAAAACCTATAATGTGTGGATTTCTTGCCATTGCCTCCCTCATTTAATTGTTTTTCTTCACTCCCTCTTTCTTTCTTTCTGCTGGAAAGAAGTAGGAAAAAGAATGAATAGGAAGCAGTGGAGTGAATTAGGCAATTTCTCAAATTTTCTTCCTTCTAAAGAGTCTCATTCTCTGTTTTCTTCCTCTCCCTTCCTCTGTCTATCACAAGCACACTTCTAAAATAAAAAGAAAGTAAATTTCTTTCTAATCTTCCCTCTCCCTTACCACTAGGAAAGGAAATAAACCAATGAGATTCACATAAGAAATGAAGGGATTTTTCATATTTTCAAGACAATCTACTTCAAAATCTTCCCAAATTAAATCAGCTCATGCAATTCTGATCATGGATTCCTGTATAGTGAAAAGATACAATGGTTTTCTCTTAAGTGAACAACTTGAGATGTTATGTTATGTTATGTTATGTTATGTTATGTTATGTTATGTTATGTTATGTTATGTTATGTTATGTTATGTTATGTTATGTTGTTATGTTATGTTATGTTATGTTAGAAGTTTTCCTTTGACTTTGATATTGGTTGAAGATCTTCCCCTTGCAAAGGTGACAGAGAAACAGCAGCTGTGAACAGTTTCGTTACAGCTGAATCTGCAGTAATGCCTTCTGCAGAAATCCCCCTGCCTTACATATTCATGGAGTTTTTACCCTCTGCCTGTCTCTCTTCTCAAATTTAATTTGCCCTCAGCCCTTTACAGCATGACACATCTCCCCAAGGAGTTCGCCTCTGTATTTCAGAGGGATATTTGGCTTCCCTACATCACAGAAATTGCATCTCCTCTGCTGAATCAGAAGATGCTCAGAGCTGTGTGTGAACTGGATTTGTGGTGGATTTAGTGGCTGCTCTGTGAAAGCTTCCAAAACCATGGAAGAGCAGGGGTCAATATAGAGTTCATCTTCAGGAGAGCAGGGCAGAAATTCAGCCCATTGCTCTCGGGATGGGTGGCTGACACAGCCCCCTGCTCATGGCCACATCACAAAGCAGGGAATAGTCTATCAGTGGGGCTCCACACAGCTCATGCCATCCTTTTCCCTACAAAACCTGCACCTGTGCCAGACACTCACGAACCAGACAACCATAAGATGGAGACCTGCAGCTCAAAACTACAGAGCAATGAGCTCTGGCTATTTATGGTCCCCACTGATGCAGCATCTCCAGTATTGGGCAGTGCAGGTGTCAGGCATAACACACAGCTGCGTGGGTGATAGAGGGAGGTTTATGCTGCAAAGGCGCAAAGGCACAAAGTACAGTTTGAGGTCACATCTGTACTTTCCCCCAGGACTTCTCCCAGGATGGCATCTGCTATCTCCCTGTCAAAACTCGGGCATTTGTTCTGTTAGCCAGTGTCAGCAAACTGCGTGGTGATGGCCACATTTCTCCTTACACAAGTAGAGGACTTTATCACAATAAATTACTACAGTACTAAAGCAAGTGTCACGAATTGGTTCAACCCCTCTGAAGAATTAGATCTTAGTTACTATTTGTTCTCTTTCTTGGAGAAAGAAATAGAAAGCTAATTCTTTAGCTGTGACAGAAAACAGAACTGAGAAAATTATTCTGGAAGTTGAGAGGTTTTCTTTTTTTGTAATATTATAGCAAACTTTCTCAAACTGAAAATGTTACATTGAAAATATAATGTGCTTCTGCCTGCTATGCTACAAAGAAGAGTAATTCCTCCCAGGAGAGGACAACAGCATTCCAAGAACTTTTTCTGTCCTAGATACGAGATTTCAGCTATCACCTGGCAGCAGTGATATATTCAGAAATTTATTCCTTCCTATATTCAGGAATCTTTGCTAGAAGGAAGAGAAGAGAGCAAACACCTACGACTCCCATGAGCTGCTCTTAGCACTTGTTGCAAGGAATTAATAGGTGATTTGATCCCACAACTTCTATGCTTCAGCTGAGTTGGTTGTGGTTTCCAAGAACTAGTGGGAACCGCATGCCTGGAAGGTCAGGGTTTTATTTATATTTAAATTTATTTGCCTTAAGCATTTTTCCAACAGCCTACCTTAGACCACTACCAAGGGGAATACGTTCTGCCCAATAAATATCATCTGGTTCCAGCTACTAGGATACAAGACTGGGGTCTAAGGCTGAGCAGGTCAGAGAGGAACAGCCACCCACTAACCCCAACACTGGTGCAGCATTTCTTGGGAGTGGAGCAGCAGCAGCAAAGTCTGAGGTCTTCTTGGGCCAGGTAACAGTCAGAGAAATGGCTGCAATTACCATCACCTCTTCCAAACTGCCTCTAGAACAGTTTTGAGCCTCACCTGGACTTGTGGTCTGACCATTCAGTGAGTGAATTCATTTCTTTATGAGTCAGAATTGATCAACTGCGCTACAGAAGCAGGTAAAGAAGCTGGTATACGTATCTTTCAGGTGAGCTCAAAAGTAAAAACTTCAGTCACAGAAACAGAGATTTTATAGCATCTACATAAGTGTCCTGGTATTAATTAGTGTCTGTATACTGCACCTCTAGTAGTTTCCTTTTGTATGCATAAATTCCTACCTGAAGTTTCTCATAGAATGCAAGACTGGGGTCTTACTCTTTTATGGTCTCATAGGACAGACTACTTCAGTTCCACAGGCAAAGGAAGAAATGCTTTACAAAGAAAGGATAGAAAGTCCCCCAAGCCACTAATTCCAAAGTTTGGCACTGAGAAATATTTTTCGTATATATATATATAAAATATATTTATGCAGTATGGGCAAACATGTACTATACACAGGATCTATTAAGAAGTAGAGTACTAATTTGGTATGCAACTAGGAAATGCCAAATTTAATTTGCAATATTTCATCAAGTTCAATGTTTGAAGAGACTTGACTTGCTTATTGATTAAACTCTTGACCAGCTTTTTTTGCTAGACTTCAGTTAGCTGTTTTCTTAAAGCAAAGTGTACTTGGTGATTAGACAAAGGATTTCTTTTGTTTTCACTGCAATTTCCCAGCTTCGCCAAAACTGTCTGCTCTCAGATGCTATTCTCAGTCCTATTCTACATACCTATGCAGCTTATTTGTAAAACTTATTCAACAAGGAAGGGTTCCCTCTATAAAAGTATAATGGAAAAAATAAGAACCCCCAAATCACATCAACTCAACCTCCCTTATACACTTTGATTTCACCAATAAAACACTAGTACCTTGGTTATAACCTTTGCTCTGACTCTGTGTATGATTCAAAGAGTATCCATAACAGCCCGGCTGGTTTGTAAACAAATTCTGAAAGTTAACGTAGTGAAAACTATGGAAGGATTAGATGGTGCACAGTAAGTGTACTCTTAACTTTAAGGGGCATTACAATTGCTCAGCATTATGCAAAGTGTGAATCAGCATAAAGTAGGTAAGAATTATTTTTGTTTTCACCAACACTTGAAGCTCTAAATTATGTTAAGTGCAGCTAATTATAGGATAGTTCCTTGAATAGGGAACAACATATTGGTGTACAGAAGTGCTCCTATTTATTATCATCTCTTGACAAAGGTTTAAAAAGTCTGCTTATAAAATGTTTTCTAGTTTCCAGTAAAAAAATTTGTCTTTGTTTCTTATCAGTCTATTCCATTTCTCTTTGGCAAAAATTATATTTATTTTCCCCAAGTTGTGTCTGTTTTATCCATCACAGTAATCAGTAAGCAATTTCACTGCCCTTATCCTGATCTATGAGATTTTCCACACAATTTTCTCTCCCTATCCTGGTCAGGAGTGGGACAAATTGCTCAGCTGGACTTGGGAAACTTGGCATGTAGCCAACAGAATGTCTGCTGGAAAGACACTGTCTCCTCTCAGAAACGTTTAAGGTGATTATCACCATACACCTGCTCAGAAGCAATTAATCCCTGCAGTTGATGACCAAGGTGATCATGCAAGTACTTCCAGGCATAGATGAACCCATCAAGAAACTACATGGAAATAGTCAAGTTTATCATTTATTCTAAGATAAGCATTCAATTGTCAGTTTACCTCAAAGGCAGAAACTCTTGTTTCAGTTCACCCTTTATTCAATAAAAGTTATTTTGCTTTTCTGTCAAGTGCAGCAAATTATTTAAGCCTCAACTTCAGTGGAAGGGCAATTTAATTAATTCACAGAGTTATTCTTTTAATTGGATTTGGGTGAATCAACTTTTCTGAAACTTAGAAAAGGGGGTTATTGGCTTGACTTCACAGATGCTATTCTTACATTTCAGCTAGCACCAGAAGCAAGGTTATTTCTCTCTGAGGATGTCAGTCTGAGACAGTGGCATCCACTGCATTTTCATTATCTTACTAATACAAAAATTCAAGAAAATTAAATGTTAAAATAAAACTCACTCCTTCTGGATGCATTTTTAAATGGTGGAAATATTAATTAGACTGACACCAAATTGATCATCAGGCTATATCCTTAACTGTCAAGAAAAAAGGTCAATTGAAGTCATTTAAAGGGGATCACATTTTGGTGATGAAATATTCTTGTCAACTTCATCATGCAACTGTGGTGATTGATCCAGCTGAACTCAGGCTGGTAGATGACAGTGAAGTAATGTGCATGGAAGCATTGTCAGTTCTCTTTGCTGTTTTAAGTGAATTATTTCACTGAATTAAATTCAGTGAAACAGTGAAGAACAACTACACTAAAATAACAGTCGTTTTCTCCTGTGTTCTGGCAGAACTAGGTAGTTGAGGACATACTACCAAACGAGGACTGAAACAAATAAAAAACTCTCAATAACATCCTTCTAACCTAAATCCACCATGTCTTGAGATGAAAGACATGCAAGAGATGAACTCTATCAACAAGATATGCCAGGGGAAGTATTTATCTTTTTTAGTTGCAGGGAATTCTTGAGTCATTAGGAAGCACAGATCTACTACAGGCTGAGTTCCAAACATTAGGAACTTTTGGATAGTGCTGCAATCAAAAAGAAAAAATGCTCCTGCTGTCTCTCTCCTTTCCTTCCCAGTGCACACACAGACAGGAGCAGGCAGTGTGTTTGTGTTTATACACCATGTATAAGTCTCATCTGAGTCTGGGACTGAGCACATGGTACCCGATGGCCCCAGTGTTTGTGTGAAGCAACAACAGGACACAGCTCTTTCCTCCAGGAGTTTCTAAGTCCAATAAGACATGAAATACTGTAAAAGAAAACAGAATGCAAAGAGTGAAATCATGTCACCCCGGATACCCACTGCCAGAGCTGGGAACTCTGCTTCTCTTTAAACCAGGCAATATGTTTTTGCACCTGCTTCTACAGGATCAGCAATGGACAGTGTCAGAGAAAGTCCCTCACAAGTGGGACAATCAGTGCTACCAAAGAAATTATGTATCTGAACTTCTTAAAAAACACAAAAATCCCCAACCCCACAGTAACATGAAGTTCTTCTAAAAGCATATAAGACAAAACTGGAATTCAGGTGAGGCAATGAGTTTGCATTCTATGGCTGCACTTGTAAACACCAAGGTAGATGTTGACATTTAATTTTCTCCCATTTATATTCCTAAGAGGAATCACACATTCAGTTTACACAGATTTATTGCCTTAATTGCCTAGCCGCTCTTGGTATAATATTTAAAAGGTCAAAAAATAGCTTTTAATACATATTGTAAGGTCCTGAGTCCCCATGAATTACAATTACAAAGCCTTCCTCTAAAACAAAGAGCAGTTTGGATGTGAATGTGCACAAATGAAAAGGCTTCAGAGCTGGGAAAAGAAGAAATGTTTCAAGAGGTGCACAAAAGCACATTTATGGAGGTAAATGCTGTCTTCTCTGGGGGCGGAAATATGGGTGCACTGTTGCATCTAAAGTCTTCAGGTGTGAACCTCTCATTGACTTTCCTAAGCAAAGACCCCGAAGGAAAGGGAGCTTGTGGTTTTGGCTCTGAAAAGATCATCCACTCCCAGATGCTGGGCCTCAACTAATGTTTACCATTCATACTTTGTAGCAATGGGAAAACTGGGGGGTTTATTTTAAAAAAAACCTTTTCTGCCGAAAGCTTTTTTTTCCTTCTTTCAAATGCTTTCAGATTCTGTGGGAAAAACCTTTTTTTTAATTAATCAAATAGCTATTCCTTTTTTTCCAATGAAATGTCAGTATTTTTTAAAGAACATTTCTTTTCCAAACAGTTCTAGAGGGTATCTTATGCCAATGACTAATTACATAACCGATGATCATTTAGAGGTCACTATACGATCTTGTGTAGTGCAGGTTAGCTCTGCTCAAGTCCAACAAGCCATGGTCAGGCAGCAAATTTTCCAAGATACTGTGAAGTCTTTACCACTGCACCGCACCATTCTCTCTCAGCTCATGCAAGCCACTTAACCTGCAATGATTAATGTCCTGAGTCATACACATCTCCTTCCCCATTCAGATCAGGGCTGCATGCACCACTGGCCATGTGAGCATGGGCAGGAGTGTATTCCTTCTTCTAAATTCCTTTGCACATTTCCCACTTGCAAAAGGCCTGAACAGCTTATGAGCTGCCCACTGTGGCTAGATAGGAAATTGCTTCAATCAAACAATTTCCCACTCCGTGATGATGATTTGTACTGCAACTTCAGTGCAGGACTCCTACTGTTAATTTAGCTTAATATGAACGTGCAACATCACAAAATCATTTGGCAACAGCAGTGTTAGGATTCCAACTAGAGCTGTTGCCATGACATGATGGGGAGTTTAATCTTCTAAACCAGGGAATGATGTTTTAGCTGGAAATGCTATAGACTGTGAAGAATTTCATCTGAAAATAAGGATATGGAGTTTTTCAAACTACAGCATGTACATTACCAAACCAGTATGACATTACACTGATCGTACTGTAATTTTTACAAATCCTATCTTAATACTATAATCAGTACCTTTATTTTGAATTCAGCTTTTCATCTGATTTTGATGGAAAAAGGAATGTCAGAAATTGGTATTCTCTGTGCTTCCTCAGACCAATATTGTTCTGAACAAAATTCACTGTGACTGTACAAGTAGAAAATACAGCTGGATGTAAGGTTTTGTTGCCATCTTCTAGACTATCACAGTTAGAGCTGGATGCTAGATATTAAAAAAAAAACTCTCCAGACATTGAGTCTAATTGAATGCAAAACACTTGCTGTCATCTGCCTGTTTTCTAAAACCCTCATTCACAAGGTTCCCTGAGGCAGATTTCTCCAGCAAGGGAAGGAGGTAAGATGACGAAAGAAAATTGTCTCTTGGCTTCAACCTGTTTTTAGTCTACCCATTTCCTTGCTTAGACTGCGTTACTTTCATTTATTCTGTGTTGAGTTCTACAGACACTTCATGTCTCTGTTATTCCTTCTTGTACACCTCCACTAACAATCCTACAAATTGAATCTTTCCTGTGAAAGCCCCACACTTCAGGTTTGTTTGAGACCTGGTGTGTTTTGCTTCCATTGTACAATAACACTAAATTGTGTATGTCTGCAGAGGGATACCACATCTTCCATCCACAGAGCTTCACTAGGTAGGAATGTAAACCAAACGGGACATTAGAACCAAATCTGGGTGAAAAAGCTTTACCAGCCCTCAAAACTATATATGATTCCAACCTGCTTTCATTTTCACTAAGAGACAGCTTTGGGGGACCATCCATTTATGCAGATGAAATTTAAAGTTCTATCTATAACTTTCATTCCCAACTACTCTATGCTGAATTTGCTTAACAAAAAAAAACAAAAAAACCCCGAACAAACAAACAAAAAAACCCCAAAAAACAAACCACGTCTCATTGTGCATTTGCATCAAATATTCTGTATTGATAAACTAGTCAGCACCTCTCCACCCACAGTAAGTTCTCCTCAGATTGCATCCACTCAACCTGTCCTCTCTCAGGGCATGGTTGCTGCTTTATCACTGCTATTTCTCAATGCCTCATGCCCTCTACAATGGTTCTTCAACAGCAGCACTGTCATCCCTACATGGCTTCCAGGGTGGGCCACTGCTTGCCCAATACCACTGTGGGAGAGGATGAGGTGGTATCTCTCTTTCCAACAACACTGTGGCGAAAGAAGGTCACAGAGGAAGGTCTTGCCTTTTCCTAGCCTGGCATCTGTCTGCTGTTCTGCCATCCCTCAGATCAGGCTAGCTGGAGTGAAGAGACTGGGAATTTTAAATCCTTCAGCAGACACCATCTAAAGTGATTACCTTCCCTTTAAGCAAGAAAGTGCTCTGTTTTATTATCAGAGCTCTGTAGTTCGACAAGTTGCTGCTGCAGACAGAAGATTTATTCATCTTAAGTGAGAAAAGAGATTTGCTTTTCAAACCAAAAGAGGATTTAAAAAATTTTATTTAAGACAAAGCTTAAACTATTAAGCTGTTCCAGTGTGGGTGTAAAATATAATACCAGATCCAGTACAATATTTTGTAAATAAATCTGAGAAGCAGAGACATGGGACTCCTTGCAATTTCAGATCAGTTTTTGAAAGCAATTTTTCAAGGCACTTCTGTGGCAGGGAGTAGATGCACTCAGAAAAGCAGCACTGTGAGTGAACAAAGGGGTCAAAGCTAGGGTAGCCAAATGTACAGACTTCTGCAATGAAAACACATTCAGTAACCTATAAAACATACTGATAGGGCTGAAATCAGCAGGTGCAACAAATATAGATAACAACATACCACAGGCCAGGCACCCCGTGGGCATAATCTGAACTGTAATTCTGCCCAAGCATAGGTTGTTTTTTTTTTCCAGGAGTCAAGAACAATTCAACATTTCTTGAGGTTCTGGGACATAAACAAGCTGTCAGAATTACACTTGGGGGCAGTCGTACTTTGTTTTGCTCATTTATTTTTATGTGTAGGACAGGGTAAGCACCTACAAATATTTTCCTGGCTGGAGCAGGAAGGGGGATAGTTGCTGGTTCAGCAGCTTGGCTGCTGAATTGCTTCACATGAAGGAACTGCCCTTGCTCCTGTGCTGAGGCAGGCATGCAGTTAACCCTTATGCAAATGTCTGTCCATAAACCATGGAACTTCCAGCTGAACTCTGTGCAAAATAAGATTGCTTGAACTGTCCAAAACCCTGCCTGAGCATATGCAGCTAGAACAAGGGATGGTGACACCACTATGACTAATGAATGCAGGCCATTAAGTAATTAAGGAACTTCCGACCTCAAACGAGTTTGGGAAATCCTACCACTGTGCTTTGGGAAATTATATTCACTTTTTGTCCTGAATGCTTATGGGCGCGGCAGTGCCAAAGACTTAAAATGAGAAAGGTCAAGTTTGCTTAACCCTTAAATACTTGCTTGCTGGAGACAGTTTCCAGCAGCAAAATCTGGATTGCGTATTTAAAGAAAAAAAACCAAACAAACAGGAATGTGGCTAAAATTCTATGAGTAATAGGGCAGCTGTAGAAACGTTTAAAAACTGCTCCGAAACACAACAAAACTATCATTATTTTTACACTCTGATCTGTTCCCAGTGGGTTGTTTGTAAACCCCAGTAGGCTGCTTGATGCTTCTCTGGCTGTTACCTGCTGGGATATTCCTGTAACCATTTAGCACCACAGAGCTAAAACCAAAACCAGCTGGCAGATAAGGTTGCCTTATGCTAACTCTAACAGTGAGTATTTTTCAGAATATCTGTCATCCCGGAGGAACAGGCAGGATTCATGAAGATGAGGTGGTCTGCATAACTTTATCCAAATATTGTAGATCCAACTGCATCCCATGCACATACCTAGGTTTCTCCTCTGGAGGCTTTTTTCTGTAATAGCAGAATACTCCCCTTCTAGTGCTATAAACCAAAAGAGGAATCCTTGAATAGAGATTCCCCTTGGAGTTTGGAGCCCTCTAGCTCCCCTAAGGGGAGTTTTATTAAACTTATTAAAGCCCACACCTTTGGCAATCTTCTTTGTAACAGTGCCATATCAAATTATGCCAGGCACATGCTGGTGGAAGACATTTCCATCTTAATGTCTGTTCACTCTGCTCCATCTTACCATGCCACATCATCCTACATCAAACCATATTCTCAGTACAGAAGAATTTCCCAGATCATTAACTGTCTTTCATGCTATAAATCTAGCTTTCCCATGTTCTCTGCTGCACCACAAGGGTTGCTTTTCTCACCCGTCATACCCAAAAGGGGATTAAGTCAGTTGACAGTGGTACTGGATCACTTCTTTTCCCCCACTATCCCTTAGGTGCCACTGAGGTATCACTTCCTGCTACCTACTGCCTACTTGGCCTCCCCAGTTCTGCTTTCCAATATAATCATTGCTATACCTTCCCCAGCTACCCTACCTTTTTTCCACTGATCCCCAGTCCTCCAAAGCATTTGCCTTGCTTTATCCCCTTCACCTGTCACCAACCTCCTCTTGGCCATGCCTTATTTTTCCCAAACCTTTTAAACACAGATAGGGCTAAAGATGAAATGAAACAGCTGAGAAATGGGAAGGGCAAAAGCTTCTCATTTACTTCATCTTTTTTTTTCCTCCCCTATTTTTAAGGGAAATAATCCAAACACAATTTAAAGGACTGAATATGGCTGAAATTACACTGGAGGGGACAATCTGTTCCAGCTCAGAAGGTGGTGGGAAGAGAGTCCGAGCAAAAGTAAATTGTCTATCTCCTATTGTAAAATGGAAGAACAACAGTATTAATTGTCTTCCATTCTGTATGCAAGGGTTTGGCAAACCTGTCCTGGCTGCTGTATTACCATCAAAGCTGAAATGCCAAGATGTATGCCCAGTGAGAAATTGTAAAAGCGGAGCAGCAAAAAGGATGCGGGGGCTGCAGGAGGAAAGATTTAAAAGGCTAACTATGAATACAACTGGGCTTAAACTTATCTGCAAAAGAAAAGGGACAGCGATTTTCTTATCAATATTTGAAAGGTCTGCACACCAAGAGGAGTTACCTCCTCCAGCAGAAAGGATGCAATTAGGAACAGGGGATAAAATCACAAGGTGAATTTAAACTGCCCATTGTGAAGAGGAAAAAACAAAACATCTTTACAAAGGAAGATATTTTAGGAAGCAGGCATCCCATTGCTTGGAGTGTAGAGAACTGATCCAACAGAAGCACATTGCTTGCCTCAGTCCTACACTGCCAGTAGCTGACCTAACAGGGTTTTTGCATCTGCTCACTCCATGTTCTGGATTAAATGATCACAAACTCAGTATTTTAATGTATTTATTTAAAGAGTTTAAGATTGCACTCCCAAGACAGGCTGAAAGAGTTGGGGTCATTCAGCCTGGAGAGCAGACTTTATAGCACCTTCCAGTACCTGAAGGAGGCAACAGAAAAACTGGAGAGAGACTTTTTATAAGGATATGTAGTGATGGGACAAAGGGAAAAAGCTTGAAACTGAAAGAGGGTAGGTTTAGATTAGATATTAGGAGGAAATTCTTTCCTCTGTGTGTGATGAGGCACTGGAAGAAGTTACCCAGGGAAATTGTGGATGCCCCATCCCTGGCAGGGTTCAAGGACAGGTTGGATGAGGCTTTGAGAAACGTGGTTTAAGGGAAGGTGTCCCTGCTCATGATTGTCAGTACACGATCTTTAAGGTCCCTTCCAACCCAAACCATTCTGTGGTTCTATGGATGATTCTCTGCTCTGTGTCCCTCAGCCTGGCACCACTTCACTTTCCTGTGTTGCCAGCACAAGCACTGCTTCAATTATTAACAAAGGTGTGGGGTTTTTAAAGCTTTTCTTATCCAAATATATTAAATCTGTCTTGGAGTTGTACTACTGTGTAATTAAATTTAATGCATTTGAGTTGGAGGCACAAATAAGGTGGATGCTGTGGTAGCAGTGTAATGATGGAATTTTTCTCCAGCTGATGACACACACTGGAGCATTTCCAGCTTTCAAATTTTGACTCTAATGGTTCATTCCTGTTCTTTAGCAGGGGGCATGTGTGAGACAGAGACACAGGGTGACACTGAGCTGCTTGTTCTGTAAAAGTCAGTAGCTACATGGTGTAGGTGAACCCAGACCAATAGCTCACCCCAGAAGCTGGGTGGGGGACATTCAGAAAGCAGACTTCAGGTGGTAATTTGCTATTTAGTTTGGACAGTACAGAGCTTACTGATCTCCCTTGTCAGCACACACGGATGTTACTGGAACTTGGAACAACATATCTAAACATCTAAAGAGCAGCAGTAAGATGGGGAAATTAGGAGTCCTCTCCCAGACAGCTGCAGGCAGGAGCTTCATTGTTCTTCAGCTTCATGTTTGTGTTTTCCTGGAGCTGAGGAAATTTCCAGTCTGGACAGTGAGGTGAGTAGCACTGACTTACTTATTTTGGAGAACTGCCTACAAGTCCCAGTAAGTAATGTGCTCCCATGCCAGGACTTGCTTAGAAGAGTGCATCCCATAAAAAAGGCCTGGATCACATCTTTTTAGATTCACAGAGACAGTTCATGCATTTTGAAGCAGGAACTTCTGCCCCGCATTTTACAGATTACATTTTGCAGGAGCTCAGCTCTCCATTAACTTCACATTAATGGGAACATTAATGAAAAATCAGTGAATTCACTGTTAGGAAAATGAAGCTCTTGCTCTTACAGAATCTTCGTTTGTCTTGGATCATGCCATTTCCTTTGTTCACGTAACACCAGCACAGGGTAAGTCAAGCCAGATGCACCAGTTCAGCAGCCTGGTATTTAAGCACATATTTACAGGAAAAAGGTATTCCCTGAGCAGCCCTTGACTCAGGACTCGGACTCTGCCAGGCTGGCAGGGCCCAGGGGTTTCAGCCATTATACAGAGCCACAAAACAAGGCTCGTCTCCTGTCAGGTGTTTGGGTGGATGCCCGATTTACTTTCAGAAGCAAATTTCTGGCTTGAACCTTGCATTTTAATGCCATGCATTAAATTAAACACATAACAGAGAGCATCAAGGAAGCAATTCAGCTCTCTTGTTATGTACTGATTCCACCTACCATGTGCCAGGTATGTCTCACTGCCTTGAAATTTTCCAACACCACAGAACGTTTTGATTTGTGTTCCCTTCATGACGGGCTTCTTGGGGACAAGGTATAAAGCACAAATGGCAGAAGTGTCCTCTTTACAGCAGGAGTGTCTCTTCAAAGTCAACATGCTTTAGGCATTTCTGTCATTTTCACTCCCAAAATGCCCTTCACACAACTCCTGACTTCAATAAACAGTATGTTGCTAAGAAGTGAGTTGTGTTCATAACTCTATAAGGCAACCAGGAAAGGAGATGCATTTTTCTCACTGCCCTTTCTCCCTTGGAATGTGCAATCCCCAAATGCCCTATAAATAAAAGCAGACACATATAAACATGCAGGCTCCAACCTCTGCCAAGCAGTCCATGATGGGACCTCAGTGGCACCCAGAGCCTGCCTCTGCAACCAAAAGATCAAGAATCCCTGTTCTGAATTTGCTCCTCATTATAACCTGTGCAACTAATTATAACTTCTTGTCTACACATAGTTTATACTGAAAGCTCACCTGTCCAATCCAAGCCTTTCTTTACAAAGGCAGGTTCTTCACTGTTTAGTCTCAGATTGTCATGAGATTTCCATCATTCCAGGTATTAAAAGTCAGTCTCAGTCAGGAGAGTACACTGGCAGAATGCCTCAAGAAATGGAAGTAAGAAGATCACTCAGGACCAGATTCTGGACGTGGCAAAGATAAGCTGTTTTCCTCCTGGAAACGTGTTAGAGTGAAAACAGGAGATTTTCCATTTACATTGATGTACCAGCGGTTTGAAGGACATTATGCTCCCTTGCCAAGCTCTCCTTTTCTTAGTACAAACAGGGACATTGGTCTAAGTCACTTGGAGCAGTTTTTCTTCTACAGCATGCCTGACAAACACATGGAAACAAAACATTCTAAGAAATATAGAAGAGTAAGTGGGCATTCAAATTACTATTTGATAGTGTATGAAAGCCAGAAAAAGACTAAAATTTTAAAGAAAGCCCTACAGGACCATGAAGACTCTTTTTGAGTTTTCTTTCTTGATGAGTTTTTGCATTTGAATTAATGAAGTTCAAACCATGGATGTGGGAAAGAGTCATTCCTTGCCTTACAAGGGAGTTTTTGTCAAAGATTCATCTGACTCTGCATGCCTGATATCTGACCCATGAATCTGCACATCAGATCATGATAGATCTTCCTTCCCATCCCTTTCTTTCCTTCATCCACCAAACACCAAATCCTGCTCTATCTTACTATACACCCTTCACTTCCTGTTCTGCAGGTCCTGTCACTCTGCAGCAGTCCCTGCTCCTGGTATCTCTTCTCCTTATCAAACTGAATGTCTACTTTCACATCAGCATTTTGAAGTGCCTTCCTTTCTGCCCATGGCTCTCACCATGTGAGAGCTGTGGTACAGGTCTCAGTTAGTCACTGCTCACATCTCCCAGGAATTGCTGTCCAGGCTTTCCAGGATGCCTCCCACCTTTCCTGTGGGCAGCCCAAGGATGGCCTTGCAGCCACAGCACTGCCAACCTTGAATGAAGTCTTTCACTGATGGTATCTCACAAGGCATAGTTGCTGGGGCTATACAATGTGCCAGCAGCAATCCTCATGAGGAATATGTATGCTTTGGGAAGTACTCTGATCCACATTAGTCCTAGGCCTATACACACATATTGTCCTTGCTCTGGGTCATGCCAGCACATCTCTCAGGACTTTCTCACAGACGACCAGGGCAGAGCAGCAGCTAACTAGGATTTATTGGTGTGCATTAACTCAGCACGTACTACAGAAGGCTGCAGTGCTCTATAAAGTATTAACAGACACTATAAAAACTTGTTGCTGGAAGAAAGGGGATAACTTTCACCATTCAGCACTTTCATACAGTAATGACTATTCCCTCATTCCTGCCTCTCATCAGCAGCTCTCAAGGAAGCATCATTAAGAAGGCATATTCCAGTACAAGAAAGACATCAGACTCCGTTCATTTAAAAGACATATTTCAAAAAAGCTAATTCAACATTCAGATCAGAGGTGCCCTCAGGGGATCTTGTGTCTGCCCTGCATGGCTCAAATACTCAGCTGTAGCCCATGTTTTCACAACATGGGTGTGTAAGATCTGGAGATGTTCAGTGCATGTGGATTGTCCTAAAAGACATAAGTCAGACTTTCATTGCGCTCCACAATACAGTGGTATTCTGACATATGTTACAATGGTATAAATTAAATTACATAAAGCTGTCAGTTCTTCACTTATAGTACAATTTACAGTACTTGCCTCCCTGGTGGAAATTGGTAGTAAACGTGATATCTGGATCCTCAGTGGACTCAAAAATGAGCCAGAAGAAAATGAAATCCAAAATGTTTATAGAGATATCAAACATCTCTAGAAAACTATTTTATATTTTAGTAGTATTCCACTTGTTTCTTTAAGCAATCCAGTGCTTTAAGTAAATACTTTTGACTGCCTTAATTGTTCTAAAGAAAAACATTTGGATTCTAGTGGTATTTAGGAACCAGAACACAGATAAAGCAATGTCTAATAAACTAGGTAAATAATAACAGCTCCTTTTACAGATCGAGTTGTTGAGTTTTGTGATCTCTCTAGGACCTTCACAGCAAATTTTGCAGGCTCTGAAGAGAGTACTTGCTCACATATTGTGTCTAAAAAAGAAGGTGGGAATTAGTCCCATCACTAAGCCAAAAGGAGGCTACATTTCCTCCAGACCACCTTAAATTATAGTAAAATCATTCTGTGAGAAACACGGTACTTAAAATACTGGAAGTTACAGCAAAATATGAGCACATCCATTTGAGTCAACTAGTTCAGACAGCACAGTGTCTAGATGTAAAAGACTATTTACATACCTGGAGATAACATAATCCTTCCACTGTATTTTGTAGATCTGTCATGGCTTATGCTGTTTTAAGAATGAGACATTACTATGAAGATACCATCAACAGCTTGACAAGTGAATCGCCACCTTACATGAAATGAACAGAGAGTGGATCCAGCTGAGCAGCCCACTGAAAGACTGGCCCTAAATTCACTGCCACAGTGGAAAAAATTGCCTTTCCATGGAGGGAACTTTTTGCACCTGAAATTTAGGTGGACACCCATCTTAAGCAGGTAAATTGGATCCCAGTCTCTAATGCCAACCAACACAAGACAATACCATGAATGATATCTAAGGGCTCCATCAGCTGGTGTGTCTCTGTTACTTGTTTGCACCTCCTTGCCAGTCTACATTGCCCAAACAACTTTTATTTAATGCTGGACTATGCTTGCATAAACAACTTTGCTTATTTCACAAAAAATTGGACATATTGGGGATTTACAGGAACTCCTGCATACATCCATTAAAGCTGTTCTAATCAGTTAAATACAATTAAACAAAAGCTGATAGCAAGATTCTTAGGTTTGCCAATGAGGAAAAACTGTATATTTCTAGAAAGATAGTATATATTCAATAACTGACATTAATACTGATGATAATTCATGCAATGCATAATGTTTTCCACTTTGATGGTTATAAATTATATACTGTGACTTAGTAACTTGGAAATATGCTATCCCAGGAACAACAGAGGAAAAAAATAAGAGCAGTCACCTGCCAAATAACAGAGAGCTGTAAAAAATAGCAGCTATATATAGCATATATATATATATGTATATGTAAAACTTTAGGGCTGCAGCTGTTTGGTTCTGTCATATTTAGAGAGCAAGAAATGTAAAAGTAGAAATATTTTAATCATCACTCTTGTGGTGCCCACCTATTTCACAGCTCTGCCATACACTGGTGAACCCATGAGCCTCTGGGAGGTACAGATCTATTGAGTTAATCCCTGCCGCCACGCAATGCTGCAAATGCAGAAGATATGACCCACATCCTTGGATACAAAATTGATTTTTTTCCCTTAAATGCTTCTCCATCCATCAATGTCCAAGTGTTAATGTAGGAAGGTCCTTATGGATTCATTTTTACTCTTGCATTTCTGCCTATATGCTACTAGAGAAATAAGAGTAAAAAAACAGCTCAGAGAAATATGGACAAATCATTGTCTGGAACTAAAAAAAAAATTGCAATTTCTTTTGTCTTCTCTTTCTTTGTATTGATCATAAAAATGATGGAAGTTTTTTGAAGAGAGGAAAAGAAGAAAGGATGAAGTGCCCCCTCTGTCTTCTGCAGGGTCTATCACCTGAAAAAAGGCTAAACTAGCTTTTAAGCTGTAAGACAGGGATAATGCTGTCTTGGCAAAAAGTTTCCACAAAGCCACGTTTGCAATACAGTGTATGGTTTTGTTCATCCCATTAAAAAGATGTTATTTCACTGGGTAACAGCTGAGGTGAGACAGGCTTTGGATGACGACCAGTGTTAATAGTGGGCAGCAAGTGCATCTTTAAGAAGTAAGCTGAAGCAAATCAAGTGGAAAATTGCTTGGAAATCTAAACTGAGGAAAAAACAGTGGAAGAGATTCAGTTATTAATACATGGAATAAGGAGCTTTATATCATGGTATTTGCTGTCATGTCGGTCTGGATGCAATAAAATTTTACCTACAGAAAAGCTGCCCAAATTGTAACTCAGGTGACCACATAATATTGTCTCAGAGCAAGTCAATCTATCAGCTTATTCCTGGAAGAGCTGAAATGAAAATATTCAAAGCCAAACAAATTTCAGTAAATCAAATATCTGCAGGTGCCTCTAGTGATATAAAAGGTCATTGTCAGGTACATAAATAGTTAATATTTACAGCTGAGAGCAAGACATGGAGAAGAATTTTCCCTTCAGGTTTCACTAATACTAAGCATAAATTTTTAGAGAGGTTTCTTTACATAAGGCTGCAGGGTTCCTCCTTAAAGTATCAAGAGACCATTTATTGCTTCAGCACAAAAGCTTAGGGACACTCCCCAACAGTTCAGCCTCTAGTGGGAAATCAAGTTTCCTCAAAATCAACTTTCTATTCAAGGAAAAAATCAATTTTGCCTGAAGCATTCAGGTTTCCTTCGGGAAAATCAAAACAAAATATTTTCTTCTCTACATGAGCTTGACCCAAACCAAATGTTTCAGTTTATTTTTTAGCTGAACAAGAATATTTCATTTCAGCTCAGTTCAACTTGAAACCGCCTCTGGGTGTGCTGTCATGGTGGATATAAATTGCCCAGGAGAATCTGGGAATAAGACAATTTGCATCTCAGTCAGTTAGCTGGCTCATAAAAAAATATTATTAATTCAACAATATTAAAACATCATATTTAGAACAACAAGACTGAAGTAAAATGTTTGGATACTTCCAACCAAAGTCCTTCATAACCTTTCCTCCCATTAAAAAGTTTTGATATGGGGAAAGAAATGTTTGAACAGTTAAAATCACACATGAGAAAAAGAAATAATTCTGACTCCAATTTCCAGCCAACTAATTATTACATCAGTTTTATGCCACAGTAATTCCATTAAGCTCCACTGAATGACATCAGCTAAAGGGATTGAAGGTACAGTGTTACCAATCTGACCTCAGTGCACAGATTTAGACAGATAAAAGGTGTGTTTTACAGAGCTCTGGGTTCTCTCTCACATTTAGCTTCCATCGGGATTGTAAGTATGCAGAGGGACTTGTAGATCCTGAAATATTAACATGTGGTTTGAAAGGATGACACCGTACAAATCTTCAGGAGTATGGCACATCTTACCAAAACTCACAGATAAATGAGACAATCAGGCTTTAAAAAGCAAGATATTAATTCAGCTTCACCTGGGATTGAGCAGAGATTGAAACTAGCATTAGTGTGTGGAGTAGACATGAAAAGTTAGAGAACTTCAGTGATATATATTCTTACTATTTAGAAAGTATAGTCAAACTGAGTTATTCCAGCTTTCCCTTCAGCCTCAACCTCTAATATTCAGTTGTGATTCAAAGGCAATCCAGAGCAAATCAATACAAACAGCCAGTTTCACAGCAAAGACCCCTACAATACCACACCAGTTACCTCAGGTTTACAATCATCAGCACACAGGGCTCTTGTGCTGCAACACCGAGCTTGCTCGGGATCATCACCTGTGAACAGCAAGGCTCAGGGATGCTGCTCCAGTGGGGTTTTCAGAGGGCTCATGTCAAGTTGTTCTCATCTCATTGCAATGGCATGGGTCTCAAAGGCTAAGAGGTCCAGAATGAGCTCAACTGCATCAAAAAGAGAGAAGGGGTTTTTAGTTATTAGTTCTGGTTTGTAATAGCTAGCCTCTGATTCATGTCCAACAGGCCCTGATGAATACAGAGACACCAAACTCAACCACAACACAAATTATTCACATTCCACTTGCCTCTCTTTTAGATATCAGAGTGATTGATTACCTCTGCAGTTACTACTACATTTACTGATTACAAAATCTATTCAGAACACCAGAGAGCAATGGAAATCTCAGAAACCCAGGATTTTTACACCTGAAACAATCCTGAGAGCACCAAATTTGAATTATGTAAACTAGTATTTTTTTTACTTATCCATTTCAGATGAAAATTTTTGAAAAGCAGCATTTCTAGGAAGTGTTTATGTGCACCATGCCAAGCATAAAAACCCTGCCCAAGAGAATATAATAATGTCCTACAAAAAATTTCCAAGCAGAGCTGGGAAGCAGGGGAGGGGCTGTCATGAATTTGATACGTTGGTGCCTTCCAGAAATTAAAAAGCAATATGTAGTCTGTTCCCATGCCAGCTGTGTTTCTAGAGACTGCTTTCTGTCTACCACAGACCACATTATTGCCATTTTAAGCTAAGATTTCACTTAATTTACATAGGCTGGGACAGACCACAGCTGTCTGCTGTTACCACAGACACTCTGCCTGGGATTGCAGGTCGCAGCATGTGAGGCTCTGCTGCTATCAGCTTGCAAGCTTGTTTGTTTAAAATGGAACATCATGGGACCTACATTTTTCCAGAGCTTTCCACCTTTAGGAAAAGCAATGGTCAAGGCTGGCTTAGACATGACTAATCACCTAGGAGTTGTTCCACACCGAACTCTCAAGGTAGAGCTCATGCTTGGTTTTGCAAAGGGATGAGAGCCCTGGTACCTTCCTTTCATTGGGTTCTGCAAAGGAAGATTAGACACTTTTTTTGCTTGATACCTGCAATGATACTACATGGAAGGAAAATTTTCAGGTTCTTGGAAGGAGGTTAGATGACTTTTGCAGTTTAAAAAAAAAAAAAAAGCTGAGATAATACAATAAACTTGTGATCAGTTGCACATCCAACATATTTTGCTAGAAGACATAAGATCACTGATTCGTTTCTGATGGATAAAGTTACACAAAAGGGGTTTCCAATTTATCCATGCTTCATGTGCTAACCTTAAAAAACGTTTAATATACCTATGCCTCAGTTTCACATATGGTCAAATTGTTTTCAGGGAGGACAGCTTAGTTTTCAGAAGGCTCTCAGACCTTGTGAGAGACACTTGTGTGTCTACAGCTACACTAAAGTAAATGGTGCTGTCCTTATACAGAGAGCTTATGACTGCAGTTGCAAAGGTCTTAGGCAAGGCAACGTTCAGCTTTTTGTTCCTGATGTCCAGAGTAGATCTGCAGTCTTCAATGAGTCATTGTACACACCCAATTTTTGTCAAGATCCAACTCAGGCCAAGCTTGGAAGAAATTAACTTCTGTAGCTGGTAAGCAAATATGACTATAAGTCAATTATCTTACTTCATAAATGGTGGACAGCCAAGGCTCATTGATCTCTCCTGCAGGGCAGTGGACTGTTTGCCAGGGTCTTCACTTTGTATAGTAGCTCTCAAGCCTGCTCCCCAAAGTTGAGAAATTCCTTGACTCAGAAGATTCTCAGTAAGTGATTAGGGACATGCTAAACTTTGAAACCTTAGCTAAGTGACACAAAGGATTGATTATGCACATATAATCATTGGGACATAAACTGCTGATCAAGCCTGGGACTAAGTTTGGAATTAGGCACACACAAACTCTCTTCTGAGAAGGAGCTTAGAACACAAGGATGTTTTTTCTGAACCTTATGACTCAACAGGAGAGTCTCTCTCCCTGCCTGTTTTGTCTGACCCTGTCCTCTATGCCAGAAATAATCAAGTGCAGCTTGTCACATATACCATCAAGCTTTGCAAAATTAGTGGGTTATATCAATAAACATACTAGTACTTCTTTCTTGGGAGTGACATCCATGACACACCCATGACTGCTGCATTGTAGCTGTCAGGGCCCAGAGCCAGCCTTCTAAGAAAACAAGACACCTGGGTTCCACACAAAGGTTGTCTGTAGCCCTAGCCAAGGGGTCTTGAGCCCTGTTTTGGACAGTAGATGCATTCAGCAGAAGTGAAGCCCACCTCTGCATCAGATATGCACTCTCATGTTCATGGGGATGGCTGCCAAGCCCTCTGGAGCATGGATGCCGAATTTACTTGGTCAACACAGTAACCCATTTGGTTGTTGTATGAAAGGAGAGACGAAAGCACCTCTTCTTGCTCCTGGATGAGACTGCCAGGGCTGAATTTCTTGCTAAATTCAGCATTATCATCTTTTTTTACCAGTTTGTGTTGTCTGATAGTCTCCTGGCCTCGCCCACAGGACTGGGAAACCTGAATATTGGGATAACATATTTCCAAGTCCCACATGGGCATGAGGGGGAGCTACTGCCTGTCTGCCTCATCTTGCTGGGCTCATCTGTGCATAAAACTGGGTCCAAAGGAACTTTACTGTGAAAGGTTTCCTGTAACTATGCCACACTGATCTGAATGGGCTCCAGTGTGTGCTCTGAGACTCACTTCGGTAAGGTTTTGGTCCCTGAAGAGATTAGCACATGTCAGTGGAGCTGTAGTAACGCTCCATGTGTTTGAAGCTCCCTGGGATCTGCAGCAGGGTTAACAGAGCTGCACACAGAGCTGAGCCATGGGAGCAGCCTGCAGCACCCAAGGGCCTGCCAGGACCCATGGGTGCCCAGTGACACTGGCACCTCTCTGAGCTCTCACTGCAAACTGCCTGAGCCTGCTTGTACAAATCCATTGCCCTCAGCATGAGAGAAATCTGCAATATCTTTCAGGATGCACAGAGGCGCAACAGACCCACTCAGATGAAATTTTGACAACCGTAAGTCTCAGAAAATCTGGGAGCAGGTTTTGTGTAAGGTGGCAAATTGAAGAGTTGGTTATTTCTTCATGCATGCCCTGGCAGCAGAGGTACCAGGCAGAAGCAGTGTCAAGCTGTTTTGTTTCCCCCTTGCTGTACACATGCTTTGCTTTACTGAACTTCTTCATTTGGGACACCTGCTTGGGACAGGCTTCTGGGATTAGCTGTTACATTCACCTCCTGACAAACGAGCATGACATTAGAGGGACTTAAATTTTACATCAGAGGGACTTAAATTTTTTATAAATATCTATTGCAAATTTGATTCACACATCAGCACAGACCTGGAGTTAAAACTGAAGGGGACCGAATATTACGCCTGCCTTTTAAGGCTGGTGGAATTTCCCCTCTATATGGAAAAAACTTCTCACATGTATTTCACTAGTATCTACAATCGCAAGCCTTAGATTTTGTCTCTCTCAAGCCTGCATCCTGTAAATCCCTGTAATTGCATGCAGCTGTTTGTGAGCCATCCGCTGCAAATTGAAAGCATGCACTGAAAAAGCCCCCAGGCAGAGAACCTCTGAAATACACGCGGAAAAAGCTGCTGGTTTACCGAAAAGACCCTCTCCGGTTTGCCCTCCCCTGCCCTCCTCTGCTGTCGCTACCTTGCAGTTTGTGACATCCAGATAGTGGGAGGTCTGACAATCCGAACAAGGCATCAAGCAAGAAATTCCATTCCTGTTGCAATCAGTAATTCCTCCGTGGAGGCTGCTTTTTCGTGAGTGTGTGCGCGTGTCTTTCTTCTGTGTCACTTCAAGAAGGGGTCTGATATTATTACTACTTTAAATATAGCTTGCTCTGGGGCGGGGAAATGCACAAGGAAAGAGCCGGCAAGCAGCCTATCTCTCAGAAGAAAAGAGCAAGCCTCGCAGCACAGGAACTGGCTTCACTCAAGTGTGCAGTTTAGAAGTCAAAAAAACTATTTCAAATACCACCACTGTGGAGGCGACTGAAGAAAAAGGACATGAAACTGGCTAAACACAGTGAAGAATATTGTAAACCAGGGTGCAAAGTGCATCTAATTGCAGTTTGAAAGTGGGCTCTGAAGTGCAATGTAAGTCTTCCTTTAAATGTATTCTTTTATAATAATATCTAGTTGTTTAATTTCCATTCCAAAGCCATGCTGGGCCAAAAGGTACAATTAGCTACAAAAATCAGCATGGAGCAGAATGTGTAATCTCTGATATGAGGCTGAAAATGATACTGAAATACAACAGAAGACAGAGACTATCAGCCATATTATGGAAGATGCACTATAAATAAGAGCATATCTAATTATTTCAAGAGAAAGACGCTGGATGGAATCATTAATCAACTTTCTTAAATAGGGAAGCAAGAGCTCTGCTGTTTAGTACGGCAAGCTATTTTAATGCTGCTGTGTTAAAAATTGTGTGATTACAGTTACCAATAGCAATAAGATGTAGCTTCAGAGGGGAGTCCTAGTGGTTGCAAAAGTTTTATCTCTTATTTCTCTAACATTTTTGCTCTCTGAAGCCTCAAGTCCACATTCTCTATCCTACAGCCTGGTTTTACTTTTCAGCTGGGTTTTCAATATATGCCAACACTGGACTTCCTATGGAACTGAAAACAAAACATTTCAGCTTTTGGAGTAATTCTGGTGTGTTTTTCTACATCACACTAGAGGTAAAAATATAGTCGACAAAAGATTGTGCTCCCTCAACTTCTGGTATGGAGACCTGAGGAATACAATGCCCAATGGTGACAAAGGGTGATAATTTCCTGTTTTTCACTATTTATCTCTGTGGTTTTGGACTTAGCAATGGATATTCTTTGTGTTGAAGAGAGCTCTGTGAACCCAACTGCAAACTCCTTCATACAAATAAATCATGAGAGAAGATTCTACAGAAATGTTTATGGAGCTGGAGAAATTAATATATCACATCTCTGCAACTTGACTGTGAACTCTGACAACCTAACCAATCTTTCATGTGAAAGTAACATGAGCCCATCGTGCTGCCCTTCACAGAAAAACTGGCCGGCTCTGTTGACAGTGATAGTGATTGTTTTAACCATTGCTGGAAATATTCTTGTCATAATGGCTGTTTCACTGGAGAAAAAACTACAGAATGCCACTAACTATTTTTTAATGTCACTTGCAATAGCTGATATGCTGCTGGGTTTCCTTGTCATGCCTGTGTCGATGTTAACCATACTTTACGGTGAGTATGAGCTGTGTAACCTACTGCATGTATTGATGTGCCTTAAACATTGCATGCAATAACATCTTGTTGTTATTATGATTTCATTCTCTTACCACAGAAAATTGTTATCATTCCATATAAGTTGAAATATATGTTACTGGTTAATGGATGGAACAAGTGAAGCACTTTAATCTTTTCCTACTTCATATTTCCAGCTACAGGCATTTTAAACACAGTCCAGAGCATTAGTTTACGACTCGGTTGTCGGATGAATTGTCTCAAAGTGTATATATGAAGATGCTTTGCTCTTTCTATTGCTTTCAGGTTTTTTCCCTGGCTCATAATTTTCATATTCCTAATGACAATGTAGGGTCCTGCCAGTTACTTTGCTCTGCAAATACACACTGAAGCGCTAATGACTACTTTTAGATTCAAAGTAGGCAACCCCTTCAATTATTTTTAATGAAGTAATACAAATGTAAATAATTTTCTTATCACCAATACCCTGCTTAGACATCTACTCACCAGCAAATGCTGGAATAAATATTGAGGGAGTTAAGAAATGGATGGGCATTAATTCTGCCTGTTTAGTAACATTTACAAATGCAAAGCTATAATTTCTTAAGAGAAGTTATTTAAGTTAATAATGACTCACAGTTCATGCCCTTGCAGGTGATTAATAGCAGATCTTTCTTCCCATTTTCCCCATGATCTTTTGCAACAGAGCTCACATAGGAAAAAGCAGCACCCTGTGTGTTCAGCACCAATTTTGTCAGACTGTTACTATACCTAAACTTCAGAAATTAGTCTTCCAGTGCCACAACTGAATTGCTACAGAGCAAAGAGGAGCTAGACACTGTCAGGAGGGAAGTGAGATTGTTTGGAAAGATTTCTATTACTTCGCTATTTTGGGATTTAAGGTCCAAACACGAACCTGTGATTTAAGGGAGATTTAATCCAGAAACCTGGAAGTTTATTTTCCATTTTCAGTGTCTCTACACAGATCGCCCTCAGTAGCATTTGCACGCTGCATTCGGCATCAGTGATGCCGCAACACTGTGATTTACCGTACTAGTGTGCGATTACCTTTGGCGGCAGAAACAGCGTGAAACACAAATTGTCCGATGGGGAGATTTAAGTCGTGCGTGATTCCCTGAGACAAGCAACAGGGACTCCTGCTGGCCAGGCTCCGCTGCCGAGGGAAGAGACGCCCGAATTCCGTGTCTCGGGAGGGATTTGGGGGCTGGGGCTCTGGATGCCTTTCCTGCCCGCCGGGAAACAGGAGCCCTCGCCCGGGAAAGGCTGCGCTGCCCTCCTCGGCGACGGCCGGAGTACAGGAGCCGCAGGGCACCCGAAAGCAGAGGGGAGGGGCTGGGCTGGCTTTGCCTCCTCTCTCCCTGCTTTTTCGCTTGCAAGACCAGGAATGGAAGCAGCATCATTTGGGGTGAAAAGTCCTCTGGTGGTGCACAGAGCTACCAGGGCAACGACTTGGGTGCACCATCAACCTCCAGGATGACCAGCGATGGCATGGAGGGCAACCTCCCTTCCACAGGAGCATTTTCTTGGCCTCAGCTGCTCAACTTCAGCCACATCACCTATGTTGACAGTCTTGAGCCCAAACTGAAGGCCTTTGCACACCCCTGCTCTGCCAGGACATCCCCAAGGCCGTGGAACAAGTATGCTTCACCAACCCTTCTGCAGCCCCTTGGAGGGTATGGAGATTGCTTTGCTCAAAGGAGAGATTATTTTCTTGAGAGCTTTATAGCTACTGTGGGAAATTCTGCTTCAAGTGCCCAGCCATGTGCCAGTCCCAGTCTGCACCCTTTGGGCTGGGCAGGGTTCTCCATCCACCCAGCAGACCCAGACTCTGCTGGAAAAGGCAGCATCCAGTAAGTCCTGCCAAGGTGGACATGTCCACAGAGCAGAAAACTTCCTGGAGGATGTTATCTACACCCTTCCTAAGGGTACACCTTTTTGCACCCAGATTTTTCTCCGCTCATGAATTTTCTCCTTTCTTGAACCTGTAATCTCTAAGGAAGTTTATCTGGCAGATGCTGTTTTATCCCTGCCCCATCCTGGTTTATAGCAACGACAAGAAGTCTAGAAGGATATGACAAATGTGTTCCCAAAGGTCACTGAAGGAAGAGAACAGATGCATGTTGTCAAGTGTAAAAATACTTTAACGGTTTTCCCTGTGTAAACTGGCCTGGCCTGACAGAGAGATGTTACTGGGAAGTCATGCCCCTGAAGGCCAGCCATCACATAACACACTCCAGGGACCATTTTTCCCAATAGAAGACCAGAAAACATTATAAAATACATCCATGAATGTGGTATGGCTTGTCAGGGTTAGCTCAAATTACAGCAACCCAAGAGCACCAAAGAACAGGTCTCAGTGCTCACTGAGACTAAATTTATTTAGGTACAGAGCTACCTCCTCTGCCTCTCCTTCCATTCCTGCTGTTGTAAATTCTGTATCTCCAAAGGAGACAGGCACTCCCCAAAATACTAGCATATTCTCACAACATGAGCTTTGGCGTTGCTCCATGCCACACCATCATGGGCAGCTTGGGTAATATGCTCTAAATTAAATCACTACAAGATAAGAACCATGATAACTGCAAAACTTGCTCCAAGGAGATCTATTAGTGGTTCCCTGCAGGAATAGAAGGGTTTTTGAATGGGGGTCCTGCAGGGCTCTGCTTAGCCTGGGTCTGCTCAGGACTGCTCCTAACAACTTAAACAGTGTGTGGAGTGTGAGCTTACACAGCTTTCCAAAAGCACCAAGCTGGGAGACATTACAAGCACTCAGAGGGACAGGATGAGAATCATCAACAAGAATCTGGACACCTGAAGAGAAAGTCTGAAACCAACAAATAACATTCTGTGAAGATAAGTGCAAGGGTAAAGAAGCAAACAAATTTCTGCTGGAGAAATTCGTAAGTCAGGCTTCAAGAATGCTGAACAAGATCTGGCTGACAAAATGTATCATTAGCTAAACATGCTTCACTAGCATGATATTTTCATACAAAAGGCACTTACCATTCCAGGTTGTATAAGATATTCCCTTCAAGATCCATGAAGAAATCTTCTATTTCACTTAACAGTCAGGAGGCCTTTGCAAGAGTACCGAGTCCTGTTTTAGTCACTGAATGGTATACAAGATGCAGATAAATTAAAGAGATTCCAGGGCAGAGAAAGTAGAAGTACAAAAGTTTTAAAAGCATGACCTGTAAGAATAAGTACTTGGCGTTTCTTAGTCTGGAAAACAAAAAAATAAACACAAAACTAGGCATGACGTGATAGCCATCTCCCAACAGCTTCGAGAAAGGAAAGTAACCAATTAATCTTCATAGGTAGTGGAAAGAACAAGGAAAAAGTAAGGCCTTAATTTGCAGCAAAGAAGCAGTAGGTTGGATATTGGTAAACACTAATGCATCTGGTTTGGATTGCATTCCCTGGAGGAGCCTATCAATATTCATCGACAGAGGGAATATCCTTATTTAGGTATGTGGTAGAGGCCTAAAGACAGGTGAGATAAATATCACTGGTATGCAACAATTTCTTTTCTTTAGCTACCATTAAATCTGAAGTTTTACTTTCAGAATTAAGGCAGCTTGGCATATCAGCAGGTGTTGATAATGCAGCAATTATATGGATAAAAAGTCCAAAAACAAAATTGAGAACTTGCAGGTTTATGATGATAAAATTACTTCTCTTTCCATAGATTTGCTGCCAAAAAGGTTTAATTATAGCATCAAGCACTAGCATTATGCAAATAGAATTAAAAAGAAAAAACATATGCTGCCTGTAGCCTGGGAAAGCAGCAGAGTTAACCCCAAAGCTAGAGTTAGAAGGCTGCAAGCAAACAAAAATGTTTTCTTAAAACAGTGTCAAGCAGCTTCCAAATGTATCACTTACTACTACTTAGTACTTACTACTATCCTAGAAAGATAAATGCACTAAGACGTGTCACAACAGAAGATATCTGCCACATCTTTAGCTGATGCCACCTTTCTCTCGTGCAGGATACGAATGGCCTCTACCTAGAAAGCTCTGTGCCATTTGGATCTACTTGGATGTGCTCTTCTCCACTGCGTCCATCATGCACCTCTGCGCCATCTCACTGGATCGCTACATTGCCATTCGAAATCCCATCCACCACAGCCGCTTTAACTCAAGAACTAAGGCTTTTGCTAAAATAATTGCTGTTTGGACCATATCAGTTGGTAAGTGAGGCAATATTTCAGTATGTAATTGCAGATTTCCAGCTCTTGAGAGGATTTGACATATATACTGCAGTCTAAAACTTTATTCTCTGCCTGCAGTATTTTGCTTTCAACAGTCTAAGTGCTGTAATGTAGTAATTATGCAATGGAAATCAACAACAGTGGGAAATGGAGGAGAACTGAGCAGCACTGAAAGAATGTACATCAGTGATAGTATGACTGAATTCAAGGTTGCTTTAAAGACGTGTTTATTTCCCATATTTATTATCCATCATTCCCTAAACATCTGAAAGGAAAAAATATATCAACTGAAAAAAGTATTTCCCTGTTTTATGTAAATCAGTTGTTCCCAATTTCATATTAGGGTCATTTGCTTGGAGATTTTTCTCATGGGCAGATCTTCTCTGCCTTTTTCAGTGTGTATAGTGGGGAATGTATGCACCCTATTTAGGAGACAACAGATACTGTGTACAGTGTGAATGAGAGGACTCTCTCCAGAGTACAGTTCAGAGTTACAGTCTAAAATGGGTATTCTGAATGACCCAGTACATTAATCTCTTTCTGCACTGGCAAAACCCAGAGCCTCAAAACTAGGCATGGGAACACTGATCTTCCACTCCTATAGTGGCAGCACATCCAGGGCAGTCTTATGGCATGGGAGTTGGAAGAGTCTGGCATCTGATGCCATCACGGATTTCCTCATACACCTGGTGTGGAGGTTCTCAAATACTTTGAAGACACAGTTCTCCTTCAGCTCTTGTGGTTTTGTAGACCCTTGAGTATTGGCAGCTCACTTATTCAGAGGCAGGACAAATTCACTCTATTGCTCTGGAAGAGATGTGAGATGTCAGCAGCCAAAGGTAAATAGCTGCTTCCCTGGCTAATACAAATTACTGCAAGTGGTAACTGTGATCCCTCACCACTCTTCCAAGAGAAGGGAAAGGAGACGATGCCTCACACACTGCCAGCCTGGCCCTCTAAATCATCTCCTGACCTCCCTCTTGATCCTGGCCCACAGCCTGAGAAAAAACAGCCTAGGATTGTTAGGATTTAAAATAGCTGTATCTTCTGCTGCACAGGAAGAAATAGTGGGAGTCCTCACTCAACAGGAGGAAACTTCTCCATCCTCCACAACCTGATGAAGTTCAACAGTGTGTGGCTCTGGGGTGCATTCTGCTGATCAGATGTAGATGTCTAGCAAAAGCCAGCCTAAAAATATCTAGCTCTCTACTGTAAAGGATGTCTATTGCAACTCAGATGTCGATGTCTTCATTTACATTAGAAGAAATATATCTTGTCTCTTCTACAGTCACATTTTAATTAATTCAGTCAAAAATGTATTACTCTGTCCATTTTTCCCAATTTTTGACACTAAGTGCAAGTATTTTCAGTGTATTTTTATATATAAGTCAAGCATTCCTTAAAATTGTGCATACTGTGTTTGTCTGCACTTGTGTGTGGTGCCTTGTGCTTGGTGTGTGTGAAACTACTGTCCTTTTTAAACACAAATTCACAGAAAGATCAGAATGACCATTTCAGGGGCAAACCAGTGGTCCGCCCTGCTCAGCATCTTTTCTCAGACCGGGACTTATTAACAGAGTATCTGAATTAGCTCTCTATTAAAAGGAATCCAGGGGAAAAAAGTGTTATTTTAGCCCTATAAGTTAGAACATGATTTATGTCCTGTAGCAGGAGGGTTCATTTCTTTGATAGCTTGATATTCCTTTTCAAAGGTTATGGTTTTACTTTGCAGTAACAACTGATATCATACCCATTGTAAAAACACCTTTTCTGCTCTCTGGAGAAACTTTCTTCTAACAGTGATGAGATGATTCACAGATGTTACTTGTTATTATGGCAAGTGATAGCAACATGGTCCCTATTTATACAGCTTTGAAAAATACAACTCCTTATTTTATTGGAAATCACTCAAGTGTGGCATGTGGGAAGAGGATAGAGTCCTGCTTTACTGCAGCTGGATAAGGACATGTGTAAGGGAACAGTGGATGTCAGGAAAACAGGAAGAGTTCTAGGGTAAACTCCATCTCATTCACACATCACGTGTCACCAAAACAGTGAGAAGGTTAAATAGGTATAAATTAACGTAGGCAAGCACACTTAGGTGGGCAGGAATGAAGTGATGCTCAGCTGGTTTTCAGTCTCATGGAAGCAAGGGGCACAGGGAGACCAGCTGAAGGCAGACTGGTCCATTTCTATCCTGGCAACAAGCTATGGCAAATGGGATGTGCTCCAGAGGACAGATAAGAAAGCAAACACATAGGAAGCTATAAGAAACTGATGAGCCAGTCACTGCCAGGCTGGACTGAGTTTGCACTGTGCCATATTGCTGTATCAACAGAATAAAGGAAAATTCCAGTACTATAAGGAATCTTGACAGATCCCAGATTGCCCAAGCAACCTGCTGCCAGTCAGTCATCAACCCTTATCCTCTGATCTGCCACCATCAAACTAAGAATATGTAGGAAATGGGTTTCTAAAGGTGCTTTCTATATCAGTTACTAATAGGAAATGCTTTCTGAACAAAGAGGTGCTCCATGTATCATTTAACAGCCTCCAGGCTCTCAGTGCTACTTAGAGTGACAGGGCTATAAATTATTTAACTCTGCATTGTCACATAGATATGGCTGAGAACTCTCACTGGGATGAGTGAAGTAATGATGGTGAGACACTGGCATAGGTTGCCCAGAAAACCTGTGGATGTTCCATCCCTGGAAATGCCCAAGGCATAGGGCTCTGAGCAACCTGGCCTAGTGAAAGGTGTCCCTAGCTGTGGGGTAGGGGAGCTGGAATGAGATTATCTTGAAGGTCCTTTCCATCTCAAACCATTCTATGATAGCTGGCACAGGCAGAGCTGGTGTTGGGCACAACACACCCTCCACAGCACATGGTGTGGCTACCATCTCACTTACAGATTCAGATCCAAGGTTTTGCTCTCCAGCCTCAGATAGATATCCTTTGACTTCCCCATGCTCCTGTAGTTTGCAGCTGAGCTGGTGACCTGTGAACTCTCCTGATGTGTGAGATGGAGTGTAAAAAGCAAGAGAAAAAAATGAAAGATGTTGTGTTCCCCTCTGTATAGGTTCATTTTAGCAGAGGAAAAAGGGGGAAACAGCCAACAGCTGTGTGTTGGCAGCACATTTAATCAGTTCCACTGACCATGCAAACAGCTCAGGCTTAACTGAACAGCACTGATGAACACACAGGGCTGTCAGATGCTGCCTTCTACCACCCTCAATATGGAAACAAACTGCTTAATCCTACCACTTGTCTTTCAACCCATTCTTCTATTGCCATTAGAACTTAATTACACTAACAGCCTTTGACAAAACAGTATTGTCAGAACTTTCTGGAAATCCAGCAACATTGTATCAGCTGGATTACCCTTATTCACCTGCTCACTGACTCCTGAGTTCTAGCTGGAGCTAAAACTCCAGCAAGGGTTCTAGCTGATTTGTGGGGTCTGAAGAAGCTCTTCTAGTGTTTCCCAACCCACCTAGATTATAACTTCAAGTGTCCCGAATTATTTACACTTTTTTCACTAAATTTGTAATTTTCCTTTTATTCACTAAATACACAAATATATTCAGTGGATTTTAACCAAAGGCAGTCAGTGATCTTCCTTCCATTGGCTTCAGTGACATATGAAGCATTTAAAAAACAGCAGAAAAAAAAACACATATAGTTTCAGTTACTTGACTTCTGAAATCTTGATTTTCTCAGTTAAAAAAAAATTTTTGCTAACATTTGTTTTTACATTTAGTGGAAGAAGAGCATTTAGCCAGAAGCCTTTGTTTCCCTAGACCATGTAATGCCACAGGCAATTGGTTTAAAATAGATTCTAATTACTGTAACAGATTCTAATCGTGTCTTTAAATCTTAAATCATCCAGTATGCACAGCGGCTAGATAATTAGATTATTTGTAGCTGTTGAAGGCAAAAGCTCATTAAACCCTGAAAATTATTCCAGTTGTTTTAAAGCACAGAGGTCATTATTGAGAACAGCTGTAAAAAGCCAAAGCATTTCTCCCTGCTAAAAAAAAGTAGAATTTTGAATAGAACTGAAAGCTATAGAGTTGTAAATAGAGCCTATACTAAAAAATACATGTAAAATATCTTTGAGTCCTAAGTGGGCTCAAACAAATGCCTTGCTCTGCAAGAGGCCAACAGTGCATCATTTCCTCCTTAAAAGAGTAACATAAAAGAATTACAGGCATGAATGTTAAGTCCTTATACATAACATTTCTTAGTTCTTATTTCTCTCTATTCCTCTGTTAATGGTCTAAGTGATGTGAAGTCTGATGAAGCCCAGGCACTCTAAGCTTTCTCTTATCATTTCTCACTCAGCCTACACATCTGTTCACTGCCTTCAGGCAGTCTCTGCACTCCCCAGTCACTAACAACTTAGATTTATTCAGTACCTTTCATGCAGAAAAAAAAGCCCAACATGGATCTGGATGAAGCTGGTAAAATACCTCCCACCACATAACTCTAAAATTTTGCCATTGCTTTTGAGGCTTCACAAATGAGAAATACTGTAGCATGTGAAACAATGTTCTTTAAAGTGCAGAGTGAAGTTAGCTCCAGGTGTAAAAATCAAGCCCAGTGCAACTGAGCTCACAGATAATTTGGCAGTGTGATATTTCATGCTGACACAGAGGCTTACACCTCCTTCACAGGCAGCCTACAATTTCTCTGCATGACTTCTTACTGCCTTACAACTTATGAAGGGCCAGGGAAGCAGCAGGGATTGGGAGAATTCAACTACTAGTGCCTCTGGATTGTGTTTTGCTAACAGCTTTGGCCTCCTTAAGCTCCGTCTTCTTTCTGTGAAGGACAGCTTTCATTTGAAAATCCCTTTACAGTTTCCAAAAGGCACAAACAGCCAATCAACTGCAGGCTGTGAGTCCCTGTCCTGAATCTACTACACATCCATTTCTTCCAGATGACATCATTTGCCATTTGAGTCAAGTCTAATTTAGGGATGCTTTGGCATAGGAAAAGACCATTTGTTATAACATGGAATATACTGCCAAAATATATAAAATTGCAAATAACTGCACACTGACCTGTACTCTGACAATATAGATTTAAAGCTGAGCACCTAAATTTGGAAGTGCTGGAACTAAACTTTAAATATCTGCTACACTACCTTCTTTCTCATCTAGTCATTCACTCTGCTTCCATTTCTTTTTTTGAAGAAAGACTTTGCATTCTTAGCAGTTTTTATAATAATTTCCCTAGGGAACATTTATTTTATTTTTATCATACTCATGAAACCATCTCTCAGAGAGTAAACATACTGTTTGTTCACTCCAGCTGCAGGATCTCAGGGGCAAACATTGTAGGTTTTGTGTTTGGGCAGCCCTGGGACCTTTACCATTTGTGGATGTAGATGCCACCATAAAAATAAAATGAAGTTGTAAAAAATCATTGCACAACATATAGAGAAATTTGCATAAATTATAATGAAGGGTGTTGGCATGAAATTTCATGAATAAAGTATTACAGTTTCAGAACCATCTCAGAAATGGAATCTTCATTGTATTTCTTCATAGAGACACAATGTATGAGGCTCAGTAGTCAGTAACAATTACATCAGTAGAAAGTTCATTGCCATACTAATGACTCCTACAGTAGTGACAACTAATGAGAAAACAAACCCTTCATGTATAGGTTGTTTGGGGGAAGGTAATGTTCATTTCCATGGAAAAGGAACATTCAGTGCTGTGATGCACATTTCTGACTTGACTAGCACATGTATTCTGGTTATGAGGCATTACTTAAGAGTGTTCTGAGAACAAGACATAAATATCCTATCTACTTTCTTCATTGATATAAATTGTTGTATTTCCCGTGTAACAGAACCCTTTGCTTCATTTGTTCTTCCCAGAAGAGTGAACACATCCACCAGACCATCAGATTGCCACACATGTCTCCCTCCCATAACTATGAAGGTTTAAAAACCTTGCAGTTTGAACTTGTATATGTTTTTTTAATCTGACAAGGAGATGTTATTAACATTATACTTTTCATTATGGAAAAAATGCTAAAAGGAATATTAATGATCGAACTGCTTTCTAAATTCCCCAAATATAGAAACACAGAGATAAAGAAATGAGTCACGGGCATGTGACCATAGGGACACATTTGCAAACCAAAGATATTGAGCAACCAGACATTCATCTGGATAGGGGAGAACACATTATACAAGAAAATATGTGTCATCAAAGAAAGAATAATTATTATGTATATATTTACCATGTTCTTGGGGTAATTACATCACAATGAGATGAAGGGTTTTGCCTAAAAAGGCACACACTTATTTTGTGAAAACTTCTTTTGCAAGAAGTCATTCTGCCTTACAGGTGAAAAAAAAGGGAATGACGAGTGGTCATGACATTATTGTGTAGCATCTCTTCCTGCGTTTGTTTTATTTTTACAGGCAAGTTATAAATGGTGGAGCTGTATTTTAAATAGCACATCTATGTGGAAAGAACCTGGTTAGTCAAAGTGCTAATGAAAGAATTTGTCGTCTTTTTTTTTTTAAACTGGTCTTTGTTTTGAAGATCATAAGGACCATGTTCTTCTTCCTCTTTAAGCTACCAGGAAAGAAGCATTAAGTTCATTTGGACCATGCCTGTCCTGTTATCAGGGGTTTTTGAATGCATAAGTAACTGTTGGTGGGTGCCAATATGACCTATAATCAGCCAGACTCTCTTTGTAGGGTACATCAGTGTATATGGAACATTTTAAGAAAAAGGCAGTAACAGCACAGTGTCTATTATAAATTGCTCCCCTTCTCTGCAAGGTTGTATTTTTTCAGCCTGTCATGTTCCCAGCACAGTATGCAATATATACAAGTATTCAGAATGGATTCCCCATGCAGAGGGGGAAGGATGAGACTGGGTCCTGCCACAGGATACCCTTTTCTGCAGGAAGTGCAATGTGAGGTGTTGCAAAGTGCAGAATCAACTAGTTCACAGGCCTGCTCTAGGCTTTCTCCAGTAGGTCTCTACAACAATGCATGCTCAAAAGAGGATGTCATATTCACCAAGAAATTACTAGAGCATTTCTAGTCAGAGGAGCTGGGATTTCTTCATAGACCACATGCAATACAAATGAGAACAAAAGAAGTGTACAAGGAATTATCTTGGGATTCATAAACTCTGTCGTCTGCACACTGTAATTGCATTTAATCACCTTCCAAATTAAAAATTGTGCTGTTAAAGTAGTACTGTGTTGCATAAAAGAAAATGTCAAGAAAAGAGGAAATTTCACTCATTTTAAAATTATACAGAACCACTTCACAAGTTCTTTTATGTATTAAATTTGATTTAAGCCAAATGTTATGTTTTATGATGTTAAGAAATGTTCATGTATCACAGAATTCTTTAAAATTAAATCTTTACATTTATCTTTATCAGCAGGAACATTGCAAACTATTGAACATTTAGAATGTAATTAACTTTCCCCACACATTACCCGGCCTGTGCCACTGGCATCCCTTCTAAGCCCAGCTAATAAAAGCCAGGGGTTTTGTCAGAACTGAGATAACATATTCCTAGTTACCTGCAACAAATTTAGAAACACTTGTCAGGTGATTTTTTGTATGATGTCCTCCAGGGTCATTGATGGAAAATAGCTTGTTGCGCTCCAGTGATGTCCTGAAAGCAGGCTGTAGCATCGTGATAAAGGCTCTCTTTTCTGCCTGATCAAAATTGGAATCTGTGTATTTCACAGTATTCAATCCTACCTTTATGATGGAAGTAAATCACACCCACTGGGAAGACTTATTTCCTTTTGGCAGAACATAGCCCTTGTTACAATTTTTTGTATTTGATCTGAGTTTTGAAATGTCAAATTGACCGCTATTGCCAGGATCACAGACTGAGCTGAACTGTGAGTATCCTGAGAGAAAAACTGGGTGATTTTAGGTCCCAGGTGCACTGAGTGAGCAGTGTAAATTTCCCCTTACAAGCACAGAAGTACTCAGAAGTATTAGATTGGAAGTTCCCCAGTTAAATGCAGACCTGCCTTGCATACCACTGCAGGACGTGAGGAGATCACTTCTGCTTTTCTTGTTGCAAGGACAGTTCACGTATTTTTTTCATTTTCAAGGTGTTTTGTGACATTTAACAGAAAGATAAGCCTAGGGATCATGCTGTAGCACCCACACAGACACCAGCAGATGGGAAATATGGGCAGATACAATCCCTTTTTATCTCTTCTTCAACCCTGTTATCTTGTAAATGTGACCAGGGCCTTGACTGGTTTAACAGAGTTCAGTCAGGGTGAAGGGCATTAGCTGCAGGGTGGACAGTAAAACATAAAGCACAGGATCCTGACTCATCATATTCAGACCTGTGCAGGTCTCTAAGCTGCTTCTCATTCTGTTTTTCCTTCCAAATTATCCATCACATCAGGACAGCTATTCCAATAACTGTCCAGCCATTGCTGCAGTCTCCTTGTATAACTACTAAGAAGCTGACCATTTGCTTATTAAGCAGCTTCTGCAAGCAACCACAAAAGGAGGCATGGAGAAACAACTGGGACATGATCTGAGGTCTAGAAAATCCAGAAGAATTACATTTTTTGTTATCTGCTCCCTTCAGATGGAGTGTGAAATTATTGTAAGAAAAAAAATTATAATAAAAAATTATCTGATAGCTATATTCAGTCTCCTTTTAGACTACACAATGAGGCCAAGTAGCACTGCTGAAGAAATCTCAGCGATACTAACAGAAATCTCTACTCAGTTCAGTGAAGGATTAAGGCAGAGTTAAGTAAATTATTAGCATTCAACAAATCACACCAGGTAATAATTAAAAGACACAGACATAAAAGCTGGGATGTTAGGGGATCTTGTTACTTAGACTGCTCTAGGAGGCATCACATTATTTGCTTATGGTAGTGGATTAGCTAAGATCTTTCCATAATTTCTAGCTTATTGCTGCTGTAAGTATTTTTTTAAGCATTACTGTGCATGTAGCATGTATAGCACACAATAAATTAGCTCTAGGATCCTTTAGGAGCTTCATAGCTAAAAAGACAAACTGATAACGTGTGATCTAGGAAGATCCTATAACAAAGGTTTGGTATTTGTTTCTTCTCAAAGCACTATTATCCCCAAATCAGTGAACATTGTGAGGACATCTGACATGGAATACAAAAAGGTCCTATGTTAAACAGAAGGGATATCACAGGTGGCTGAAGTTGATCCTTCACAGAGGCTCTTTTCCTTTGCAAAGTAACATATTTACCTAGGCCAGCGACAACCATAAATTTGTAACTTCTTCTGAGTAGAAATTAAGCCATTGATACCAGGAACTTAAAAACACCAATGCAATATAAACAACAGTAATTGAGTATGCAGAAACAAAAAGAGTGTTTGACGTCCTTTGTTGCATTTTGCTGAGCCACAGAAGTAGCAGCCTTAAATAGAATTAGGAGAACCTTCTCCCTCTGTGCCGAGATAGGCTGGAGACCTGTGGAACCCCTTGCAAATTTTCGGATTAGATATTAAGCTCCTTGTTGTAAGGTGAGTCACTTTTCATCACTTCTAATCACCATGGATGAAGGGGTTACACAGCTGTCATCAGCCTCCATCCCCTGGAGGAGAATATCAAGCACAGCTTCCTTCCAGCTCTCAAATGGCAGCAGAATTGTAGCTGCTGTCCTACAGCAGCTGGTCCCTGTGCCAGCATCCCCTAGGCAAGCTGCTTCCTCAGCTTCCTTAGCCAGACACCACCTTACTATCCACTCTTTCCAGGCTCAGGGACAATCCTTAGTCTCAAACTTACCAAAGGCCAGACTGCAAGAGGAGCAATTTCATCTCAGATGTGATGCGGCAATGTGGTGCAAAAACATTGCCACATCACTCCCATTAATGTTTCTTTATCCCATCTTTAAGGATGGGCTAAGTTTTCACATGGGGAACAGAGGCCTGGTGCTGTCTTATGTGGGTAAATTGGTTCTGCATGGTGTGGTAGCATGCTTCTTACCAGAGATCTGGTTGAGTGGGTTCCTCTGGATCAGTAAACAGGAAAAGGAATTTTAGACTCTCTCTATTATCGGCTTTTAACCTCCTAGACGTCCTGGAGCTTAACAGCTCTGGCTGACCATCTACTGCAAAAGCAGGCCCAGATGTCTTCTTGTCTCCCTCTTCTTCACTGTAGATGTATTTATAATTACTTGTATTTACATAGTAATCTACACAAGGCAAAGACATTTACTTTTTGTCCAAATGTTGGCATACTAGCTGAATCTAGGGCTGGGGTCTTTTGATATCTTTCTCCAGGTTTAATGTCACTAAAATATTCATAATCAGACCATGAGGACTAACCAAGCACAGTAAAAAGGAGTTTCAACCAATCCATGGGAGACCTGGCAAAAAATATGTCATGCAGTACACATTATTTTATCCTTTAGCCATATTGTAAGAAATTTCATTTACTGGGCAGTTTGGTATTTCTTACTTATCCAGGAAAAGTTGTGTCCCTCAGTAGATGTAAATGTTATAGTAAATTAGCAGTAGATTGAATGTAACTGCATATCATCTACAAGAATATTTCTTTATAAATTGATAAAATCTTTCAATTTCCTGAGGTTTCCACAGGAAATTCTCTCTATTTTCTGGCCCTAGAAGTGAAGGTTTTACCTGCAGGTGTCCCTTACAGAAAGTGTGCTAAGTCCAAGCAAGACAACTTTTACTCTACAAAGACAGAATCACTTCAAAGCTTCGGTCAAAATGAGGCAATGTGCAATCACAAGTAAAGGAGGTCATTACTTGGGAACAACTACAAGCACATTAAGAAATAAATAAAAGAATTTATAAAAAATGAGATATGAAGACTAGCTTGGGGAGGTGTGACTGTATCCCTGCATATGAAAAAACAGACCATGCAGCACAGTTTTGTCTGGCAATTTCTTACCCCTCGGAGGCCTCCCCTCTGCCCACTGCAGTCAGCAGTGAAGGCAGCCTGTGCCAGCTTGTGCTAGCACCAAATTTAGAGGGTTTGGTTGCAATAGCAAAACTTCCTCTTTGAGCTTGTTCAGTTGAAACCACCAGCATCTGAACACCATTGCTCCCTGCTGCACACATGAATGGCATCATCTGAAATCCCCAGTCCCTAAATCCTTTTTCAAAATAAATTTCTTCAGGACATTTATAAACCTTTCTTTATTTATTTCTAGCTGTTTGATAAGTGTAGACTTCTGTACACCTCTGCTATTCCTTTTAGTGACTGGGTAACCATCTTAGACAGAGGGATAACAACTAATCTCAGTGGGAGATCTCTGTGAGGAGTCAATAAATACCTTGGAAGATGTGTCTGCCCAAATCAAAAATAATGTCACTTAGCTGAAAAGCAAAGTCTGTTTTGGGGAAGAGGCTCCACTGGAAATTGCTATGGAAAAGATTGTGTCTTCCTCAAATACTCTGAAGGCCTGAAAAATCCAACAAGAAAATTAGAAGAACCAGAACATAAACAAGTTCTGCGGCCTAACTAACGAAGAGAATTTGAGGAGTGCCTAGGCAGTAAAACATTTTAAAGCTAAAAGCAAAGAAACTGCTTCCTGCTGTTGGATTCTTGCTGCCTTTAGGAAATAGGGCTGTGTGCACATTTTAAGGATTCAACCAAAGCAGAAAGCAGCTCCATCAGCAGCTTCCTCTCTCACAACCCCTGGAGCCTGGGGTTTCTAATCAGGGTCAAAAAGGGGCACCTGTCCTTCATTTCTTGCACTGTCCTCCCTGTAACTCTCCTCTAATCCTGTTTCTATTTAATTTATTATCACAGTTCTACAAATTAATTTGGAGACACATATTTCTGTTCTTGTAAGAAATAGCCTTTAGAACTGAGGACATAAATGAGAAACATTAGGAAACACAGACTTCTCTGATCTTGTTTTTCTAAAGTGAAATGGATGATTTATGGTATAAATTATCATTCACCACACTTTTCTCACATAAAAAGAATTGAATGTATCTCCTACTAGGTTAAATAATATGTTTCCTTAGAGATTTTCTGAGCTGTCGAGAACAAAGCCATTTCAAAACTAACAGAATAATCCAACCGTTACCTGGCACCCCACTATGTGACGTTAAATTTAAATTAGTTTTCCTTTCAGTTGTATTAAATAGAACATGTGTGACCAAATAACATGTTCCAAGGGAAAGATATAGAAATTCAGCTCCATGTGTGCCTTTGAATAAAAAACTAAATTTGGTCTATCAGCAGTGATAAGGAAAATGCCTGGATGCACTCTGATTCCAGTCTTGTGAGTACAGACTCTTGGGATGCAGAAAGGAGACAATGCTTCTCCAGCACTGTGACTCACTTAGCTCTTGAGGAAATCCATCTAAAAACAAGTCTTATGTGGGGATTTGTGAGAGAAAGCTCCTCATCCACTTCTGCCTCTGCTGACACATGTACCTGCCACTAGGGAAGAGTTCTGTGCTGGTCTCAGATGCGAGGAGAAATTCTAGCCCAGGACTTTAGGGACACTGTCATGCTGATTAGGGAAGGTGGAAGCTTTTTAACATCCATGCTAACTAGATGCAGCCTCAGATGGTAATTCCCAATCCACACAGAGGTTTTCAACATCCTCTCTTCCCAGATGGAAATTTCTGCCTCTGCACTGCCACCCATCAGCAACCTGCACATATTGGAAGTATGGCTGGCACTACTCTGGCAGCAACAAAATTGTAACAGTGAAAGGTTTGTCATGATTGGAGAGGAGTCAATAGGGGAATAACATTTTCAGGTGCATGCAGAGAACAGCTTAGTGTTTGCAGGTCTGGGGAAATGATGATGTAATGACATAACAAATAAATGTAGTGATGTAACAACCATAATAGTGAGTGTCAAACACCAAGCAGACACAAAGCCAGACCTAGCAGCTCCTCTCTGTATTTTCAAGTGGAAGTAGGTGTTGCTAAACACCAGCTCCTCATATAAGATCCAGACACATTTTCATACCTGATACTCAGAGGAGGACATAGCCCATGGTCTCCCTGCCACAAGTGGCTCACTGTGACTCATTTTCCTCGAGAAAACATCCACACAGGGCACCACAATAACCCAAAGGAATAAATATTATTTTGTGTGGTTAATTAAGTCAAAACTATTGAAAATAATGTGATGGCAGTCTGCAAAGGAAATTTTTATACAACATGAAACTGAGACTATGCATTGTGTGCCTTGGGATGTAGCAGGCGAGTACACATGGACAGTTGTTTGTTGTTTGAATGTGTAGATGTACCAAAAGAAGACATTTTCTGAGTACAAAAAGGTGCCAGATACCAGCAGGGGCTTTCCTAAAGAAATTAGACAATATTGCCACATTGAGCTGCTTGAGGGAGACAGTGACCTTCTCAAGCAGCAACCCTTTCTGAGGTCCCCAGTGTCACAGCACATCTCTGTGCGGTGGCCCATGAGCTGGCCTGTGACCTGGTACGTCTGAATCAAGGTGAATGCTAAAATGTGAGATAGGGAAGGTTTCTTGTTTTTCGTGACAAGGTGAACAAAGGTGCCGAATTTTCCTGAGAAACTGTAATGACATTTCTAAAAGGTAGTTCCTAACCCTTGGACATTTATTAAGGCAGAGAGTAATGCTCATTTATAATAAATACAATTGAAATAGATATATGCGAGGTGAAAGCATGTGACTGACAATTTCTGCTTGAAGGAGACTTCACAGAAGGAACCTTGACCTTAGCAGTTCACTCCCCCCTCCTTGTCTTCACCCCAAGTAATCCAAGTGTGCCACCCTGCACGCATATTGTAAATTATGGCTTTGATTTATTGATAGTCTTAGCAGCTCAAGGCAGCTGCAAACCCAGTTTACCTGTCTAGTTAAAGTGGTTTTATAGCTGTTGTATACCTCTGAAGCCAGCAATGTGCACCACTATATCAACTTCTGTCAATTTTCCCAGGCTCTTTGAGAGAACAAAAAGAAGGATGCCATTGCTTTACTTCTTAACCTTTGGTGTTTTCAAGAGCCTTTTGTTATGCTGAAACTGTGCCCAAATGCTTGAGGTTTAACGCAGAATTTATTACTCATCTTTATTGTTTGGGATCTGTTGTGCTGTTTATTAAAATCCACAGTTTGAAACAGCCACATGTGTATAAATCAAGCCATATAATTAAACCACCTTGTACCAGAGCAACATAATATTTAGGGCTTGTCCACAAGGGAAAATGTTCTGAGTGGGAATGTCAACTAGAAATGTTGATTCAGTGCTTGAATGGATGCTTCTATTCTGTGCTGGATACTTCCTTGTGCCTCAGTTTGGTTTTTTTGAAAGGCGAGAAAGATAAACCATAAAAAAGCCTTCAGGGGATAACAAGATTTTTTCCAGATTGACCTTGAGCTATTTGGGAGTATGGAATGGGCAGGATGTGCAATAGCTGTTTTGTTACAGCCCTTCCAGGTTGTTTCCTCCAGATCTACTCTTTGCACATGCTTCATTTCCCAAATACCTGTTTGTCCCTACCTGGCAGCCCTGCATGATCCTTTCTTTTGAAGCTGATTTTTTTCTTATGATGTTTGAATGCACAGGCACCATCTGTGTTGTCTTAAACATCCAGTCACCAAGAGCAGGGAGCTGGAAAGCAAGGACAAGTAAACCAGCAAGGAATTATACATCTGATGCATCAAGGTGAAATAGATAGTTCAGCTTCAACTTTTAAAGAATTAATTCAGTCAGCTGCAATAATGCTAGTGCAACTTTAGACCAGGACTTTTTGTTATGGGTTTACAGGAACAACTCGATCTTGATCAAATGTGAGTGACATGTGGGTGATATTTTTGGCCATATGTGATGCTTCCTAACAATCCCATCAAAATAGTGGATGTGAGTTGCACATGCAAGCTCCTTTACTTACAGTTTAAATGTGACTGCCTTTGAATCTGGTCCTTGTGTCCTCATGGAATTCACCATACTTATGTTGCAGAAGCCAGAAGCCACCTGGGACAAACCCTTTCAGGAGGGGAGCATAAAGTCTAGTCCCTGTAGAGATATGAAAAGAGAAAATTGGGCTGGACATTGATTTATTCCATTCAGGAATGCCACAATATCATTTGTGGAATGCTCTGCATCAGCTGAACTAAGGTTACACAGAAAGCAGTCTACAGCTGTCAGTGTTCTCTGCCAGAGAATGGGATATTTTTGTTTCCAAACTGTATACAGGCCACTTCCCTGTGGCTGTAGGGGAAAGATGCCTTGAATGGTCACTCAGAAAAACTTACACAATTAGCAGTGCCTGGTACAGCTCTACTGGGTACAGCCCTTTAGTGCTTCTTAAAGGAATGACAAAGAAATGCAGGAACTTCTACTACACGCTGAAGACCATTCCCATTTTTCAAAGCCAGAAATCTGGATTGAGAAGCCAGTCTTCACAAGCTGCTAAGAACAAAACAAAGCAGTTGGGGAATTGCTCCTCTTGTTTCAGGTGAGAAGTTGTAACAGACTTTGGCCCTTTACTTGAAAAAGCGTGCAATTACGCTTAAATTTTCCTCTTTCTAGTGCTGCTGCCGCCTCTGCTCCCATGCCTTCTCATGTAGCTGAACCATAAAGTAGTAATGAAAGGCATCTTTTTACTCTGTCAATACCATTGTTTATTTTATCTCCGCAGCTCACACTAGGCCTTTGAATGAAGTGAAAAAACAGCCTCGCTGTTATCAGAACCAGGCAGAAGCAGACGGGAAATTTGTGGTATTGCTCTGACTAATGCTGTGTCTTCGTGCAGCTGAAGTATAATGCTGGGGGGTGCTGGATTCCTTCAGCATCCCTTCAACTCATCCAAAAAAAGAAAAGAAACTTCAAAGCATTCCTCATTTCCCTGGAGGTGTTCAGCACCCCAGATTACTCAGCCACAGCTGGACAGTCTGGCTTCTGATGGTGACCTCTTTCTTCGTGCTCTCAGTGAGACCAACATGGACCATTTTAGCCAGATTTCCTGGGGTCACTGGAGGTTTCCATCAGCTCAGCTCAGGAGGAGCCACACATTGCATGTTTGTGTCCCACTCACTGGTTTCTCTTAGCCCAAGTTCAAGCATTTAGAGCTTGTGCAGGAGAAACAGAAAGGGTAATACCACAGGCTCTCCACTAGCTTCTGCCCTGGGCAGATAAGAACAGCACTTTTCTAAACTGGCCTGAGGCAATGCCATGACTCAGTTCAAAGTTGCAAAGACAAAATAAGCTACAGTGTTCTTAGGAAAAAAAAAAGATATCTTCAGTAGCTCCAGAATAACAAAAGAATGAAGCACTTGAACAGAATAATAAAAATAATCTAATATTATTATTACTGTTGTTATTATTATTGTTTGGTATTGAGCCTGTACTCCACAGCCTTCCTCTAGGACTGGAGCTGTTATGCTGGGCACTGGCTATGTGTGAAATGAAGAGACAGGCTATGCTTTTAAAGGCTCCCAGTCTAAGCAGCTGAGAGGCAATAAGGGAAAGAAAGAGAAGCAGAGGAAGGTACCATTGAAATGCCGATGTTTTAGGACTCTGTGAACCAATAAGGACATTCTTGGGCATACACTGAATGAAGTAGGGCACAGCATCCTCCTCACCTCATAAAAATTCTTCTCTAGTTATTTTTTTTTCTTTTTCATAAGCCAAATACTGCAACTGGGATTTCTGTTCAAAAATGCAAACAGGACTGAAGCTCCCAGATTATGCTAACCTTCCACAGGAATCAGACTCTGAGCTACTTTATCCAAACAGGGCTGCATTATCACCCCCTGCTTTATAACTTCACTTTTGCTGTCTTCACAGCACATAATTTCTGTCATTGTCTGAACATTGCCTCTATTGGGGAGACAGCATCCATTTGAAGGGGAAGAGACAAATGCTGAAAACGCCCCAAAACCAACAACCAAAGAAACAGCAGCTGTTTCATTTTACCCAGACTCTAGCAGCATTTGCAGAAATCCCTGAGGAAATGGCTGAGTAGGCTTGAATCAGACAAAGCAGCCCTAGGAAAATGGACTTCGTCACCTCGCCTTGCCATTCATAAAAAGGCAAGGATGCAACACATGCTTCAAGGGAAGACAAAGTTTGAATGGCTGTGCACAGAGAAGGCAAACGCTAGCAATTGGAAATACAGTGAAAGGACCTCTGAAGTACTTCAGGGTAAACCACACCTCAGGCTGCCTCATATCCATGTCTCTCAGTGTCCCCATTGCTCATCTGGCCATTGCCATGTGGGAAGTTGGGTTTTGTGAGCATTTTGCCTGTGTTGACTATATGGACATTACAGCAAGAAAAGAGAAAGACACAATGAAAGATAACTCTTAGACCTACGATATAAAATTATCTTTCCTCCTAAAATCAGTATTTCCCAGGCTATTCAGAACCTAGAATACTTTTAATCCTCTATGGAAAAGCAGTCCAAGACCACTCTTAAGCCACTCCAGAAAAGAAATACATAGTGTAATCTTGGTCGTAGCTCATAAAAGCCTTTGCCAAGGTGGCAGGGAGCAAGGAGCAAGTCTGGAGGTTATTACAAGGGGCCCAAGATCCAAGAACATATGCTTTTATGGTTACCAGTTGTCAGAGGACAGTTGGATGGAAGCAAATGTGCTCTACCATGACTGAGGTAATGTGTATAGCTCAGATCACCTAAGCCACAGGCAGAACACAAGTAGAGGTTTGTTTCTTTTTTTCTAGGAAGCTGGAAGTGTTTTCCATCATTGTGTTTAACCTCTTCTTTCTGTCATCCACCTTCAGGTATCTCCATGCCTGTACCAGTCTTTGGATTACAAGATGACTCCAAAGTATTTAAGAAAGACATTTTTAAGAAAGACATCTGCTTACTTGCAGATGAAAATTTTGTTCTAATAGGCTCTTTTGTGGCATTCTTCATCCCTCTAACCATCATGGTAGTCACTTACTTTTTAACTATCAAGTCTCTGCAGAAGGAAGCTATGCTATGCGTGAATGACATTGGCCCTAAGACCAAGTTTGCTTCATTCAGCTTCCTCCCTCAGAGTTCCCTGTCCTCAGAGAAACTCTTTCAGCGCTCCTTGAACAGAGATACGGGGACTTCAGGGAGGAGAACCATGCAATCCATCAGCAATGAGCAGAAGGCTTCCAAGGTTCTTGGCATTGTTTTCTTTCTGTTTGTTGTGATGTGGTGCCCGTTTTTCATCACCAATGTGATGGCTGTTACTTGCAAGGAGTCATGCAAAGAAGAGGTCCTTGGAGGACTACTGAATGTATTTGTTTGGATTGGCTACCTTTCCTCGGCTGTCAACCCACTTGTATATACATTGTTCAACAAAACCTACCGCTCAGCTTTCTCCCGCTACATTCAGTGTCGCTACAAGGAGGAGAAGAAACCTTTTCAGCTGATTTTAGTGAACACTATCCCGGCACTTGCATATGATTCCAGCCAGCTTCAGCTAGCAAAAATGAAGAGTTTGAAAAAAGAGGCCAAAATGATGGCTAAGGATTACTCAGCGGTCACGATAGGAACACATCGTTTAGACGGTACCTCTAAGGGAAGTATCGGCCCAGGGAACGAAAAGGTTAGTGGTGTGTGATGGTCAGCAGCTGCCATGACAACCACTGAGCGTGTACTGAAAATTTCACCTGCTGTGAGAAGCTCTGATAGCTTAGGAAAATCAGCTGTGTTCAAGAGACCTTCCAATAACATCATATATTTCTCACATTGTCCTGTGGATGAAAAGCAGGGTTGAAATGGTATCAAATGTGCAATTTTTTTTCATACAGTACTTTGGCTGTTTTAAGCACAGGCTTTATTAAACTTATTTTTTTAATATTCTAAAGGATATATTTCTTAAAGAAAAAAAATGCAATTTCTGGTATTATAATATGGGCTGTGAAGAAACCTACGCATTTCTTTTCTCTTTGCAAATAAAAGCTAAGCTGTCCTTTGATGTTCTTGCAGAGTAGGCTCCAGCTAGTTTGTCTTGCTAAAACTGAGTTTTGTTATCGTCAACTGAATGAGCACTTTACAGAGTTTTAAATAAAATGATGGTTAATTTGCTAATATATATTTAAAATCAACCTAAAAGTATTAAACAAAACCTATTAAAACTGCTATAGATTAATTATATGGACATTTTGTTAACTGGTTTTATGCTATTTTTTCTTCCTCAGTAACCATTCTGAAATGTCCCTGGGCTTTTCTGCCATTTGTTCTGTATTTCAAATAAGCAATCTTCACAGGTAAATTATACTTGAATAATCCTTTGTTTCTACCACCCCTTGTAATCTTTATTTCAGGACTTGTAGTTTATTTCCATTTGAAAATTTCATGTGTTCAGCTTAAAAATTGAAAGTAATATTTTCAGAATTATTGGTCCTAATTCCCTGCTTCCCCCCCACTGGTGTTGACAGGGAGGTGAAGTGAGAGAAGAGTGGAAAATCAGGCACAACATTGCTAAATAATTTCAGGACCAATTCCAGATCCATGTCTCTGTTCCATTCCAACAAAGTCTGGTTTAAGTAATGTCAGAGGAAGCTTTGCATGAGTAAAGCTTTCAGTAGAAGGTTGAAGCAGATCCTCTTTTTTTTTTTTTTTTGGTTAAAAAAGACCATTTTGAAGAATGTTCTGGTTTTGTTTTAGGGTTTGCAAAGCCAGAATTATTAGAAAACTGATAGTTGCTAAAAATTGTTTTCCCTGGTTTTGCTGTATTGCTGTTAAGGCAGATTGCTCAGGAACGGTCGAAAGATTGCACTACTAGGACTCAGCCTTAATGAAATATGTATGGGCAAATAGGGCTCACTTGAAAAATAACAGGACCTATAAACAACACTGCATTTCACCTGCATAGATCCAAGGGCAGAATACATTGCATAAAGAACATAAAATACATTGCTTGACAGACATGCTTAGTCATTAAACTCTTTTTTTTCAGGCATCATAAGCAATGTCACTGAAGCCAGTGGGACTTTGCTAAAGAGAAGAAATCTAGATATTGCAGTCACCTGCAAAGCTTAAATCCAGTCATTTGATTCATTCCATGAATTTTTCAGCCACAATCTCATCAGAACCAGGATGCCCATCCAGAAGCAAAACTCCAATGCCTTCATCAGTCCTTCTATTGAAGTTGTTCAGTTTTTACAGAGCAATTAAGTTTTCACTAAGTCAATGAAAGAGAGAGACAGGGAGAAACTGACTCTTATTCAAGCCTACCAGGTAGGAGTCTTTGGAAGAAGAAAGCCTTTATCTTCAGATACTGATCTATGGCAGACAAGGTCTTAAAAGTTGGCAGGGTATTTGAATGATTTCCAAGAAACTGATTTCTTGTCATATGTATATTGTATAATTAAATCTGCTAGTTTAATGAGCCTTTTCCTCTGCCATTGGACAGGTAGGAGCCACTGTGCACTGGTCACACAGAAGCTCCACATGCACATACTGACACCGACAACCCACAGACCTCAACCTCCATGTCTGGGTCAAAGTGTCACGCTGTAGCCCAATTTGCAGTGACGATGCCATGCATGTCTTCTATCACCTTGCAGACATCCATGGTTTTCCCCCCAAAACTGGTAATTTGGGATCAGCTGATAAATCAAGTGGAATAAATGCTGTGCTCACCAGGTGCTCTCTATGGTCTCTCTGGCTCTGTGTACACTTGATCACCACAACAAAACTGAACAGCTTCAGCAGAAGGAAGAATGAACTTGCTGCTCCTATCTCCCTGTGCACACACCCTGCTCCCACACAGCACTGTGTGAGGGGTGCCACACCAGCACAGAATGGATTTCAGAGGGAATCTGCTAAATGCAGCTGAGCATGAGGACTACCATAGTCATAGGTGGGAACAGTGACTTTCCACTGTTCCTGTCAAGTTTGATATAGACCCTAGATCTGGGACTTTGAGCTAAGGATCATGTCAAGCTTATATCCCACAGGCCAGATGTCCAGATGTCTCCACTCCACAACTGGGGTCAGAATTTGCCCTTGGAAACAGGTACCTCAGGGAAAAAGTAGGCAGGAATAAAAGCAAAGGTCTTTTGTGAGAAGAGCTCTGAGGCTCAAGATCTGCCACCAAACTGCATTGCCTTCATATGATGAATATTAAGAGGGGACTGAAGGTCTCTAAACCTCTATGTGAGGGGAAAGCAAACACAGAAGTTCCAACAGTGGAGGGAATTGTCACATTTTTTGCCATTTATGCCTGACTTGATGCAAGTTTCTCTGGCCTTGCAAGAGAAGGAAGTAGGTGGGACAGACAGCTTGGCTCTTACCATCCACTTGTGCCAGGGAGCAGAGACTACCTGCATACAGTCTGATGCATATGGCACCCTGCACTTCTCTGGAGCTCAATTCCTCTCAAACCTCCTGAAGGTCCAGTTGCTGCTCTGCACGATCTCCTTCACCAGCTTGCAGCTGATAAACTGTTACTGAACATCTCACATTCAGCGCTTATGTTCTCAGCTTACTGTCTGCATTTTGCCCACGTGGCAGAGCAGATCAGCCCTGTGTTTCTCTTGCTTTTCACCTTCCGTTCCTCTTTCACAATGCCAAATTGCTCAGGTTGCAGATACTGACAGGGAATGTTTCACTACAATCACAGAGGGTTTCAGTTATTGGCTTGAAGTTTCATTACAAGATGACTCTGAACAATCTTTTTTCTTTTCAGCTTATTAAAATAAAAACTATGTTTTGGACATAAGAGACTTGACAGCATTTTATTAATTGACAGCTGGAGAGAACATAACACTTATTTCTTGCTTAGAAGCAGGCAAAACTGATGCCTGACATTTTGATTCTGTGAGCACTCAGATAGGTGGTTTTATTGAGTGATCAGCAAATTTTGCCTAAGAAGCCTTTCAAAGCCAAGAATGCACAGCAGATAAAGACCAATATCTCCAGCTCTTTCTAGATGTTTTTGACAGCTTAGCAAGGCCTGATTCTGCCACCTTGCATCAAAATATTAATAGATTTTTGTGCAGTTTGCCTTAGAAAGGATGTCAGAGTCAGGATATGAATTTGTTCTAGCCACCATGCCAAATCTGCTAGAGGTTGTTCATCAGTAGATAGCAATTAATGGACTCATTATACTGCAGACAGATGACGAAGTTCAGCTGTTTTAAACTAGGATTTACAGCACTTGGCCATACTTGGAATAATCACCATGGTTTAATATGACCAGCTTCAGAGCAACACTTCCATCTTCCAAAAAAAATTGTGTTTTCATTATGCATCAGACTGGAATGGAAATTTTTGTAATTTTTCAGGTAAAAAAAAGAGAAGACATTCATACAGACTGGTTCAGAGGTTAGGGCCTTCCCCCACTTCACAGGAAAAGCATGCTGAGTCAGTCTGTCATATCTGCATCCAAAAAAACTACTTCATCTGAAAAAACTTCTAAGAATCAATTTATCAAGTAGATTGAAATTTTATTACTGTTAAGACTGCATCTGAAAAATGTCCAAAGACATGAAGCTCACCATGTATCTCCTAAGCTGGTGTGCATCCTTTATACACTTCAGGGTAAAAATTCCTATGTATCTATCCCATTCAGTCAACCATGCACTATACTTATGTAATTATTGCCAGACGGTGAGATGCATTCTATTTTGAATACCTATATGTTTGCTTATGTAAATACATAGAGAAAAAAAATGGCTGTATTTTGTAATGTTAATGTAAAATGGTGTTCCAATGCTTTACTGTTTTGTCTGATCGCACTGCTAGTAAAGCAGATTAAAATATTCAAATGCCATCAGTTGTTTTATAAACTGGAGGTTTGTCTTAAGTAGCTAATTTCGTTTGGTTTTATTTCTCCCATAAATATTCAGTGCAATGTCTGCTGAAGGCTAAAATAATTTTAAATATTTTGCTGGACATGAAAAAAAGAACATGTTGTAGATTTTAACTATCTCGGTAAATTGGTCCAAAATGCATGGTCCAAAACTAGCCATTGTAATCACTCTCTTTTTCTAAGGACAGCCATCCTTCTATTGAAGAGGTACTCTTTGGGTAAGTACATACTGCTTAATGCATTTCAGTCTCAGAAACAGTGTATTTGCAATACTCCTAAAACAATCAAATTAATTTCACTAAGAAGTAGAACTATAAGATTAAAATTAATAAACTGTGTTGGTTTGCACGGTAAGGTTTTAGTAGTGGGGAAGCTACAGGAATGGGTTCTGTGAGATGCTTCCAGAAGTTTCACCCATATCTGACAGATCCAACACCAGCCAGCTCCAGGATGGATGAGCCACTGGCCAAGGCCAAGCCCAGCAGCAACCATGATAATGATAGTGCCAGTGGGCTAATAGATTTAAGAAGTGGGGAAAAGCTGCACCAGAGCAGCCAGAGAGGAGTGAGAATATGTGAGAGAAACAACTCTGCAGACACCAAGGTCAGTGCAGAAGGAGGCGCAGGAGGTGCACCAGAGCAGAGATTCCCCTGCAGCCCCTGGTGCAGCCATGGTGGGACAGCTGTGCCCCTGCAGCCCATGGAGGTCCATGGGGGAGCAGAGATCCACCTGCAATCCATGGAGGAGCCAACGCTGGAGCAGCTGAATGCCCAAAGGAGGCTGTGACCCTGTGGGAAGCCGGTGCTGGAGCAGACTCTTGGCAGGATCTGTGGGAAGTCAGCAGAGAGAGAAGACCACTCTGGAGCAGGTTTGCTGGCAGGATTTGTGACCCTGTAGGGACCAACAGTGGAGCAGTTGATGAACTGCAGCTCGAGGGAAGGATGCACATTGGAAAAATTCATTTAGGACTATCTCCAGTCAAACCTCACGCTGGAGCAGGGGAAGAGTGTGAGGAGTCCTCTCCCTGAGGAGGAAGGAACAGCAAAAACCACATGTGATGACTGACCACAGTTGCCATTCCCCGTCCCTCTGTGCCACTGCAGGGAAAGCCCAGGAAGAAAGGAGCAGAGTGGAGAAGTGAAGCTGTTTTAAGATTTAGCTTTTATACCTCATTAGCCTACTCTGATTCGATTGGCAATAAATTAAACTAATTTCCCCAAGCCAAATCTGTTTTGCCCATGACAGTCATTCGTGAGGGATTTCTTCCTCCCCTCATCTTGACCCACGAACCTTTCCTTGTATTTCCTCTGCCCTGCTTGGCTGAGGAGAGGAATGGGAGTTTGGTGGGCACCTGGTGTCCAGCCAGGGTCAGCCCACCACCAGAGCAGCACAAAAAGTGTGGCACAGCTACAGAGATAGAAATAAACCCCGGGTCACAGATCCACAGTGCCATCTATTGACGGTATTTTCTTCCACAAAGAGCATTGAAATAAGAACCCTGGGGGATTTTAATAGTTTTCGTTTTCTCTGTCTTAAAACCAAAATAAATTTATTCCTCCAACTGATCTTTTAGCATACAAGCTCTTGTTTGCAATGGCAACACATATCAAAGTAGTACAGCTGTTAATAAGTAATCCCTTCAAAACCTTGCTCTAATCTTAACGTTTCATCAAGCCTTACAATGTGTAGAAAAAAGCATACAGAGATGTATATTTCAGAAGTTATCAGACATAGGGAATCAGATTGTTTTAGCTGCAAATATGTGACATTCCACAGGGTAAAAACTAAGTGTATTTTCAATTCAGGGATCAGATAAGATTCCTGAATTGAAAATCCACTCAGTTTTACCTCAGTACTACTAGACTACTGTATGTAGGCACCAGCGTATTTCTTACATTCTTTGGAAAACTCCCTGACAGATTTGCCTGTTTCCACATAATTTGCACTGATCATTGAAAGAGAATGTATTTTGTTTATCAATATGGCACTTCAAGACATAAAAGCAAAGATGTTTGGAAAAGAAGATTCTAAGTTCCACCTATATATGTATTCTCTGAAGGGAGTCAGCATTGTATATGCATCAACACATTCCCTTATCAAAGGCTTAAAAAAACCCAGAAGTTAAGACCGTTTCTTATCAGTATAATCAGTTGTCACCATGAAGGCAGGACACCTGCTCTTCCATAAATATTTCTGCAAGTGCATTTGCAACCGGCATTAAAAAAATCTCTGCGTTTATTTGCAGATTCTTAGGTCACAATCCACTGACAATATAAATATTAGCATTTTGTGAGTTCACTTTTTTTCTTCCTGTGTAGCAGTAGAAGAGATTGTGAGTCTCAGAATCCTTAAACACTTCACAGCTCTCAGGAACACAGTAGTAAAAATTACATTCCTGCAACAACACAACTACTGCAGGAAATGGAAGGAAATAAATCAGTAGTTAAAATGATGGTTGCTGAGTTTCCAAGCAAGTTTACAACACCCTTTTATAAAGTCTCTCCTGCTGAATAATTTGAAATAACAAAGATGTTTGGGTGATCCATGTCTCTTTGCAGAAAAAGCAAAAAGCATGAAAGTTGAAAAACTTGTGTTTTCATTGAGTCGTTTAGACTGGGAACTGCTGGCACCTCCTAGTTAAATGTCCAGGCCTAAACCAGCTGAGCCAGATCCTAAAGGCAACAGAGAAAGAAAGGCAGCCTAAAATTAGTTTTTCAAGCAAGTGGAAAGAATTACCCTTTGGAATTGCCTGCTGAAGAAAATCCCAGTCTTCAAATCCCACAAGTATAAAATATAACCATTCACAACTAACAGCAGATGTAACGTAGCCACATAACTTTGCTTTCAAAACGAAATACTTGGGGCTTATAGGGCTAAGGCTAAGCCTGGAGATAAGTATAGGGAATAAATTACACCCTGTAAGGGGACTATTAACAGTCACAGTGGGGAAAAACGGATTCTTTGCTGAATGGGTCTTTTGAGTAACAACCACTTGGGAGAAGGTATAAAGGTTGAACTGTGCCATCTTCTGATCTGCCCAAGAAGCCAGTGGTTGATGAAAGAGTAGCACACTGACATGTTAAGTGAGGTTTCACCTTACAGATCTACATCTAAGGATAAAAAGGGGGAAAGAAGCATGTTAAACAGATTACTGCAGTCACTGCCAGACTACATTCACTTTTATTTATTCTTACAGTTGTTTTCAGGAAGAGACAACTATTGCTTGGCACTTATTTGCTGATGGGCAACTGAGGTACGGTGAGATAAAATCAGCAAAAGAAGCCATTCAGGGAGCTAGGAGCAGAACCCAGAAGTTAAAAGACACAGGTGAAGATCCCCTTCCTATAAGCCTCTACATTCTGATGCTGGGGAAACAGATTTCCAAAGCACATCTGCAAATCTGCAGTTCTTATTGATCCATAAAAAAGAATTCCTAGCAATGCACAGTTATCACAATTGAGATTTATGCGTTTGAAATGTCAGGTTTACTTTAGGTTTGTAGAACCAGCAAAAATGTGGATCAAAAGCAGTCTATAAAGGCACTTCCTGAGATGAAGTACAGCAGTTAGAGACTCTGAATGACCCAAAGAAAGACAGATTATCCTAAAATTCCTCTTATATACTTCCCATGAAAAAAAAATGATAGCCATTTGGGAAGCAGCCCACAGAGACCTGAAAATCAATCCAAGGCATGATATCTACTTCAGAAATTTTTTTAAAGAGATGGAACTATTCAGGATCAAACAAAGGTGGAAAATCTCAGGATTCAGATGCAGACTTGAACAACAGTTACTCCATCAAAACATTTGGAATTGCTGCCTATAACTATGCATGAAGTAAAGGATGAAGTTTCCACAGGAGCATAATCATCATGGCTGCACTCTGGAAATCTACACTTCTGTTCTCCACATTAGACGTGCAGATAATATTTTTCCTTCTTTTTGTCTTGCAAACAGTGAACCCTTCAAGTCAGAAGGTTTTCTTCAATAGGTTTTTCTAAGTGCTTTGCACTCTGGACCCAGTCACTGTCCATGGCAATAAGCTCTTTCCTTTTTCTTTCAATGGCCTGCATTATCAATAATGCACAATAGCATCTCCCTTCCTTACTGCAACTTAAGATTTTTTTTTCCAAAACTCCAAAATATGTTTCTGAAGTCTCTTCTTTTCACAAAGATCTATTAACCTTCTCTCTTGATCTCTGTTACCACAGGGAATAATATAAACTGGCTTTTTCTTACCTACATATCTCAGATTATACTCCATCTCATCACCTAGGTCATTAATAGAGACACTCAACAGTCCTATCCCTCTTATCGATTTCTGAGGGCTGTCACCCTGATAGCCGGACTCTGTACTGCTGATCAATACTCTCTGAGCTCAGCAATTCAACCAATATTCCACCCACCTTATCATCCACATATCGAGCTCATGTTTCTCCAATTTTGTTAAAAGGATACAAGGAGACTATTAGGAGTTATTTCAAGGTCTTTGCTAAAGTACACAACTTCCACTGCTCCTGCTTTGTCCATTGAAGCAGAATTCTCTTCAGAAGGTAATTAGACTGGTCAGGTGTGCCGTGCTCTCGGTAAATCCATGTTGGCTATTCCTAACCACCTTCTTGTTCTCTGAATACCTGGAAATGGTCTCCAGGAGGATCTGTCCCATTACTTTCCTGGGAAAGGTGTTAAGGCTGACCTGCCCTTAGTTTGCTTGATCTTTTAGACACTAATTGTGACTAAATATTCTCCATATTAGTGACTGAAAACTTGTTCCCGTCAAGGTTTATTCTTTTTTTAAACTTTCAGAAGACTGTTATATATTCTTAAAATTCAGATCAATCAAGTTTTTTGTCAATTGTCTTTGGGAAATATAAGCATCTACTTTTTCATCTTAAATGATGTTTGGAATCTTCTGACCCTTTCATTGCCTGTACTTCCTCCAGGAATCATATATATTATTGAAAAAAATACTCTTTCTGCTGCAGATCATGCCAGTTGTTCCAAAAGTCACGTAGGCATGTTACCATACTCATCTTTGACAGCAATAAATTACTGCCTTTTCCTCAGCATTTCTAAAAGTCATGCTCTTTAAAATAATCTCTTATTGTAATTTTTCATGACTCTCTTGTCTTACCTCATTATAGATAACAGATTTAAATAACACTCACAGAAAGAATTTATGATACACCTAAAAATTCTTTCTGCTAGTTTGACCCTAAATTTGACAAATGACTTCAAGTCTGTGGCCTGAACTGTACACCAAGACCAAGAAAGAAAGTCTACTGTACATGTATTACTTCAAAGCTCACGTAGGGATCAATGAATTCTAGGAATGCCAGCTGGTGTTGCTGATCTTCATTCATTCCATAAGACCTAAAGAAAAGCCTGTCTCCCTTGGAAAGATAACCACAGGCCTAAACAAATGGCCTTCATGCCTCCACCTCTCCTTGTAGCTCCCATTAATAAGACAAGCCCTAATGTTCTACTATATTATTTATTGGCTTAAATTGAATTTAAATTTGTCCTTTGGCATTTGCTAAATCAGATCTTCACCGTTACATTCCTGTCAGCCAATATCTTTCCTGAGCTGCAATTACACATCAAAGTTTACTTAAATATCTGAATTCAAAATACCAGCCTCAAGGGCTCAGCAAATACAGGAAAAATTTAAAACTGTATGTGGAAAAATTTCTCAAACAAGCAGACTTTTCCTAAGCTCAAAATTAATCTGTACTAGAAAGAAATAGATATCAAAAGACATAATACAAATATGTGCAGGTAATTTACTATGAAAAAGCAAGACTGGTTCATTTTTAATTATAACACATTAAGAGGAAAATCTTTCTGTCAGAATTATCAGGAGCAATTTCTTCACTGGATTTAATATCAGTTGTAACATGCTTAATTTTGCATTTTTTTAAGTGATAAGAAAGTATTACTAATATTTCTTACATTACTGCAATAAAAGAAGCATGCTAGGGTTCTTTCCCTTGGAAAAGTTTTAAGTGTTTTAACAGCTCCAGGGACAAAGAATTTTTCAAAAACCATTATTTTTCTATTATCTTATCAGAAATGACTTGTTTCTGCCACTGCAAATCTTCTGTATCCATAGTTTCCACAGCTTCTTTGCAAAGAGGATTTATGAACATGCTCAGAGCTATTCAGAGCAGCTCATAGCAGCTCAGAGCTATTGAGGCCATTCCTGACAACCAGTGCAGTGCTGCAGAAGCACCAATACAAGATAAAGCCAAGTGAAAGAGAAGCCAGGAGAGCCATGTAACTTGGATTACAGTGCAAGCAAGACCAAAGGACAATGCTGTGTCTCCAAAAAGACCTAGGGACTCAAATGACACATTAAGTCTCTAACAAACAAAAAGGAAATAATGAAATCAAGAAATGGAACAAAGAAGAAAAAACCTCAATGTACATAGATAAAGTAAAGGAGGGTGTGAAAAGAAAAGAAAAGAAAAGAAAAGAAAAGAAAAGAAAAGAAAAGAAAAGAAAAGAAAAGAAAAGAAAAGAAAAGAAAAGAAAAGAAAAGAAAAGAAAAGAAAAGAAACTCAGCTCTAACTTTCATCTAGGAATAAAAGCTAAGATAGCTGGACAAAGAACAAAGGGGAAGTATAAGCAATAACAATGCATTGTCAGAAAATTCTCCTTTCCCCTGTGAAAAGTTTTTCCCCTTGAAAATCTAAAGACTTAAAACAGGTTGTGCCAATACAGTTAGCATTAAATATACTGAGCATATATGTTTCTTGAAAATGACAGACAGCATGGCATAAGACAGTTTAAGGTAGTTTAGATAAATATCACACTAGAATTATAAAAGACTGAATTATAAACAATTGCTAAAAAGAATACTGGAGAAGTTCTGTACAGAAAAGAACAGCAAACAAATAATCTCCTGACAAAGTCGACAGTGAAGTGTGAATTCAGAGCTCTGAATAATTGAAGTGAAGATGAGATCACATACAAAAAGTTGAGAAAAAATGACTGAAAAGCAGGCAGGAGGAAGTTAGTAACCACTACTCTTAATTCAGACTACCACAAAAAACCATTAGAACATTAGAAAAGTGTGTACCCAGATGCATGGCTGAGGGAAGGACTGTACTCACTGGAAAGAAAATGGGAAAGGAAGAATTTGGTGCCATAAACTTAAGACATACAGGTTGTTTGCAATACAATGTGGAAGTTTCTTGCTGGAAACTTTAGAGCAAATGTGTTTGAGATTGTTGAAACTAAAGGTTTCCCCAAGTACAGTAAAGATGGTGAAAAGGCAAAAACCTTTCTGACAGAATGCAAAGACTTTCTTACTGATACCAAGAGAAATTCTAGGTAGGTGATGTGAAATCGTATCTCACCACTGGATTAGATCAGTGGCGAGATGGTAAAAAGCACTGTCAGTGTAGGAGGAACATACAGAAAATATGTTGGAATAGAATGTGCTGTACTGGAATACAACAATAAAGTAATACATAAAGCAAGAGTACATAAACCAAAAGATTTTCTAAAGTACCTGTCATTCTTTTCTTTTAATATCCTAATTTCTACTGGCTGCCATGCTGCACCATATAAGAAGCCTTTTAATGATGAAGAAAAGGAAGCCTGCTTCACATCTGGTATTTTTTAGAGAATCTGAAATGATAGGCAGAATGCTGACAAAATGAATTCACAGGTGAGAACTGCAGACACTGTCTTAAAGTATACAGAAATGGAATTAAAGTTAAACAAATGTGCATAACCAAAGATACTAGAAATATCTATACCATAGCACAGAAGGGACTGCACCAGCTTGGCTCACTCTGCCTTACACTGTTCTTAACACTGTCCTGGTGTGTTCACCTAACATCTTGACATCATGGAGATGTGGCGAGGCCAGAGAAACTCATCAGCAGGCTGTCAGGTGGATCCTTCTGAATACATCACTCTGAAATGGGAGCAAATAGGGCAGAGGTTATCTAATGAACTCGGACAGGAGGACCAGGAACACATCAAAATCTTGTCATTATCACTGCCTGAGTTAGGCAGATTTTGTACTGACAGTTGATAAATAGATAAAAAACAATTGCAGATACCAGGGAAAAGAAGATCTGAATAACAACTTCTGTCTATATATACAAGAGAGAAAACAAACTGGCTACAGTTCAGCTCAAATAACTACCTGGGCAATATCTTGCTAGTGAGAGACACTTAGAGAGCTACAAAATGCACACAGAGATGGAAGGAACAACCTGAAGAGTACTTGAGAAACACTAGTGAAGCAACACAATTTAATTTCATTAATGGCAACTTAAACACATCTTGAAAAAGAAAAGCTGAGACAAGGAAGCTTAAACAGCTCAGAGACAAACTATTCATACCAACTACGTCCAAGTACAGAGATAGGATTCAAAAGCTGCTCTGGAAGACAGGATGCAAGGCCCAGGTCTGGCATCCAGCAGCTGCAGTCCAAGTGGATCTGCTGAGGAAGAACAGAAAGTAATGGGGGAAAAAAGTTGTCAGTACTGTGCTTTGGTGGAATTAGGGGTCAAAAATGTAAAAGCAATTACTGTCACATTGGAAAAGTCAAGACTGCAAAATGTTAAAGCCAAAATTATTACTGTCAATGCAGTACATAGTATAGGATTACAAAGTAGGAGTGAGCCTTGCTGAGGACAGTTTTTGATAGCTGATAGGCAGGTTTAACTGCAAATGAATAAATAAATAAAGAATAAAAAACCAGCACAAAATGGGGTAATTTTGGTTATGAATCAGCTGGAGGCGCTGCTAAGTATCTTTTTTACTTCATGATCTTGCAGGTGAGATGTAAAATACCTACACTAGAATTTGGGTTTATTCTAAATTTAGCAGCCTGTCTGTTGGCAGCTGCTGATAAGAACTCTGAAATCCTGAGGGCAGGAAAAATAGCATTTGGAATGTAAAGATGCAGTAGTCCCAGCTCAGGGCACTTCAGCAAGTTTTTACCCCCTTAAAGTGATTGAGGGACAATGACACTAACAGAAACCCTGCTTTGAATTGTTCACTATTATCAGATTCTCTGGATTAACTTTTTATTTCCTTCTTCATCTTTTACTGCTCCAGATTTTCTTCTCCAGAGCTGGGAGAGCCACCTCTGCAGCATGGAGCTTTGGAAGTGCCCAGGGCACAGCTGCTGAAATGGGATTCACAGGGATGAAGCGCTGAGAAGCAGCTGCAGAGATGGGAGCAGCACCACTGTTGTGACAAAATAGGTTCTTTTATCTGGTGTGCAGGAGGCAAATTCACACACAAAGTCCAGGCATTTGATTTATTTACAGTTTTATGCAAAAAGGGGCACTGGACATTAAACCTTCAAGACCTGCCTGATAACTACCATAGCTCTTCATTACTTATACATTTTAGTTGACAAAGGCATTAATGTTCATTGGCTACAAGTTATTTACTTCTCTAATCAATTAGTATTTTATGTTCTCTTGGTTAATGGCTGTCTTGCTTCTCCTGCTCATTAGCCCGTATACTCAGTCTCTCTCTTGAGCCGGTGGGTTTCTCGAGTCACTGGGTTTAGAGTCCATGGCCACAATCTTCAGTCAGAATTATCTCCTACCCAATTAGAGCTGATTCCAGCACAGCTGACGGGTTTTCTTTGTTATTTTCTTCCCTGTCCTGGGAGTTCTGCCAAATGTCCTTAAGGCCTCTAAATTCGGCATTCCTTGTGCCCACTATCGACAGCACATCCCTGTCCCCAAGCTTTGCTAACCTCCCCCTAGCTCTGACACCACTGAAGCATGTCGAGCCCTCAACTTTAATGAGGCAATTCCACCGACCAGCAATTTGTCTTTCTAACATTCGGACATCAATTAGAGCTTGTTCGCTGCTGTTTCACGGGTTAAATCTCCTTTCTCGATTAGCCTTATACGCATATAGAGATCAAACATCAGACAACGACGTTCCTTCAGGAAATATTTAAACATTTAACGTTCCGCAGGCCCGGCGGCCCGGAACGGCAGGTCGTGGCTCTCAGCGCCATGGCGAGGGGGCGGTGCGGTGCGGTGCGGTGCGGTGAGGGCTCAGCCCCGGGGCGGTCTTAGGAGCCTCTGCGCTCAGGGCCGCCGCTTCCCCCGCACTGCCCGGCCCTCCGCTCCGCCGCGGTAAGGAGCGGGAACGGGAATGGCAGCGGGAAAGGGAGCGGGCTGGGAGCGCTGAGAGGGGGGCGGCGGCAGGGCCGTGCGGGCCCGGCCGGAGGGGAGGGTGGAAATGGAGGCAGAGCAGAACGCTGTGGCGCAGCGGGCAGGACGGGCTGTGTGGAAAGGAGCGCCCGAGCCGAGGCGAGGCGAGGCGAGCCGCGGCCTTGTCGCTGCCGTGCGCTGGGGTAACGCTGCTGGGCGGGCAGCCCTCGGCCTCAGCCCCGCGGCGGCGGCAGGAGACAGCGATGTGCCCTCAAGGCTCTCCGGGTCCGTGGTTTTTCCTGCCCGGTGCCCTAAAGGAGCGCGCAGGAGTGAGGGGTGGAACGTTTTCGCTTTTACACTTGTTCCCTGGCCTGGTGTTCCGTGCGTTCCCCTCAGGGTTTCCGTGTGTGCCGGTGGCAGGAGCCGAGGGCATGGCCTGCAGCTCTGTGAGAGCAGGTTTGGGTTGGGTATTAAAAAAAGATTCTTCACCCAGAGTTGGTTGGGCACTGGACCAGGCTCCCAGGGGAGTAGTCACAGCACCAAGCCTGGCACAGTTTTAGAAGAGTTTGGACATCACTCTTAGGCACATGGTGTGACTCTTGGCGATGGTGCTGTGCAGGACCAGCAGCTGGATTTGTGAGTCCCTTCCAGCTTGTCCTGTTCTGTGATTCTGTGACCCTGCAGGCTGTCCCCTTTCAGCTGCCGGCTTGGCCTTGCTGCCCCCATGCCAGCTGAGAGTGTCCACTTTTGTGTCAGCCTTCCCGAGTTTCCTTAGCACATTTGCTACACTTGCACCACCATCTGTTCTGAAACTCCCATGGCTCTCCTTTGCTCGTATTTTTCATACTGGTTGCCCTGGAAGTAAGGCTTCTGCTCCTCTGTTTCTGCTGTCCCACAGACTGTTAGAACATGGTAATTAATTTCCATCAAAGATGAGAACAATGCTCATTACTGTGGTAGTCAGTGGCTGGATACTGTCACACACAGAGAAGGAAAGGTGGGACACGTTTTTCTCCTGCACAGTCATTGTGGAGGTAACGGCCTGGCACAGGAAGCTCCAGGTTAACCACAGCACATGGGAATGCTTCTTTGATAGCCAAAGAGCAAGCCACAGTTAGTGCCGAGGTAAAGGTCATTGGAGATGTGGGTCTGTAGGAAAGCAGGGAGGCTTTGCCCATTCTGCTAACAAGAATTCAGCCTCCCCTGTCCCTTTTCTGTGGGGAAATTGGAAGTTCATGAAAGATCAGAAAGTGTTTGCAGGAAATTCTTCTGAGAAACTATAATATTAAGCAAAGATACTTCAGGTTGTATTCAACTCTTCTGTTCACAAAACTCAGTCTAAGACCAGGAGTGTTTTATTTTCAAATTTAACTTCTCTTGTTTTTTGCAGTTAAAATCATGACACTGAAACAAGTTTCCAGCAACAAATGCTTTGAAGGTTTTCAGAAGGTGTTTGAACATGACAGGTAAACACCACTAAAGCAGCTGAGATGTTTAGGTTGGGGCAGTGAATCCATACTGTCATTGCTGTCAGTGTTTTCAGTCTGCAGGAAAATAGCGTGTTCTCACTAATATCCATATTTCAGTAAGAAATAATGTCTACTGCTGCTTTGGCTGTGCTCTTGAATTTCTGTGTTAATGTTTAACGTAATCTAGTATACTTAGTGCTGCAGATCTGAGGTGGAAGCCAGTATTTTTGTCTGTGAAAATGAAGCTCCATTACTTTGGGTTGTCCTGTTTACAGCACAGAGAACCACTGTGTGTGCAAAGTTCCACTCACTCTACTGGATATCTCACTTTTGTGCATTCTGGAAAAGTGCTATGTGCACACAGATTCAGTAAATAGATTCTTCTTTGATGGAAGTGAACAGAAAAACGAGCTTTTTAAATTTTTTTGATCCAAATAAAAAGGAAATAATTAGTTATGCTTCGATAAGAGTTTATTAACAGTTTTAGGCTTTAGTATTAATTGAGCAACTGATTGATCGGTAGACTTAGCAGCTTGTAAACCTCCCTTTCTGTGGCATGCTGTGCAGTGTATGTTGTGCAAGTCATGTGGGTGTGATCTTCAGTAAAAATTACATTGCAATTTAATAGCCAGAGCTCAGTCTCAATATTGGTGGGATTCAAAATTCAATTTTCAACCTGTTCCTGGTTAGCAGCACTGTGAAAATGTAGCTTATTTATAAGTCTCTGTTTTAAGTATGTTCAGAACAAGGTTGGAGAGTTCTCTGTTGCCAATTCTAGAGTCTAAGCCTGAGTTAAAAATTTATTCTCCATTCCTTTAACTAAGTTGTTACAATTCACTGACCAGATCTCTCTTTGAATGAAATGCATTGATCCAACTGCTTTTTTTTAATGTTAGTGCCATTGTTAATTGAGTAGTGGTGATAACAAGAAGTATTTTATTAATACAGTGCAGAGCTAAAATGCAAAATGAAATTTGGAATCTACTTGCCTCCAAAAGCAGAAACTGGAAAGTGCCCGGTGCTGTATTGGCTCTCGGGTAAGTAACATGAATTTTAATAACATAAAAAATACAACATGAAACATGTTCAAACTACTGCACTACAGTTACTGAAAGCCTAATGTAGATGTGCTGCAGTGGCAGCTCTTGAAATCTACAAAAACTCATCTTCTGGAAGGTGCATTTAATTTGAAGGTACTGTGATAAATTAGGATGCAGCCTGGGGGTAGCCTACCAGATTGTGTTCTAAAATGCTCAGTGTTCAAAGTGTTCTACCCTTTTGTTCTAAAATGTTCATACTTTTTATTCCAAAGCTTGTATATATAAAGGTTCTGTAAGGCCTTCTCATTGGGACACCTCCTGTTTCTGTTTGTTTTAGAGAAACTGCTTTAGCTAACAGGGAAGGGATGTGATATAGAGCCTATGCAAGCCAGCACATTTGTCCTGTGGACTCCACCTTATTCCAAGTGCTGTTTTGCAGGGAGCAACTGGTGAAAGAAAAGAAAGGGGCTGAACAGGCTTGTACAGCAGGAGTGAAGTTGTCTCAACCACAATTAATTGAATCCTTTCTTTTTGTATTATTCTAAACAAAAAGCAGAAACTCTGTTCTGTAATTCTAGGAGTTGCTTTATTGACAGTTGTGTTTGGAAAGCTGGAGACTGGACAACCTGTTAGTGTGGAGACTTGTGTTCTTTTTATGTATTAATTTCACAAAATAGCTGGTGGGTCTGATTTGTATCATGACAGTAGATTGAGTAAAAATGTTTATCCTTGAAGTTAGGAACATCAAAATTGCCTGAAGAGCTCTAAGCCATGCACCACATTTATTTTATTGAATATAAACCATGTTGTGTTGGCTAGTATAGCAGTCAAATTAGGTTACTGGCAACTTATTTTCAGAGAAAACTAGAGTCATTAACCCCTCTCAAATTCCACAGTAGAGAAAAATTGAAATATTGATGTGAAGTATGATTTATTTGTAATTGGACTTTATTTGGACCTGCTGCTGTACAAAAGCATGTGTTGCTGTGGGTTTTGGGCCCAGAGTGCTTACGGGCCCTTTATCTTGTCTAAAGGATGCAGAATTTGTCAGACCACATGTGTGATTCTGTAATGCAAACAGCTGAGATGACAGTAGAAAGAAGAATGTAGTTGCAGGGTTAGGTGTCAGAAATTAACAGTGTCTAGATGTGACAGTGTAACTCTGTCTGTTTCTCTGAACTGCTAAGTATTGTTGAACCTAATGAAAAGACTTTTCCCTGTTTATGGAGATAAAAAAGGTTTTGAAAAACAAAAATTTCTATCAAAAAGAGTTTTCAAACCAGTATGCTGTGAGCAGTGGGTAACCAATGATATTTTTATTTCCCCAGGGTTAACCTGCACGGAACAGAATTTCATAACGAAAGCTGGGTTTCAACAAGCAGCAGCTGAGCACGGCCTTATTGTAGTGGCACCAGACACGAGCCCACGTGAGTTTAACAAGAGACAGGATAACAGTCATTACACTGAAGTGCACTGTCTCTGTCCTCAGAGAATGGGGTGCTGCAGTGTGCTGAAAAGTGTGTTGCCCACCTGAGTCAGAATATGACGTCACCTCTGCATCTCACATTGATCACTGGATTATATTGTGTATGTTCTTAATAATGGGGTACGAGGGTTCTACATTTGAAACTCTCTTATTGTTGGGGCACTAAAACTAGAACAAAGGGGCCCTGGGGCTCAGCACAGATGAGGAGAGGGAAGAAAAGTGAAATAAGAAATGTGTTATTAGAATTCTTGCTGACATTTTGTGGCTTGCTGAGACCCTATGAAACCTGCAGAACTGTGTTGCCACACAAAGCTGCAATGCTTGCTCTTTATTGTATTCTGTCCTCTAAAGCAAATTAAATACATGTTTTCAGAGGATTCCACTACTTGGAAAAGCAAACCAGAAACCCTTTTCCCCTGCAGCTACAAAAGACGACTGATGAATGGATTTTTTAAATGATGTGCTGTTATTTGCATTAGGCTGAAGTTATGGTATGGGAAACCTGAAAATGGTGGATCTGCACTTATTGGAAATACTGTTATTTGGGGATTCACAGTTTTGCGTTCCATATTCGTTGGATTCTGCCAAAGTCTCATTAGTGCTGTAAACAAAGGTGGCAGCCTTCCAATATTTCCCAAGCTTCAGTGGGTCACATGTGACTACAGGCAATATGGGAATGAAGTGATGTGCTTTCCATAAAGTATTTGTTACATCTAGGTTTGAAGTTGTGTCAGGTCAAAGGACATAAATAAATGTTTCTAATGAAGAAGAGGGACAGAAGAGCAAAACTTGTGTATGAACTTTACATTTGGTTGTTGCTATTTGCTGCAGGCTAGAGATGGGCAACTAACCTTTGCATTATTCACATTCAGTAGTTGTGCTGGAATTTGTTTGTGTGTTGTCTGTGTAAGTTGTCTCTATCAATGTGTAACTGCTTTTGCATAGGTCATTGCTTTGTCCATGTTCTTTTTAATCCCTTATGGCAGCTTCTGTCTTGCCTTTTAGTCTAAAAACTAGAAAAGGATTGCCCCACATATTTAGATAGACTTTTTGCATCCAACATGTTTTTAAAGCACCCCAGTCCCTGTGATTGCTTTAAGTTACAAAATCACTCAGTGTTCAAGGGCATGTTGCTGGAGCAAAGTCAACTTTGATCATTGTACAAACCTGATTTCACACTGTGGCAGGGTGGCAGCTATCTCTGCACAAATTGTGAGGCACTGTCGAGTTACACATGCAGTGTAATCTGACAGTGGTAAAAGCCCAAGTAATTTTGGATTACAGAAACTAGGAATGTTTTGGAGAAAGGGGGGACATTATTTCCTATCAAATATACCCTGAAATATTACATTTTGTACTGCAAACCAGGCTGGTAAATCAGACTAATCAAAGGGAGGACTGGATGGGATGTACTTACTTTAAAAACACATCTGCAAATTTAGTTTGAAAGTGTAGCCCTAGAAAAGAGGATACACTCCTGCAGTTATTCAAAGAAGAAATTATTTAAATTTCATGGAGAGTTATAGGTGGGAGCAATGAAATGATTTGCAGAAAAGGTAGAGGTATAGATTTGCAAAATTATAGGGACAGTGAATGTTATTATTCTGGAGAATCTTAAAAAGGGAGGTGTAGCAGTCATTATTTAAAGCACATTAATTGGCTTGGACACACCATTTGGTGTACATGGTTCTGTCATTCTCGGGGAAAAGGAAATTTTCTTCTGTTTCTTACACAGTTTTTTTGTACTTGATTGGATGAGGTCTAATGACTGAAATAAGCTGATAGCGCCAACTTTTGATTAAGTCCTTGGATAAATTGGACAACTGGACAGAAGTAATTTAGGAGGCATCTGTTATATTTATTTATAAAGAGGTATTGAAACTATTTAGAAATTGAATTATAGGTATTATATAAGTGACATTTTGAAAGTGTTGAAATAACACTTGGAAACACTGTACTAATGAGTGAAGATCTGAATTGTCTTATAGTTGGAGGCTTAGAAATATGATTGAGAAACTTGTGTCCCAAGTCTGATTTGTATGGCAGGTTCTCCAGTTTTGAACATGCAGTAAAGGGAAGATTTTTCATACTAGGTGGCTGCAATATTGAAGGAGAAGATGAAAGCTGGGATTTTGGCACCGGTGCTGGTTTTTATGTGGATGCCACTGAAGATCCTTGGAAAACAAACTATAGGATGTATTCCTACATAAAGGATGAGGTAACTGCTGTTGTCTTCTCCTGGTGTTGCTGGGTAAGGCAAGGGTGGGTGGCTCAGTCATAGGAAATTCCCACATCTGGTTATGGTAGATTTCTATAGAGATACTTCGTGTTACTTATTATCAGCTGAAATGTTTCCTTCTGGTTTCACATTCCCCTTCAAATTGCTGTCAGGCCACAATGAGAATGTCAGGCTAGACCTAGAGATGTGCCTTTGGTTTCAGTGGCATTAAAAGGTGTTAGTTGATAGTTGTGTGTTTTATTTCTTAAACACATACAAGTTGCTTTAATGTTTTTATTACACTCTTGTTTCCTTTACAGCTGCCTAAACTAATAAATGCCAATTTTCCCACTGACCCTGAACGGATGTCTATTTTTGGGCATTCCATGGGAGGTCATGGAGCTCTCATTCTTGCTCTGAAGAACCCTGGAAAGTACAAAGTAAGATGAAGTATAGCTTATTTGAGGTATACTAATGCCTATATCGGTTTATATAGATGTGATGGAAGAAAACATAATGGAGTTCTTTTAGGGCATTAAATGTGTAAATAATTTCAGTTGCAGCAGTTTGTTGTTACATGGTATTTTTTTTCCTGCTGTCTTTCTGTACAGTCTGTATCAGCATTTGCTCCTATCTGCAACCCAATTCAGTGTCAGTGGGGGAAGAAAGCCCTTGGTGGATATCTGGGACCAGATACAAGCAAATGGGAGGTATGTGTTGCAGCCACAGTTCTTTAATAACAGATGAATGAGTGACCTGTAAATACATTGCAGCAGGAGCCTGGAAAAAAACTCTGGAGTGTCCATGAGCTGGTATTGTTGTTTTACTGCACCCCTAAGCATGGAAAAGCATCGTTTGTTTCTGGCAGGAATGACTTGCTGTTGCCTTATGGTGCTTATGAAAATGTAATGAGATACAGGTCTCTCATCAAATCGACTACATTCCTCTCAGTTTTATGAAGATTTAAAAATCTGGGCTAAGAAGAATTATGAGCAGTGTATTCTTTAGTAGCCTGAAGAAAGAGACTGCTACAAACTGTTCAGACTGATGAGCCTCATGACATTTTGCAGAGGTAGCCTGTGGGAGGCCTCCGAGAGGAGCCCTCTGGATACTTGGAAATTGGTATCCTGCAGAACAGCATTAAACTAGACAGTTAGGTTGTAGCTCCAGGGCCCTAATTTTGAGCTATCAGTAGCCATATATGAATGGCTAAGATACAAAAATGATTGTCTGCATGGTTGCTGTATTATTTGGCCAGCCCTTCAGTATTTGTAATCTCAACTTAAACATTGCACCGTATTTTTAGAATTACATTAGAAAGGATCGTCATGACCATGTACTCAGGTTTCTTTGTAAATAAGCACAAACTGCAGTTCAATCCCTTGTAAATTAGATTAAAGTTTCTTTTAGGAAGACTTCCAGGTCTGATTATAATTTTACAGGATTGGAGAGTGCTCTCTGCTTTCGTAATTGCTAATAGAGTAGTATGCATACTTGGAAACCACCAGTTAAGCTTGTTCTTTTTAAAGGAGTTACTTGTTTTGAGCATGTACCAGTCACAGGACCTCATGGGTAACATGTTCCCCACCACATTTACATTTTGATACATGTATCTTTAGAGACTTTAATTTTTATTTCTCAGTTGCACCAAGTTTTCTTGGTCGAATTATCCTAGTAACCTTCAGGTTAAATGCCTTCTCTTGAGCATAGTTGTGTTACACTGGTGTTTTGACCTTTAGTTGCCACAATAATTACACCAAGACACCAGGGTTTTTTTAGCAGAGTCTAGTTCGTGCACAAGAGTGTGAACTAGTACTAACTGTATTGCTGTTCTTCCATGCTGTAGAAATTTAGCCCTGGGCTGGATGTTCTGTTTGGTCAAGCTGCCAACTTGGTATTTCCCTAGCTCATACAATTTGCCCTTTTAAAAGCAATGGATATTACTTTTCAGTTGCCTGGAATTCTTGTTTTTTGCTCTTCCAAAGTGCAACTTGGTGTCCTGACCAATGCTGCCCAGGACTCTCTCTGTGCCATTCTTTTCCTGCAGTCAGCAAACTGAAACCAGTTGAACCAGTGTAACTGAATGTTGTTTCTCTTTTATTTCTGCAGGCATATGATGCTACACAGCTTGTGAAGTCCTACTCAGGCTCTCGCCTTGACATCTTGATTGACCAAGGCAAAGATGACCAGTTCCTGTCTGCAGGCCAGTTACTGCCTGATAACTTCATCGCTGCCTGCACCGAGCGGAAAATCCCAGTAGTCTTCAGACTGCAGCAGGCAAGTGGCTTCTGCAGTCCTTGGTTGTGTGATTCTTGTGATTTTTGGTTCTATGGAGCAGGCGGTGAAGATAGTGTTTGTAGTGTCTGGGCATGCTCTCACTGCGGGTCTGTGCCTCTTTACGTGAGGAGGGTGAGAAGCGACACTTTCCCGTTGCATCGCCAGCAAGGTGTGCATCAGCCGCCCGATTCAGCCGCGCTTCACCACTAGGTGCCGTCGTGCTTCCAGCTTGGACAGGCTTATCCCTTCACGGGGACTCGGGCTGCCAGTGCTCAGCTGAAGACACAGCATTAATCACTTTTAATGACTGTCGCAGTCACTGTACAGCCAAAGTGACAGATGGCCTTTTGCTGCATCCCTTATCTGTGCTGTGGGTTTTATGTTTACCATAAAACTTCGTGATTTAGTTTGTGTGTGTTTGTGTAAATTAGGGAAGGGGTGGAACTGCTTGACATCCCAGATTCATTTAAAGTCTAGAGTGGAAGGATTGGTCTTTCCTGTAGTGCAGTGACCCAGAACAACACTGTCCTGAGAGCACTGGAGTCTTTGTAAGCCACTGGCAACTTCCACCCAGACACAGTGAGGGGACCAGCTGTGGAGAGGGAAGGATTGTCCTCATAAACTTTGCATCAAAAGATAGAGTTATTGCTGATGAAGGGGAGTGGGTCAGAGGGTGACATTACAACACAGTGATGGAGCAGTAACTCTCCCCTGGGCTGTGTTCTCCTGATACCCTCCCTGTGTTTTACCAGGACAGTACCCCTGAGGGCAACTCTTCTCTCAGATTGCATTCCACTCTGCAGCTGACACTTGCTGTTACCTCTCTCTAGCACACAGGCACAGATTTGGGCAGGTTAAGGTACTTGCTGTTTGTTTAGCTTCCTAGTGCTCATCCACACTTAGCCGGTAACATATCCCTTGCCATTTTATATGTATTCCAGGTATTTCTTAAAATGGATCAAACCAGGAGAGTCATTACCTTTCCTTTGAGAGCTTAGCATGATTGCTTTATCACAAACTGTATGTTCTGTGCTGATTTCTTTCTTGTTCTTTCCTAGGGTTATGATCACAGCTATTTTTTCATTGCTTCATTTATTAATGACCACATCAAACACCATGCAAAATATCTCTACGCTTGAACCATTTGGATGTGAGTGCTGCCTGGCCAATATGAATCAAGGATAGAGGTGAACTAAACAAAAATCATTTGCTGAAGTAATGTTTGTAAAATGAAGCTCTTCTGATTGTACTAAGAAAAATAAAAGTCCCACTTAATTTGATGTGTGTGCTTTAGAGTAAGTATTGAGAATGTTCTTGCGTGCTTGGAAAACTCTTGATGCCATGAATTTACATCTGCTGCATTTTGGGTCAAAATGTAAGTCAGCAGAGTGAGTTTCAGACCATGAGTGTGGGTGTGGACATGGGGCCTCCAAACAGCTTCTAGTGCAACTGTGTAGAGACTGTGATTAGCAACAGAGTGCCCCTTCAGCTAATTAATTACTGGGGTTTACATTATCCTTTAATTGTGAAGGAAGTTGTTAGTGGCACAACAGATCAAGCTACTTAATTAATCTGAAGCAGTAGGTGTATTTTTCCTTGGCCTGTGTAAATGCCTTCCAAGGACCAAGTCCAGTGGAGAATACAGACAAAAGCCTGCTATGCACAGTAGGTTACTGTCCTGTGCATTACCAAACAAATGATCTGGAGTATTTAATGGATGATACTTACAGAAAAGACCACTTAAAAAAACATGTGAAGGAAGCAGTCTGCAGTAAAGGGGATTTTTTTCTCCACTTGCCTTTGATTCTTGCAGAGTGTGAAACTCTTATACTATGTTTCTTAGATTTGACAGGACTGAGAGGAAACTGCTAAACAGATCTGAAAAAAGCAATTGCTGTCTAGATGATCTAATATCTCATTGCTGAAAATCAAGTGTGCTTATTTTACAAAAGATGGCAGAATTTAGCCCTGACAGTTATAGATCTAACTAGCTCCTGGTGGTATAATTCTGCCAGCTGCCTTGGATAAGAGCACAGATTGTTACCGTGAGCTGCCTATCATACATGCAAGTAATCACTTGTAAACTCAGCTTTCTCATGGTTCAGCTGGACCTGAATCATTGCTCAAACCTTGACTCACACTTGCCAGAGGAACTACTTTAGGAGATGTAGGATGGGTTGCCTTTTTTAAGTAATTCTGAAAGCTCTCCTGTCTCTGGCTCCTGCTAGATTTGAGGTTACAGGGACACTGGTGCTGATGACAGGCTAAAATTATGTATTGACTTTTATAAATCTTGCATCTGTTTCTTTAGGAAGAACATTTGCAGTTACCCAACCGTTACCAGCTGGATCTTATTCCTAGTTCAGCTGTGAAATTCCTTTATCTGCTTCATGTCATCATCTCCCATCCCCAAACCCATCATTTCCAGCATTAGGCTCTCCAGCCACCATCTCTTTTACAGGAAATCATCAGTCACAGGGACAAGCAGTAAAGAGTTTCTGCAAATAATATAGTTTAATTGTAACTACAGTAAAGATTTTCTATATACATTATGTTCACTGCGTAGGGTATTACAGATTTGCCATGCATGTTTTATTGCACATATAAATATTATACAAAGGATCATGATGATTCTCTTTTTTGCCTTACAGGTTAAGACTGCATTAAAAAAGCTTTATTACAAAATACTTAGAGCTGTTTATTTACAGCAAACTTCAAGCAAATACTGAAAGACACTATCAGGAGAAAAACAAAATTTTAATTATGAAAAAACAAGATTTGTCAAAATAATAATTACAAAGCTTCATGTTGCCATATATACATTGTAAAAAAATACTCAGGAAACCTGCATTTTATCGCTCAAGATGCAGAAATCAATATTCCTATTTTTATACTTGATCCTTGAATGCTTTTAAAATTTGATAAACTCTGAGTTGAAAACTTATTTTCTTTACATTGCTCGTGCTTTTTGACAAAACAGATATTTGTGCAGCTCTGTAAAATATTAAAATACATTTTCATTTAGTGTTAAAGTGCACAGTACATTTTATAGGAAACAATATGCTAGCTGCCAATCAAATTACAATTTAAGTCAATGTTCCCTCTATAAAATGAATGTTTTTGCTTTGGTTGAAGTAACTGGATATTCCTGGATATTCCACACATTTTTTATGTCTCATTGTCTGCAAGTCCACTTTCCTTCTCCTCACGTTGCTGTCACTACCTCCCAGCCCATGAGCAAGTGGTGGTGTAAAGTGTGTGGTCTGCACTCAAATACCATATGAACCAGAAAAATCTGCTGCTGGAACATGGGTGGGTTTAATGCAGTGCCTGTGAACATGTGTGTAACTCCTCGAGAGGTGGTAGTGACAAGTATGCCTCACTCTGCCCAAAAGTCCTCAGACAATAGTTCTCTCCCCATACCCTTGCTTAAATATTTAGTCCTCCCACGCCCCACCTTGCCTCTTTTTTTTGCCACTCTGCATTTCAAACTCGCTGCTTGTGTGCCCCTAGCCAGCTTCCCTTTTCACCACGTGCAGCTGCCCTGTCCTGCCTGCCCAAATCCCATCACTGGCTTGTGTGAATGAAAATGGGATGTTCCAGATAGCACAAGAATCACTGTGCTGGAACTTTTTGATCTAAAATGCATGATGTCTTTAAAAATATTTTTTAAAAATGTAAAGTGGTGATAAGGAAAAGAACTTTATTTCCTATTGCTGATGTGGAAGTAGAGGTCTGTTGCTGCAAATGTGCACTACAGAACATTGTGCTTAATTCTGTGGAGACTTTTAAAGAGAAGCACTGTACCCAGGCAGGTTGGATCTGGAAGATCAGGCCTGTGAGACTGCCTTAGGCAATTTTAATCATTTTATCTCCTCTTGAAGGAATCACTGAAGAAAACAAATTAATTTTTTGGCTACCTGGTTAATGTTCTTGTGCTATTTTTTATTATTTGTTCTGTAGTGCTGTAATCTTTAAAAGAAATCGAGTTACAGTGCAAAATTATATTTCAAGACACATGATCCTAATGCACATAATTAATTTTGTTGTGGCAAAAGTTAAATGTCTTGTGCATAGTAAAATAAGCAATCAAAAATATTTGTTCACATTTATTTTTCAAGTTTATATATTTCCTTTTGTTTTTTGTTTTTAAACTTGTATATACAAATACAATGTGTGTGCTTTCACTTTCACCCGATATTGTCTAATGAGGGGAGAAATGTTACTGGAATGTAGGAAACTCAATGGAATGCAGACAATTTTTTACCAATGTTCCACAGATTTGAGAAAAAAAGAATGCCATTCGAGCTAGCTGTTCTTTTAATAAAAGCACCTATTTTTTTTGCTTTTTATCTTACATATTAGAAAATACAATTTACGGAGATCTAGAGCTACTGCACACCAAGTAGAATAAAAAATAACTAAGTATTTATATTAAAATAAAGTGTTTAACCACAAAAAAAGCAGTAATAAAATACAGTTTCCTAATTTACATTTTGCATCCAAAGGATGAATAACAACTCACTAATAAATAATATATATATAAATATTTTATGTCTGAATATTTTTAAAAGGCAATAGCCTGAAGCAACTGCAGAAAAACCTAACATGGTAGCAGTCTGATTTACTCTCCCTTCTCCCTCCCCCCAGGTGATAACAGTGATTCTTAGTTTAATAATACAAAGGTATCTTGCTGCAAGACAGCTGTGTACTCCACATTTTTAAGTGGCAGAGAGGTGGCTGTTTTAGTAAGTACTGTACAAAGTGAGCTATAAAAGCAGTGAAGCACCAACTTCCTCTAGAAAATGTTTTGTAGTTGGACACATAAGTACAGTCTGAAACATGGGTTTAAAATCATAAGAATACTCGGAGTACTGGAGCCGTTTTCAATGCAGTTTGAAAAGATGGGCAGTTTTTTGATTCTTTCATGGCACAGTGTAGCTGGTAACAGCAGAGAGAGTAGTTTCATGTGAATAAAGCTTGTTTCACTGTGGTTACATCTAGCAATGCTTGAACTGTTATGCTCACTTTTACCAAGCCCTTTTCTTCTAGGATGTGATGTGGTAGGCAGAGCTTCTCCTAGAAAAAGACAAACAAAGGAGTAAAAATTAGAATATTCAATACTCACTGCAAAAACCTCATTTTACATGATCACATTTGGAACACAAAGCCCAGCAAGCAGGAATCATTTCCTATTTTTAATTAAAAAGAACTTCCTGTGATTTTGACAGAAAGTCTCTGATTTTGCTCCCATTACACCTAAGAGTTAGTGAGAGATCTGTTAATATTCTGGGCCCCAGAAGCCAAGTTGTTGTATGGTCACTACAGCATGTAAACATCTTAGCTACGAGTGAGGGCACACACCAAACTTTCACCCACAAAGCAGGACAACACGGCATTTGCCTTGTTATGACATGTGTGAGATGGGGGATGGAAGCCTGACTTTAAAAA
>VZRM01005847.1:334346-556304 GCA_013397955.1 Grantiella picta
AGCCCTGACTTAAAAAAAAAAAAAAAAAAAAATCCCATTCTCCCACTGAGCTCTAGACAGGTCCCAGGATATGCACCTTGAAAACCATGCACTAGCACTTACAGGGAAGTAAGTGTGTGCAATGTTGTGCATTCAATGGGCAAAGCGTTTCATTCTGAGTATTTGTGCCTTATTTGACACACCCAGGAATCAACTTTATTCACCATAAGGACACAGCAGTCATGGCCAGGATGGAGCTCACTAGCTGTCCACAGAGGCTGTTAGAGCAGAAGACAGTCAAGCAGTAAATACTGTGTCTCCTACAGGGACCAAGACACCAAACCATGAATAACTAGAGAAAGCCTTCGAGGGGCAGCCTTGTGTCATGACTGACCCTCTCTTGAAAACAAGTTTTTCTTAATGTAACTGCATATTGTTGTAAAGGAATCAATACAATTATGGAATCGGGCAGCAGGTTTATAATAAATAAATGGAAAAGCCAGACTACATCACACGAACCATAATTACAACTGTGAGACTCATTGCCGCAACATGGAAGCCAAAAGCGTAAGTGGGATGACAAAAATATACAGGTAAGAGAAAAATCCAAACAATGCTATTAAACACAAACACATGGAAACAGTGTCTGGCTCATGAAGTCCTTAAGTTGTACGCCAAATTGCTTTAAGCTTGAAAAGGCACCATCTGTGTGATCTAACCTATTCCTTCCCTATGCATCCATACATGACCATCAGCAGCCTTGGGATTCCATTTTTTTGGAGAGGGTGGTTTTGATATTCTCACTACTGAATATCTTAGTTATTCAATAAACTTTAAGCTTTTCAAACTACTGATGCATTGAGATTCTATTTTAATTAATTGCCTGTCTTCTACTGAATATTCTTGCTTCTGTAACCTTAACTAAGGGTCCCTTATTTTATCTTTATACAATTCATTGTCCTTTTCCACACTTCCTCATACTGATTATTTTTCAGTTTAAACCTCACTGATCTCTTCAACCTCTCTTCTCACGACACATTTTTTCAGGTGTAGTCCTTTCCTTGACTCCTGTGGATCCTTAGAACTCAATATACTGGAACTGGTACAAACAAGAACAATTCACAGTCTTTATTACATTTTGTACCTATGTTTCACTCCTAAAAACTCCTAAGGAGTTTTTATCTGCTTCCACTGTTGTCCAATCCTTACTCAAAACACCTCCTCCAGTAGGCCACAGCTCCATCAGAAAAATACCAGTATTAAACAGCTGTTCTGCTGTTTCTGATTATCACTTTGTTAATGAGTATTTCCTTTATGCATAACCAACATTTAGGTTGCTTAAATTTCTTGCACAGTTCCTCATACCCTGCTCCAGCCTGAATGAGAGGAAAAACTGCAAAACATACCTAATAACTACTGAACTTGAAGATAAGAGCCAAACTTCTTTCACAATCATGGCATCTGATACTGGTAACTGTAATTTACTTGTATTTTGTTTACACTTTCTATTTACTACAGAAGTTGTTTTAGTATTTGTTATTTTATATTTAAAGATTTTTTTTTTAAGACCCAAGAAACAACTTCAAACAGGTAATTTTCAAGGAGCTTGGCTGAGTAGGTCTACAGGAGATAGACAACACACATTTCCCCACATGAAGATGCTGTAATATTTTTGCTAATGCTGGGTTACCACTTCACTGAATTTGTGGATTCTGATTCACTTTGACCAAACTATTGTGGCAATTGCCTCCTGTTCCTGTCTGCCACCCTGCCCCTCTCTGCTCCAACTATTTGTCCAATCAGGCCAAGGAACTACCCCCACCTTGCAGCCATTCCAGGTCATGATCCACATTTCTGTTCCAAACCTATCTACCATGAATTTATCGTTTAAGTTAAGACACTGAGTTCTCAGTTCATTCTTGTTTGTTCTTCTGAAATACTGAAATACTGACCTGCAAGCTGTCAGAGATGGTTCCCCCCAGCTTTTATTCCTCTAGAAAAAAAAGTGTCTTTCCCTGAGAAACGTATATTTTAGGATGCAAACTCCTAAACTGATACCCAATTAGCACTGGAATAGCTACATAAGAAGGTAGATATTGTGATATGAAATAAAAGGGAAAAAAAACCCCAATAGTCTTCTACTTCAGGTGTGTGATTTCTATTAGACATTTTGCCGATCTACTGTCCTGGGGACCAGTTAATCTAAAAATCCACAGTGTTCTGATTCTGATTATAAAGCAAAAAATTAATTAATCTTACTTGAGAATCCAAATCAGACACCTGAAGTGAAATGTTATTCTTTCTACGCTCTTCTAGTTCTTTCCCCTGTCCTTGCACAATAGGCTCTTGTTTCACAGATTTGGTGGCCCTTAGCATGCCAATGTTTCATTATTCTTCCATGCTAGACAAAAGGCATTTAATAAGAAGGCCTGCTGAATCCAGTATCTGAAAACTAAGGGATTGATACTACATGGCTGAAAGGTAGGGACTGAATCCAGAAAACCAAACCTAAGAAAACCTACTTTGCTAGATATTTGTTTGAAAATATTCTACATTTTGCTATTGAAGTCAGATTTGCTTGAACCTCCACAGTTAAGGATGTTTGCTTAAGAAAAATCCAAGCTCACAATTTTTGTGACACCTCACTGAACTATTCTGTCATGCTCTCTTGCTAGGATTTTTGCAGATGTTTTAAAGCATATTTTCACTAAAATCATAAAGGAATGCATGCATTTCATATAAAAACCCCATCCAATATGACTTTTTTCCTGTTTTTAAAGGCAAGCATTCTCTAATTTGTTTAAATACAGCACAGTAATTTCGTTTGTACACAGCAACCTCTCTCCACCTGCTGTATTTACAAGATGCATACTCCAATCAGGAAAGCTATTCCAGGAGGCCTGTAAAAATTAGGACCATACAACTGTGTTGTAGGAGTGAAGTTTCCCAGTATGTAACCTTTTTATATATATAATTCTATGTTAGTGCTCAAAACATATACACTTGACAGCCTTCTCTTATGAAGCAGGTTGGACTTGGCCAACATTTTATAATTCTTCAGCTAAACATGTGGCTACAATGAGCTTATTAAACTTGACATTGAGACCAATGCCATCTCCTAAGAATGATAAACTTCTCCTAATGTGTCACAAATCAATTCTGATATCTAAGCCCTAAACACTATCTTAAAAGCTTTGTAAATGGCTTTCATCAACCCTGTCTCACACACTTTTCAGATCAGAGTTTTAGAGTCACATATTTATTCTCAGACTAAGAAAAGTCAAAACCTTTTAAGGATGGAATCCAAAGCACATACAACAGCTTTCCATACCAGCAGTTACATCCCAGGTGTCTCTGTACATAGGTTCAGCCTGTCCCTACTTTTCCATGCTCTTCCTCATTCCCTAACCAGCTACAGCTGCTCTCTGGAAACCACCACCAGCAGAGCTGTGAAGCTGCAGACCATGAAGGTTTCAAAGCTTTTCTTAAATCCTGACATTTTGAAGCAAATGCCTGACCAGCCAAGAGGAGAAGTTGCCCCTGACTCTGAGGAGACTCAACCTCACCCACTTCTCCCCACATTTAATAAAATTTTTGTCCCTTTTAAAACAGATTCAAACCCGTAACACTTCTGTACTAAAGTGTGAATTCTCTCTCTAAACACACCCCTGTTGAAACCATCAGTGAACAAACCCCAAAAGAACAGACAGAAGAACTGGCTACTAATTCTGCAGATCAGCCTAAAACAATAGTGGTGGGAAGTGCTACTAGCAGCACCAATCTCTCTATTCTCTATCTACTATAAAAATGAAGATCTAATAAATTTTAATGTCTTTTTTTCTCTCTCAGAACACAAAGGAACTTAATTATTTGTTGCAAGCAAACCACCTTCTACAGACACACAGCCATTTTGAATGCATAGGGACATTTTCAAACTCATCATGAAGCAAAAGAACAAACTCCTCCTGAATGAAAAAAATATTAGGTGCACAAAAAGGAGGCAGCACAGGAGGCCAAATCACAAAGCAGCACAAAGAGACAGCACAACAGGTGTACCCACAAACATGCATGTGTGCATGTGCTTGCCAGAGCAAGTTTCTAATCCTGGAACAAAATGTGTGATTTAAGATAGAAGAAAGCCAGGAACACACAGTGACACTAATCCCTCAAAAATATGTTACCCACTTCACATACATATCTATTTTCTTTGACACCAGATAACTACAAAGTCAAGACAACTGTTTGAACTAGTTTAAGGCAGGGCAAGCAGCTTAGCAATTCAGATACAGTAAGTATTAATAAAAAAGACATTTCTGCCATAATATCAGATTGGTAAGTGGTAAAATGACCATGTCATGATCACAGCAGGGCCCAACTATCTGTATTTGTTAGTAAAAATACACAGAAATGGAGTCCTACAATTTGGAAAGAGCCTTTCTCTTTCTACCTTGTATTTGTAGAATATGAGATTTCAGATCTACAGGGGGAAAATATTAATAAAACTACAAATACTGGAATGTTCAATTTTTCAAATCGCAAATTTAAAAACCTAAGTCCATGTAATGCCCATAATTTCATGTTTGAAGCCAACTACTTTGATGTGGGAAGTCAGTAAAAGAAACTTCAGGGCGTTACACTTGAGCAAACTTACGTCCAATACAGTCTAACTTTACATTTTGTCAGGTCAAGGCCAGTTTTCTTTCTAAAGAGTAGGAAAAGAAAGCTAGCAAATATTTACTTACTTAGATCTAAGGCAATTTAAAATTATGTAATTTTGGTTTGTTTTTTTTTTTCCTTTTCCACTATTACTGTTGATGTCTGTATATGCCCAGATGTCCTGGACTACCTTTTCAAAAACAAATTAAAAGAGATATAAAAAAGCACAGTAATTCAGCCTATACTGCAGCTACAAAATCACAGAATCACAGAATTACCAGGTTGGAAGAGACCTTTAAGATCATCGAGTCCAACCTCTGTCCTAACACCTCAACTAAACTAAGCCATGGCACCAAGCACCACACCCAATCTGTTTTTAAACACGTCCAGGGATGGTGACTCCACCACCTCCCCAGGCAGACCATTCCAATATTTTATCACTCTTTCTGTAAAAAAGTTTATCCTAATATCCAACCTATATTTTCCTTGGCGCAACTTAAGACTGTGTCCTCTTGTTCTGTCAGTTGTTGCCTGGAAAAAGAGACCAACCCCCACCTCACCACAACCACCTTTCAGGAAGTTGTAGAGAGTGATAAGGTCACCTATGAGTCTCCTTTTCTCCCGGCTAAACAACCCCAGCTCCCTCAGCCGTTGCTCATAGGGCTTGTGTTCCAAGCCCTTCACCAGCCAAATCATGTATTTGGAATCATAGCCTGTTAGACTTCTAGATATGTGCATATTCTGAGTATTTAATAAATTGGAAATATTTATAAAACTGTAATTGTGGTTGGTGGGCTTTGGATTCTTCAAGAAATTATGACCTTGAGCCATAAAATTTTAGAAGCAGACTATATCTTTTACAAAATCCCTCACAGTTTTATTTTAACATGTTTAGAAAACAGTGACCTGAAACTGCAAGGAACAAAAATCTTGATAACGACAAGACACACATGAAACAGTAAGAACACATACAGTTACAAGGGAAATACCAATCATACCATAAACTTATACATTAAATTCTGAGAAAGTGATGAGTGTTTTTTATCATCAAAGCAGAATAGATCATAACTTTGCAGTATTTTTCTACTGCTCTTTCTGCATAATACAGTTTATGTTCTAGAAATTAAGGAAATGGCCAAGGTTCACAAAACCAGCTGTAACCTTTTTTTTTCCAACCTGCATGCACAACTGGGTTTTGGTTTTTTGTTTTTTTTTTTTGGTAACAGGAGTAAAATGTTTGTGAAAAACAATGACATGGAAATACTTTGGAAACTTACTAATGGATATTGAGTAGAAAACTCTATTGAATATTTGCTCAGATCTAATTCAGTCCCCATTCACACAGAGTTCAACTTTCAGAACACTTCTTAGGAGCACAATGTGATCTATATTCAGCTTTCAGCTGTAAAAACTCGTTAATATACAAGAGGCATTTGAAAGACTACTACACCACATTACGCTGCATGTGAAAATATTTCTTTTTTCTGGATCAAGGAAAAAGAAAGACAAATCGTCACATCAAAATGCCACTTGTAATCCAGTGCAAACACATTTTGCCTGCAAATATATCCACTACAAACCTGTATTTATTATTTTATTGCAGTATGGATGAGATGACCTCCACAGGATATAAGAATAATTAATATGATGGGCACAGTACAGATTGGAAACCTATTTATTAAGAAATCATGGTTTGAAAATCTCTGATGATCACTGAAATGGAAAAAAAGTTGAATGGGAAAAGAAACAGAAGAGCAAATATAATTAATGTTATTAACACATACAGGGGTGAACTACAGCACACTTTTTTTTTTAAACTCAAGGTGATCAACTTAATTATGTGACCAGCTATGAGCAGTAAGTACCAATTTTATCTAACTGGATGTCTCAATATTGGCATCTCCTTAAAGGTGAGTAACCTTTAAAGACTAAACTGTTTGTTTCACAAGTCCTAAAGCTGCAGAACAGCAGCACAGAAACAGGACACTGAATTTAGCAAAGAACCCTTAGAGTAGATTAATAATTTCGTTTTCAGTTCTCCATTTAGTGGAAGAATTACTGACCTCAGAGCTGGAAAGACAGATATTTTTCATATTTGCATTACGTTCAAAATATATGTTGAGAAACTTCATTATATTCTCACTTAGAAAATGTACGGGTAATTTCACTGTTTCTTTCCCTGTAAGATTTAGATATATTTGGAACTGTAATCAATAACAACCCCAAAAAAATACCAAACTGGATAAGCTTCATGTATGGTAGCACAACTGTACTTGTTATGAACCAAGGATGTTTGGTTTGTTTTCCAGTTTGTTTCAAGATGGCTTCACAATCTTTAACTACCAGAAACTGTACATAATGCCACTCTTTAAATACCAGGTATTGTCATAGCTGAGAATATAAAGAAAAGGTCCCTAAGTAACTGTCAACTCTGTTTGCATAGCAAGCATATGCAAAGTTAGGACTTCAGACAAGTTTGAGAGTCAAGTGTCACTGTGAGAGGGGGATGTTCACTTGGTCTACACTGGCACAACAGTAGTTCAGCTTCTAGCCGAGTGTCTGCTCTGATAAAACATTCAAAGCCACTGAAGACATGAACTTCCATTTCTGCACACTGAAAATGCAAAACACACTGATCTACTCCTCTTACCTCCCTCCAAACTACTGGATACAGTGGATAATCAGACATGGTATTAGACAATGAGACAGACGTGTACTGTATGATGGTAGCAAAACCTTTCTCCACACGATTTTATAAGTGCAAAAAATGTACTAACACATGTAGTTCAGTTCTATATGAAGAGGGCACAACACAAAGCATTGACAGGAGACCCGTTTTCCACTTATGGGAGCAATAAAAAAAATCCCAGCCCTACAGAAGCAATCACTTTTGTCTCAAATGCCTGCACTGGATAATAGAGAAACATACAATGAATAGATTCTGAACTGATTCAAGCCAAATGTCATTTACTCAGTTTCATTAGAAAAGCAAAATAACTAGAAGACAACCAAAGTCAAAACAAAGATCTGCTGAAAGTGGAAGCATAAATGTCAAGCTCTGAGTAAACAAAGTGTCTAGTGTTGGAATTACTGAAACTAGGCACGCAATTAAAAGACAGGCCTGCACAGGATGCGGACACAAGTCTATAGCTACATACTCAAAGAGCTTCAAAGCACTCACTGCATTCTTGACTGGTCACAGATGATACTCTTTACAATAAAGTTGTTATATGTATGCACTGGAAGCTTCTGGCACCAAACCCTTTAAAAATTTTGATTTATCCATCATCTAAAAATTATTTTTCCATCCTAAAATATGTATCTAATAGTACATTTACTACTTTTTATCAGTATGTGTCTATGTATATGTATCTCTCTATATCTATATATTTAAGCCACAGAAACCAGGAACAGAACTGCATTTAAAAGTTTTGTAATAAAATTACATATCTGTGGAGTGGGAATATTTACAGTGCAGCATTAAATCATAACTGCATGGCCAGAATAATCAGTAACATACAAATTCTTACCCTAGTAATATTCTAAAAGTCTATAGCTAATTTTATTATGTACTAGACAGGGGGAAATTAATGCATGGATTTCCAAGACACAAAACAGGTCCTTTGTTTAGCTAGCCTGAGACTGAGTTACAAATTTAGGGGACAACATCTAGGCCAATATTGCAATGTCAAGAATAGATTTATACTTGAGGGGTTGTGTTTTTCAATCAGTTTTCATTTGTATATTTCATTTCAATAAGGAGTAAAACAAAAAATTGTCTTACTTTAAGTTTTAGAGTAGATGAACAGAACACAGAATTGGAAGGGAAGTGGAGGTCATCAGTCCAGCAGTCTAACCATAGGCAGAGTTCAAACATACCAAAATAGCTCCTGGCTAATGTACATCTAAGCTGCCCTCTAAAACTTCCTAGGATAGAAAAGCTAGAGTCTTCCCAGAGGATCTGCTTTCCTACCTACATTGTCTTTGCTCCATTGGTTACACAAACAAACAAACAGCATCTGCAATTTCACAGGTGATGAAACAGAGAAGATAATGATGTGACTTGCTTGATGCCACACAAAAGAATGGCAGGTACAGGAATCTAGCAGCTTATTCCCAAACTATCTCACTGTGTCTCACTGTACCGCATGATCTTCATCCTGAAACATTCTAAAGTCCCTTGGATTCTATGGCTTGCTCACACCCACTGCTAATTTACAGTCACCTTTGGGGTGTAATGTAGCAAGTGCTTAAAAGGAGTTCAACACTGTTTTGTGTGACAGAAGATTATTCTACCACAGGAAAACATAACTACTCTAGTATTGAATTTAATCTGAACAGTAGAGATGAACAATAATCTTTAAAATTACAGTATTATTGTTAATATATAAGAATTAAAAAACCCCAGTAATTTGAAAGGTAGTTCTCTAAGTGCTCTTAACACAGTATCTGCAGAGATAATTGGCACCCACTCAGAAAATACTATCATCTGTTGGAAGTGCCACCTGAAGCTGTTTCAGTAACAGCAGCATTCTTGGATTTTCACAAAAAGTAAGAGGCTCAGTTCTGTTTAGCTTGTGATACACATCTAGCCTACACCCCAAAGTGGAATAAGAGGAGCTTCACTGCTTTAACACATTTAGTGTGTAGTCCAGGCAACATGGAAGAAAAACTATAAATAAAGAGGTACATAAGTTCTTAAACTAGAGCTGGAGGGGATAGAAGACAGGGGACTTGCCTTCAAGATGCTACTCTTCTTTCCTACTTCAAGAGATTAATAAAGATAATAAAGGAAGGGAAGCAAGGGAAAGGGAGAAGTTTGTAAGGCAAAGGAAGGAAATTAAGTACCTGTAATTTGCCAGAGACAAAGCAGAAAGTTTGTGTGCACATGCGAACAGGTTATGCTGTTAGCAAATTCCAGTGATAAGTTATATACATCAAGACTATAAAAAGTATATGGAAAAGACAAAAGCCTAATAGATCCCAGGAGCGAAAAGTAGAAGTTGATTGTGGGGGTTTCTCCCCGAGGGCGAGCAGAGTGTCAACAGTCTTTCGAATGTGACGAATATCCGACTGCAGGATGTCATACGGAGAGCAGAGGTCAGCCTATCCCGAAGGGCAGCCATTAGAACAGAAAAAGAGTGCAAAAAATTAAAAATACAAAAATAGATATTGATAAATAAATTATCACAATATTCTAGCATAAACATGTAGGAATAGTTTCTTCCTAGTATTGCCTTTGTCACTAGACATCTGCATTTTCTTTTATTTCCTCTAAATACTGAAGCTATCATATAACATCAGAATGTTAGGATAGAAGAACTCAGGCCTTCTAATCCTTCCAAAATTATGCCCAAGTTCACAAGGGTGAGGAAGTGCATGTGATCCACTCATTCCAATGAGGTCTGCACACCTTTGTCCATCTGGACTTTATTCAAATGCTTAAATGGAACCAGCTGTAAAATCTAGCTTATAAAATAGCAAACGGTGGGTTAGAAAGCTGTTAAAAGCACAAGCAGCAGCAATATGAAGTCTCAAGAAAAAGTACTTAAAGAAATCATGAGAAGTATGCAAAATTCTCTAATACAATAATCTAAAGCTTAGTATTCACAATCACCTCACACAACACCCTGGGATAAAGACTTAAAAAGTAAAATGTAGCACTAACTATACTTACGTTAAATAAAGTGTCTAAACTGAAGAATTGGACACTAAATTCCTTATGCAGCATTTTTGAAATTATTAGCAGTTTAGATTCCCATACCTTTTTTGGAAAGCATCAATGACTTGATGTGGCAATTTACTCTAGACTAGCTATACAATATTAAGTGTAATATGTAATAATATCAATATGCTCACATGATATTTAACATTAAAATCAAACCAACACTAATACTTTTGAAATGCAATCTAAGATACACTATTTTACATAGCAAATAAGGCCTTACTGAGATAAAGAATACTTACTGAACAAAATTACATGCAGTAAGAGTTTGAGAGAACACTATGCTCCTGTGGAAGCTTTTTGCACTCACTTCCTTAATGAATAGACAGTACACCAAATAAACCAAGACATGGAAGTTCAATGTCTGTTTCCTGTTAGTGCAAAGTTTCAAGGTCCAGTTTTAAATAAAATAAACTTTAAAATACTTAAAATGTCTTTCTATCCAGAAAAGTGGCTAGTGAAACTGGAAGTCAAAATGGTCATTCATACATGAATTAAAAAGTGACACTTTTTTTTTTTTTTTTTTGCTTACCATGACTGGTTCTAGCTTTACCAGGAGTCAAAAACTGCAAAATTTTCTTACTTAGGCCAGCAGATACAGAGCAGGGAACCAACCTGCCTAGCAACAACACTATATTTGCAGTCATTTTTCAGAGTTTTGTTTACTCAAAACTCTAATGTGATAATAAACTTCAATGTAACTGTCATCTTTTAAAGTATGAAAACTCAGAGAACAAAATACACTGATCTTGTTTAAAAATGGGAGAGAATTCGGACTGTATTCGAGAACACCAACATCCACAAGCTGCTTACCAGAGAAACAAGTTTAAGTGCAAACTATTCTTAACTACCAATTACATGATATATTACACTTTTACCAAAGACACCAATAAACCCAGTAAATGCTGGATTAATTCTGGAACAACATACAAGACTCAATTCCTACTTAATGCAAATACATGCCAAAAATAAATATCTAAGATACGTTCAACTTATGTTTTAAAAACAAAATGCCAGAACTTTATAACAAGGGCTTCTTTTTCTTTTTTTTTCCCCAAAAAGCCCCAAAACAATGCCAATAGTACCTACTGCAGTCAAATGGAAAAGGGAGTAATTTCAGAGTTGAGAGATTGAGAGCTGCTAATAGGCTGACTTTTTACAGATACTGATGAACTTGCTAACCCAAGATTAACAACCTAAGCAGCCTAAGGAGAAGCCAAAGCATACAAAAACAGCCAACACATGCAGAAGAAACTTCCTACAGAAACTGCCATGCTGTGTTTTAGTTAAATCCAGTGAAACCTGCGGCAGCCTTGGGAATGCCTGACTATTTTTGTGTGTTCTGTGACAATGGATAATTTGGTGTTTTATTTGCACCTTATTATGAAATATGTTTATATTTTATGTATTTTAAACTAATGTAACTGTAGATGAAAAAATATATAGCTCTTCTGTAACAGTAGAAGTATTTCCACTTATTGCACTGATATTGTGCAATAAAAATACAAAACTAAAACATGACATCATGAAACAGTGAAAAAGCACATGACCCCCACACAAAGTCTCAGAGATAACCAGCCACCCACACACCCATCTATGAAAAACACTGCCCCTCTCATTTAGGGGACTGAAATTATTGCTAGTAGAAACTACAAAAATACATCTACTTAATCATTACATTTGTGGACTGACTTTTAAGTCTATGAAGCTGTATGATTAAATCATACAGCTGTCAATCATGCACACAGAATAAACACAGTAAGACAGAAATGGGACAGCAAAAGCATAACCAGCTCTTTGTGTGCACAAACCACCTGCATCCTGCATGCCCCTGGAGTGACTGAAAACAGCATTTCAGAACTGACCTCCTCAGATTTAGACTCCGGTAACAAAAGTCAAAAGTATGTTTGCAGAAGTGCATTAAAGAATGAAATCTGTAGTTCATATGCACTATAGTCAAGACACAAATGAAAGGAATCTCAGAATTCTGCTTTCAGGACTGTAATTGAGAGTGTATTGAACCACTTAACTCCATACTATAGGCTGAACAGTGTCCATTACCAAGCCCAGAAAAATAAGGTGGAGAAAGGAGTCATACCTGATAAAACTTACTGCAACTTCATGGATGTCTCATGATGAAACTATGGAGAAGTAACTGATTATGTGAAGTGATTAGAAAACAAGCATAAGTGGCAATGATAATACATCTTGCATTAAACTGAGAAACATGATTACCAGTTGAAGAACTACCAGGTAGATAGAAGGTAAAACATTTTATAGTCACTGCTTGGTTGCCTCCTTTAGTTTGTTTCGATGCTTTCAGAATACGAAAGCCTCCTGTTTTGTTTTTCTCTATTACTGTTCTACTTAAATTGCAATTCCCGCACTAACATGAATCACACAGATTTTTAGAATAATTGTCTGACATTGCCACAGAGTGCACCTTGTTTTCAGAGGAGAGGTTGAAACACAGTAATAGGTTCCATCTGCAGGACTCCAAAGTCACTCAGAAGGGGCACAGCTAGCCCTTTCGTAATCTGCATCTCCATATGACGACATGAGATCCAAAAAAACATTTCTTATCATCAAACTCTTTTCTGCTCAATATGTTTACACCATGTTAATGACTGAAAATTTAAGATATCTGGCAGAAGTCTCTCATTTCCTCCCAAGATATAATTTGTCCCACTAAGTCATGGTGCACCTCTACTGATGTGCTGGAACACACATGCTAGATAAACCTGCTGGAATATTTGGCTGTGAAAGATTTCACTTTTTCACTACCTTTTATCAATAAAAATTACCATTCTAGTACTAATCATGATCAGTCTACCATTTTTTTTTCCAAACTACATGAAGATTGACAAGGTGTGTTATGTGGGGAAAGTCTTTCTTTCCTTTTTAAAAAAATAAATCTAATTTCTCTGACCTAACCCCACACAGGGTCAAAAGACACTCAAGTGCCTAAACTGTTAAGCTATTAAATTACTATAAGCTCCCCATCATAAAAATTCATTCATGTCTTGGTAAAAAGCTAATTTCACAGACATTAAAAATACTTCATTTTCTTTTTCAAAAAATGCTTAGAAGATCCTGCTTCTGACACACCTAATTTGTTCATAACTGAGAACCAGAAAAAATGCAGACCAGAACTTGTAACTTTTGTCTTTCAAGTAACATATTCTATGTTCAGCTTTGTTTTGGTCTAAATTTTACTTGTAGTAAAGTGTCATTCATCCCACCACAGATCAATTACTTTTACTTTTTGAAAGGAATATATGTTAACACTACTGAAAGCGCATAATACTCTGTAATATGGATTATCAGGAATAACACTGACCGAGAATAAAAGCTCAAGTATAATTAAGTTATGAATTTGAAAGTTAAAATGGGAAAGTCTACATTTTTGCTCCGAGTATGAATACTGATGTGGCAATGACAAGTTGAAGAAATGTGAATGAATATTTTTGCCTTTATTTAAATATATTGTTACTGTTTTTATGAAAGAGCAGTTGTAAACAAAATACTTCCATAACTTCACATACAAGATAATGGGAAGATTATTCATTCTTCTGATCATTTTTAATATCCCTGGGATGAGATGTCACTAAGAAGAGTAAAAGTGTACTAGCACCGTTACATGTGACACTTTAGGGGCCCCACTTCCATGCAAAAGAGAAAATAAAAACCAGCTTCATTATTCAAACCCACAAAGTATGAGAGGGTGGGGGCAATACAGGTGAACTGAGTAAGCAGTAAGTGTGGTATCATTTGTGGGTTCATGTGACATTAATAATTTAAATCCAGTGAATGGCACCATCAAAGCACTGCATGTCACTGAGAAATGCAGCAGGACTGCAGCCCTACTTGTTATGCATCTACTGCCACTTGCTCATTCAATCTGTATCACCCAAAAAGGAATGTTTGCCACTGTCGCTACAATAGAGGAAATTAGATGGATTTTAGTTAACAATGTAAAATAAAGTATTCTTTTGCAATTTTTTAAGAGACAAAATTGTGCCTTTTTGTTATATAACTCCTGAGGGGCACAGCAGACATTTTCTGAATCTTCATGCTTTCAGATACTTACCTGACAACATCCCTTTCTCACATCAAACAAAAATGTTGTTTTGTCTCCAAAAGTGATCTACAAGGTTCTCTGATAAGGTGCTATAGCAAAGCTCAGTGGCAAAATTGGACACAACTTGATTGTCCTACAATTCTCACATTTTTGACAGCCTCCTGGTGCAGCCAGAGCATTGCTATTTAGTTTCTTATTAAGGGTCAGACTTCAAACCTCCCTTTTGCATATGATCCAGCACGTCCCTTCAGCATGCAATCAGGAGCATCATGTGGCTGTCAACAGAAAGTGATTTCAATATGTCCCCCGTAGTATTGGAATTCTCACCTGACAGGTAATGGCTTTTAGAGTCATCTACATACCACATCATTATAAAGAGACACTCATGTTCCTGAATTCTGTATTTGTGACTCTTTGGTCAAGATGCCAACTTCTGATATTCAGTGAGACACATTTAGATACCAGCTGCATTGTTCTACATTCATATCAAGTTTCCCAGGATCATTCTGGGAATGTCATTTTAGTCCAAGAATTGAATGCTGAAAACCACAGAAGTAAGAGACTATACATATGCACAGCACAGCAATTACTTAGCTATTTTTTTGTTTTCATTTTACATGACTAAACAGGATATTATTCCAAACCTGTGGAGTTCGGGAAACAGCATGTATTCTATTCCTTAAATAACTGAAAACAAACCAACATAAATTATGACCATTTTAAATCCTCTTCAAACCCATTCAGCAGAATTTCAAGTTAATTTTAAGGAACTAGACAAGGACACAACTATCACAGAAAAGCCCAATACCTATGGGTATAAGGACCCAAAAGTAGAACCTATCACTCTCCCACATAAGTTGCTTGTTAAAAAAAAAAAAAAGTCATTCACTGCATTCCTTTTTCTGGTTTCTCCAGAGACAGTTAGGCACTGTACAACTCATCAATCCGAAGCAGCATAAGCATGCCATCTGTAGTTCTTTAAAAACTTTGACAGCTGACTGTCATACTTGCTATTACACAACTTTGAATTCCTAATCCAAGTCCCTGCAACATACAGCAAAGTTCTAGCATCTAGCATTCTAGGTCTAGCTAGTTCCACAACAGGATGCATTTTCACAAAACATAGCAAATATATACATTTGCAAATTACCAATGGCTAATCAAACAAAATATCCTTAGAGTACTTAAAACCTATTGTAAGTTTATAATTGAAGCAATTCATTTAATGCTTAAGTGAAGGAGTTTTTTCCTTCAAGAGACGTTTATGCTTATTCAGATACATAAAGATGATTAGTTTACAAATCAGATGGGTAAGATGTGGCGAGCCCAAGCCTCCATGCAACTCCTCAACATGTAGACTTTAGTAAATTTTTTTTTAAATCCTGAATAATTCAACACTAATTTCAATGAAAGGATTAAAAAGGAAGGGTAATAAATATGCATATTGAAATACCTATTTATAAAATATCAAAAAGGTATTTCTCCAGAGAGCTTACTTATAGAAATCCAAAATGTAAAAAAAAGTAAGGTTTTCAGAAATACCTCATAACAGCAATGAAAACAGCTCTTGGCCTTTTCTTTCCCAATAGGCTATAGCCAAGAAAACCTGATTTGTATTCCATTCACCGATAATTTACGATGCATCAGAAAAATTTTGGGGTAGCTTAAATATTCGATGTCTACAAGCCCACAACAATGAGACTTTAATCTTCTCTGAAGTGAAATTTTACCTGTAGTATGAAATCATTCTAACATAATAAATTACATAACTACAAGAACTATGTGAACTGTTACAATTTAAGAGACCCAGCTACTACACTGAATTGTCAAATTAAATTTATGATTAACCATTCATTGGAACTGAAAGAAAGTCTCCCCCTCAAAATTCCTACAAATAGCAAAAATGATCTGTCACTTTTGCTGTCCTCCACATCAAGTGCTAAAATATAGAAAAAACAAAGAATTCAAATTGGAATTCTTTCCCAATGTAAAATTTTTGCATTACCATCTGCTCCCAAAGGGGATGGTGGTGGAAATCACACAAAACATCTTTTCATTCCAGCATTCTTGAAACAGACTAAAAAAGAACTCAGCCTTCATTATACTATCATATGTAGGCATCAGTGAAAACACAAAATGCAATTTTCCTCTGTGGAGATAAAAAAACCTTGTATAACATTTTACCTTCTTTCAAGGATCACGTATTTGAAATTTAACCTTTTCTTAATAGGTTCTTCTATGCCATAAGGGAGTCTTTGAAATAATCCCAATGCAACTCCAGTTTTCATTAAATTAGTTATGAAGATGAGAATAAATTATGAGTGCTACCATTCTTAAATGAAAATCAGAAAACATCAAGCACTGCAATTTCCTTGTTTCCATCTCCTGAAACACTTACACCTACATTATAGAATCTTCCATATACGTAATTTCCATACTTAACACACAATTCAAATCATTGCAGAAATGTTTCAGTACAAGGGATGAGTCTGTTATTAGTCATCAATGCATAGAGTACTTAACATTGTAAAAAAAGGAAATATTGCAAAAAAATAAAATAAAAAACTAAAAAGAATGACGTTCATATTCTAAAAGCATGAGGTAAGAATGCAGTTATGTTGTGCAATGAAAAAAAATCAGCAAGCTTTTGGCTACTTACATAGTATCTTATATTATCATAATTACTTATTTTCCATGGCAAACATAAGAAGGTATTAGAGATAACACTGAATTACTTATTCAACACAAAACTTGCAATTTTAAAATGTTATGAAACAAGCCATTTAAATGCACTAAAATTGTATTAAACCATATTATTTAAATAAATTTTTAAATTCTGTGTCTTTATCGCTAAAAACCTGTGGTTCATAAAGTTATCCTTCAGCTTTCATGTAATTAAGGTGTTTTCATTTTTGAACATCTAGAAATGACAGACAATTAAATTACCTCTGGTATCCCCAGTTTTCTACATGCATCCAAAAAGTTTTCCACATTTCTCCTGCATTTGGCCATGCTAAGTTTAGGCTGTAAAACAAACAAAAAAGTCTATGGCAAAAGAAGTCAAAAATATTCATTTGGTCAATTCACCTATTGCATTATTCTTGTACCAATGCGTCATTTCCACATTTCTCCTGATAACAATGCATAAAATTCCCCTCAACTTTTTTTTCTACTACTCTAAAAAACACCTTGGCTACAAACACAAACTGAGTACATACATTATGGACGTCACGTGCTTCTACTTAGCTCTTAAAGTCACCAGCACATTTAGATCTCCGTTTGTTCACACCCAGCTTGTGAGGTTCTAAAACCTACCTATTACAAAGATTTGTAGCAGACAACATTGATGCTCTGGACAGCAAATTAACTGATGAAGGATTTTAACGTACATCATGGAGAACAGACTTAGCTGTAATTAACAGGCTCACTCCTTTTAAATGTTTTATGTGCTCACAAATTTATAGTAACTATATTAATGTCTCTGAAGAACAAATTTCCTATTACTTTAGAATCTCAAATAATTCTGTATTTTATCTCACTCAGGACTATTCACCAAATACTTACAGAATTATCATGTTACTAAAAAGAAAAACCAAAACTCCTCACTATTCTAGTTTTTCAATACTGTGAAACAACAGTAATTCCTGAATATTCGCTTAAACCAAGCGCTATAGAAGCAAGGAATTCAAAGAAACTAATTTTCTCAGCTAAAGTAATTTGAAGTCTGTTTCAAAGAAGAGAACATCAATATGAAGTTGAAACAAAATGAAAAAAAAAATTAAAATATGCACTTTTTGTTACAGTAAACACCACGAAATATTTCTTTTGAAACATCAGCATGAGAAGGTTTTACCCCAGAAATTCAAGTTTGTGTATTTTGGCAATGTCATATTATTACCAAAGATAGAAATTATTTTACATCAAGGAACAGCAAAAGAAATTCCACTAGACCATCTGAGAAAGTGTCTTTTTCTTCAATCTGTCTTCTTGGAAGTTCTTACAGATTGCCTCCAAAATCCACATGGTATTCTCAGAATCGAGTATCATGGGGTAAATGGGAAATTTTTACCAACGTGTACCGTAAAAAGAAAAAAGGCAAATAGTCTGAAAACACACAGAACCTCTTCAGAACCAGAGTGTTACCAGAAATTTGGAGCAATGATCTAATCGAGAAACAGACATAAACAAGCAGAGAACACACAAGTGTTTTCTTAAGTTTCAAGAAGTGCACACAGAGATTACATCAATTTTATGTCCTGAAGTCTTCAGGGCCTTAGATTTAAGCAAGCCAATATTAAATCACTACAGTGAAATTTTCTGTTCTGTCTGCAGGCAAAAGGAATCATCTCTACATTTAACTCAACAGGACAAATATGCTAATAAGTGTTTAAAGTGCTTTAGTAACATGACATCTGCAAAGCCAGACACTGCTGAAGCTAACCTCGCATTTTTTTAATCAACAAATGAGAGGCTTATTTTCTTTTTAGAAGGTGCACTAGAATAAAAACTTGTAATCAAAGAATTTCAACAGTTCTGAACAAAAATGACATAAAATATCTGATCTTTTTGCTGTATCAGAGAAAGGCAGGATAACTTTATTATTTGTAGATGTGCTTGTATTTATATGCATGCATACACAATATATATATATAGATGTATCATATATAAAAATTAATGAGCATTTGAATTTGCAAACACAACTTACTACTGCTGGTGAGGGGACATGAATACTTCCGACAGACCGAGGGCGAACATGATTTACCAAATGGCAGAGAACAACACCATCCATCAGAGCTGATCCCAGGTCTTCAGGCAAACAAATCTTTAGTCTTGTTTCTATGTTCTGCAAAGGAAGAACACATGCACACTTTGATATAGAAATGGATGAAGCGGAAAAAAAGGAAATAAATAAAAGGGAATAAACTGGCACATAGCCAGTTCTGGAGTTTTGATTTACTGAGAAACACAATTACATCATATAACTAATTTTTTAGAAACTAAAACACAACCTGCTTTATTCTGTGTTGGTCACTGAATTACATAAACTTCTTTAAAAGAACTCAACACTTCAATGTTGCTGCCACAATATGCCTATTTTTTTATATATAGATGTACAAAAACACATCTGTATCCAAGCAGCCATGTGACTAAACTGCATGTCGCTCCTTCCTTTCACTGCTCCCCCAAGTCTTCTACTTATCCATCTTAAATTATCAACAACACATAGAAACAGAACTACATTGTGTTAATGACTGTACAAGCAGAGAGTAAAAGGCAATCTTTCCTTAGCAGTCTAAAAATTACTCAGAAAGCATTAGAGCTATTAGAAAAATAGGTAAGGGAGAGCAAAATATTTAGGTGTAAAAGAGAAATTCTGGATACCTGCTAAGAAAAACAGAAGTCTTAATGAACAGAATTTGATATTGCAAAGTAAAATACTTTTGAAAATATTTAAGAATTAAAAAAAAAAAAAACCAAACCAAATAGATTGTTTTATATGATGAGTTTCCTGAATTGTGTTCCAATCTTGAAAACATGCCAACTCTCCACTTAAGAGATAATTGCTCCCATTATCTTTAAATAGATATTTCTTATCCCTAGTTGAACCTTTTAATGTCCTATTCTCTATTAATATGTTACCTCAACCTATACTGGTTGGATATGAGTATCTATGAATAGAGAATTCTTTTTAAAAGAAAAGGAATAAATAGGTTGGAAGGGATTTTTGAAGGTCACATAATCCAACAAGTGACACCAGAGCCCTGGTTAGTTAAGTTTTGGATATCTGCAAGGATGGAGAGCCCTCAAAATCTCCAAGTAACTTTATTTAGTGTTTCACTGCCCTTAAGGCAAAGAATTTTCTCCTTCTAACTACTTGAAATGTCTCTCTCTGCAATTTGTGCCACTGTCTTTCATGGGTTCATTGCTCATCTTGGAAAAGCCTGGCTTTATCTTCTCTTTTACTGCCCTTCAGGCAGCTGAGGGCAGTCATATGATATTCTCAGCACCCTAAAGCAAGAAATCCAGTCTAAAGGAATCTAGCTCTTTGCTTCTTCCTCATACATCCTTTATTTGAGTGGCCTCATCATTAAATAGCCTCCACTGAAGCACTCTGGGGTTTCATTATACTTTCCTATTTTTTCTTTTACTAGACACACTACTCAAGTACTTGCATGTAGGTTTCACAAGTGGTAAACAGGGGAGTGCAAAACGTTCATTAACAGAATGTTTTGTTTTCACCTTGGTTCAATTCACAAACCAGAAAACATTTTTGGTATATAAGTACATAAAAGAATACACTTTGAGACTGTTTTCTAAAACTTGTTACAAAAAGATTTGTATAAATTAATGAATTAAAAATTTATTTGTTGGAACACTGATTTGTCTGTTGGGAGACTATTAAGCATAGATCAGGATACACTTCTTCTAAGAGCACAGTGCTTCTACAACATCAGCTCAATGCCATTTCATACTGGAGTTAATGGCTCTATGGAATCTCATTAAATGCTAACTTACCATGAAACAATTCAAAAGCAAAATTTACTAATACATACATATATTTATTGAGTAAAGTATAAACTTAATGACTTAGATGTTCTGGGCTATTTTCTTGTGCAGTACATAATAAAAGGCTCTGGTGGTTACTAATGTCACTAAAGGAGCCAGTACAACTCGGTAAACTTTATTAATTTTAAAATCTCATTATGTGTTTTCAAACATGGTCAGTCTTCTCACTCCTGTCACTGCTCCCTGAATTGTAATCAAACTTCTCACATAAAACAGAAGCATTTTCATTCCAGGACATGATGTTTCAGGGTGAGTGCAAAGAAAGATAGTGCATGGAGCTGAGGATCAGTAACACATTAAACCAGTATTACTGGTAATACCTAATACTGTGTAGAGACATCCTTATTACTTCTCCACAATCATGCCTGACACGGTGAATGACCTTGTTCCACTTTTCACTGTGAGGATTTACTGAACTAATGCACAAGGCAAGAATCCTGGCTTTTTTAGGAACTTGGAGACTTGCTACATACTTGTGGTAACTTTTAAACGAAATGTTAAAAAGCTGCATTGATGCTGCTAAATACGCTAGGCTCAGAATAACTACACACTAGTGCAGTTTATTACTGCTACTTCTGTTTTCTTCCCCATTACCAGTAAGTCTGTCTCATCTAATTCCTGCATCTTGTCCTTCTGGCATCATTCAAGTTTGGAGTTGAGAATATACTACATTCTATCAACTATGTTAAATCTTCAACTAGATCTGTTCTGTTAAAAAAAAAAAAATCAGTTAGGTTAATTCATAGTTAAAACAGGTGAGGGCCTGAGGTAAGACAATGAAAATACAAAAGACCACATAGTTCTACATTAAAAAAATCCCACCCTTTAAACACTACTTGGCAAAGAGAAAAAGGTGAACCCTCTTGCTTTAAAATTAAATAATAGAAGACACGCTATTTAAAACAAATAGGTAATTTTTCAGTTAGCCATTCCATGAAGTTAAGGAGACAAGAATGAATTGTCTTGTAATTCAGCTGTGACGTGAAAATCACCTATCACTTTCAGGATTTGCAGTGATACACTCTGTTCTGTTAACGTGATATAACTGGAAATGTTGACAAGTTATGACATTGCTTGCAGCAAAGTTTGTCATGTCTTTTAAGCACAATCAGGTGTCACACAAACAGTTCTACTAAGGTATTAGTTGTGTAACACAAACCCTATGCATCAATTTTTGCATCAGGCTCTAGATTCTATGTTAAAGATAATGTATCAGGAAACCACTTCTGTATTCAGATTTTCCAGCAATGAAATATTGATTTCATTTCTAAGAAAGACATTTCAAGCATTAGTTATCTACTTTCAGCTTTAACTAATAAATTTCCCTATGCCTTTTACATGCAAAACTGAAGATTTCTCCAGTTGTTTGGAAACAGACTTTGTCCTCTCTCTCTTAAGTGATTCTGATTAAATTAACTAAATCATTAATTCCACCACTGCAAGGCATGTTGACTAACTGTATGTTGTTCAGGTAGCTCCCATTATTATTTCCCATTTTTACAAAATCTTTCCTGAAGTACAGACATCTGATTGTGATAAAGCACTTCAGCAATATTCTCATCAATGTGATTTGCAGAGGCAATATTTCCTCATTTAACCTTTCTTATATTCTCCTACTTAGACAACTTTCCCAAAAAAAACTTCAGAAAGACATTCCATCAGAATAAATTAATTCCACCAACACTCACATACCTCACGTAGCTGTTCCACAAGCTCTCTCTCTTCTCTCATCTGCTCCATTTTCCTTCGAATTGTGAACTGCGGGTCTATTGATTCCAAATTTCTTTGTGGTCTTAAGAACACTATGATTTTAAAAAGGAGAGATTTTAGTTTAAAAACAAACACTTAGATTTATTTATTTTTAAATTGAGCAAAATCCTTAGGCACTGCCTCTAAGCAAAAACAGAAAATATTTTTGTCCTTAGGAGGACAAAACCTGAAAAATCTGATCTCGGGTTACAATCAGGAATGGCTATTTTCTGGATATTGCTCTAGACAGCATCCTGAAGCATGGATACCATGGATAATTTGTCACCCAAATCCTAATCTGAACTGGCAAGTTTTGTCAGATGGTTAAGCATTCCCAGTGTCCCTTCGAGAGTCCAATCTGTACAACACTTTGTATTTAACATGGCAAGAAACACCTCTTATTCTTTTAAGAAGAACTCTCTCCTAACAAGATGCTGAATTGTGTAACAAGCTGGGACAAGCTTCCTACACAGAACAAAATGCTTACTAGATAAGGTAGTCCTAAAAAAAAAAAAACCAAAACCACTCACCCACCAAAGACAAATGTAGGAAGACTCATCCATTCAGTAACTGCCTACACTAAAAAGCTGTATTGCAAATGCAGCACTGCACAAACTGTTGGCAGTTCTCCTTCCTACCAGTCCTGTCGACGCTATCACTTTGCCCACATATAGTTCCTTGAAATAATTACATGACATTTCCACAAATATGCACCTCTACCCTCTATTTTTGTGATCAGTGACTGCTTGGAATGGTTTGGAAGAACAAGAAGATGTACAGTCAAAATGCAATTGTCACCTGTTTGTGACTTTGTTTGCCATCTCAGAAAAACCTAGTCATGAGGAATCTCACCTGTGTGCAGGCTGCTTAAGGAATGAGATGATTGACCTAAGCTATTCCTCTAGCCAAAGGGACAGACAGACAGCACCTATGGCACTTCAGCCAAAAGGCAGAGAGTTCTCTCCCCTAATTACTATAAAAAGGAGCTTAAGGCAACAAATTCCTTGCATATCTTTAGGCTACTCATCTGAGGCATCAAGATAGAATAAACCATGGCCAGTTAGCAAACTTGCTTCCTTCCAGTACTTGACTCACACAGTCCTAATTTAACTTTCCTCAAGCAACTGAAATTTGCTACCTTGCTGTTAAATCAGTGATTTCTGGAATGCCATATTAAATGCTATTTGTGAAACAGAACTGCTTTTAAATAAAAAACCTAGTGTTACAGTTTTATATTAGTAAACTCTATTCTTCATGACATCATCAGAAATCTCCGTGGCAGAGTGGGAGAGCATTCTGTAGAGAATGTGCAGGAAGGAGGACTACCGAGAGTAACTGCAGCTCAGTTCCCTTCCCTAGGTGGACTACTCTTCTTCATCAGTGTCACCATTCAGAAGGATCTACACACAGGTGCACACATCATAAATAAAATACCATTCTTTACGCTGACCTGTCACACAATGCATGAGAGCAGCAGAGCCATGCCTTCAGATGCAAAAGGCTTGCAGGTGTAGTGACATTTAATGTTTGGCTTTGTAGAAGGCAAGCTGGACATTTAGAATTGAATTCTATATCCAAAGTAGAGTGTATGAATAGATCCATGTTTGCTAACATTTTGTAGAAAGGCAAGGTGTGACTATGACTGCACATGCCCAAATATGTAAACTTTGTTAGAACACACATATATGGTGAAAAATACCTAAAATGTTATTTAATAAATTATATAATTTAGGAAGGCTACAACAAAAAAAAAATCAAATCCCAAGTTTTTCAAGAGCAGAAACCCTTATCCAGAACTTCTATTAACTGCAGAACTGTAGTGTATTTTTGCATTAGGAACTCTGTAATAATTTACTGGAGACTGCTTCTAAATTTTTAAGAGGTGAAATAAAAATCTCTTATCACATTAATTAAAAACAGTAGTTGCAATTTCAAAGATTTTCTAGTTCATTGTACAAGTCTAATAATTGAGCTTTGCTGCATCTCACAGATTAAAAACCTAGATAAAAATCCTTCTTGAAGAGTAAAAGCATATTTACTTTAGCACATTCTAAAGCATTAACTATAAAAATATTAATTATGTACTGGATTTTTTAAAAAGTGTTGCCATACAAGAAGTTTTGGCAGTCCTAAGTGTTGCTTGCTTCTCAGCATTACACACAATATCCAGCAAGGGGAGCCCATATCTCATATACAGCAGAATGTCTGTTTTTTACTGTTTCAAAGAGTCAGTTTCTGCCTTTTGAACCCACGGTCAAGCCAGGTTGTGTAATGCTTATTCCAATAACTTTTTCTGAAAATATTTTGCAGAAGTGTCAACAAGTTAGATGAGTAGTAGTTAATAACGCAGTGTGTACTCAACGTACCACTATCAAGGACAAAATTCCTTGTGAAAATTTTAATTTCTGCACTGAGTTCCAATGCACATAAGTGCACTGTTACTTTCCACATCAAGGAGTCAGTGTACTGAGTACTTAGTCTGACAACAATATCCTTCAGGCAGACCACAAAATGATTTAACCTGACTCTAAAAATAACAGACAAAAAAGAAAGTTGGACTGACAGGTAGAGATTAAATCAGGCCAAAAGTTTATAGTTACATTTTTTTTTTATAGATTTATTCTGTCTAAATTTAAGTCATGGAAATGCAACAGCCCCAGTTAAAAAACAATGCAGCAGTAAAAGCAGTTTCTACTGTAAGAGCTCAAGATAATAAACACTAACATTTACATTCGGCTTAATTTGAACAACAGGAAGCATCTATCTGTCCCAAATCCACAAGCTAGTCTGTGTCATTTTTTTCATTTACAAGATTAAAATATTAACAAATATAAGTTAACACAGGTCAAATTCTGTACTGATAGAAGCACCTCTGCATTTCTCTGTTATATCATTCATCAGTGAAATGTTAAATTAGCTTCACACCACCATGAACTAAATCCAGTTTTTCAACTTACCATCATCAGAATTCTTATATTCCACTTATTTCCCTTGTGGAGCTGATTCCTTACATATGCTGTCTTTTATGGTTTTATACTCAAGAACATTGAGGCAAATAGCAAATATTGTCAACTAAAGAACTGAACTAAGAATGAAATGCCCCCTGTGGAGGGGCTTTGGTCCTGATGTCTTGGGTGGTACAAGTGTGACTCTCAGGGTGGCTTCTGAATAGTCAGGAAAATTTCCTTAACAGTAACCTAAATGTTTGCATTTATCATGCAGTATTTTTGGTCTTGGTTTCAATCTGATGCTTTTGACAGTTTCACTACTTTTTAATACCTAAACACCCTTCTAATCCATGGCAACTGGAAAAACATGGCCCACTTTGCATATTAGTGCTATGTCTCAGTATATTATGACAATAAACCCCTGGAGAATAACAAAACAAAAGCAGCAGTAACAAAAGTCCACTAATGTGCCTGACCTTCACTATGAACAGCTTACTAACAGTTTCTATTGGACAGAAATCACTATTTTTGCTTAGCTGATTGTTTCAGCTTTGTTTCTTTATGGATTTTTCTATTTAGTTATGCACCTGCACCAATAAATGCAGATAGAAGCAGGATATTTTAATAGTCAGTATCTTTCAAAAATAATAAATTTTAAAAATGCAGAAGAGAGGGAAACAAAATTAACTGCTGTTTGAGTACAGCTTTTATAGACCATTGATAACAGAGTAAGTAAATAAACCTACACTGAAAATAGCTATTGGAATTAGTATCATGGGAAAAGTTGTTTTGCCAGAATTGAAAACGATGAAACTACTCACTGACTTTTGACACTACATATTCCAGAGCAAATTAAAGTGCATCCTCTGAGGTACTTAGTCTTATAAACATCCCTTGAAGAGTACTATATTTTGTCCTTTGCCACATGGGGCATTTACCACATACTCATGTTTCTGAAAACCCAAAATCAAGTAAATGATATACAGAACACCTACCATTGTCACTGTCTCCTTCAGATGGGATACTGTAGCTAAAGTTGTCCCATGTTTGTGCCTGTGTAAGTGTGTTGAAGGAGATAGGAGGAAAACTGAGGGATGGGTCTGCTGGAGGGGAGTGATAACCAGTCCAACCATGGTGGTAGTAAGGACCGGAGTGGGGAAAAAAGTGGGCAGCAGCATTTCATATATGGCATTAGGATTGTATGGTAATGGCAAAGATGTAATTCAAAGGTGATTAATACAAAATGCATAAATTTTGAGAAAAGAATGAAAGATGGTGCAGAATAAAAAGAACGAAAAGTTAAATGTTAGTACTTGCAAATTATACATTATATGTGCAGTTAAGGCTGTTAAGCTTAGCAAGATCATTGTAACTATAGCACTTCACACAACTTGTTACAACCAAGTTTTAAGAAAAAGTACCCATAGATTTTACATTATAGCCTGAAGGAAACCTTGACTCTGAACCAGAAGGTAAATATACCAGCTGCAAAGTTTCAATATGAAACTTTCACAAAATAAGAATTTTGACATCTTTGTGTAACTACATAAAAAGAGCAATTCTCACAAAGAAACTTTACACATCCCAATGAAAATATTATAATTTCCCAGCTGATTTTGGAAGTAGCAACTACATTGTCATTTGGATTCCCATTTTGTTGAAGGATGTTCTGTAAGTACAGGCATCACAGATGTTTTCCTTCCATTTTAATTCACTTAATAATAAATAAAGTAATATTTATTTCTTGGTAACTCCCCCAACAATATACTCAAACCTACAATGGGCCCACCACACTATGTAAGTACTGGTCCCCCACAACTTTTCCAGCTTTCCAGGGACTAGAAAAGGCATAGAATGCCCACAAAGGGTGATCCTGAGTTTGTCAACAAGCCTTGGCAAACCTGCACCATAGATGGTCTTCTACCAAACCTAACTTAATTAATGATTTGACTGGGCTCCCTGAAGCACACAAAATTGTATATTCCCACAGAAGCTACAACAGTCTGGAGACTATTCACCAGATGACTGTAAAAGCATGTCATGTCTACAGTTCATGACCACCCATGAGCTCACTATGGAGCTAAACTTGGGCAGCAATACAGACCCTGTTCTCCCTATCCATTCTGGCTTCTCTCCTTCAACTAGTCACTACAACACCTCTTACTGTTCCTCAAATCCTTTGGAGGAAATTTCTATTCCTTCCCCACCACATCTATTCTGCACTTCTGTCTCTTGTCTTGATTGTGGCAAGGATTTCTGGCCAGGCTTTCCTCAAACCTGCATTCTACAGTGTTTGAGAACTGGATACTGACACCCTTAAAATATCTCCTTCCTGAATCTGCTCAGCACAACATCCTCATCCATCCTTTCAAAGTTTCACAGTAGTTTCCTATTTTTTGACAGATTTAAATCTCTTTTCTGCCTTTCACAGTGATGCTGCTCTTCAACAAATTCTTCCTCTATCCGACCACAAAGTTCCTTACCACCTCTGCAATAAAAATTATGAATTCAGTCATTTATTGTTTTCCTACATGTATCTCCATGTTTATCAACTGAATCCTACACATAAGCAACATTCAGGATCCTCAGACTAAAGCAGAGATTATAACTACCTCTGCTCTAAATGGTAAGCCATAAACACAAATCAATTTAAGATTACAGCGTAGATCTAAAAGCAACTGAAACCACTTAATATTAGAAGAAAGTCCAAAGTAAACTTTCAGTAAGCACAGAAAGTCCCTCTTTTCTACCATTCCAAACTAATATTCAGAAGGAACTTTATCATGTAGGATTTCTCCTACCCACAATTTTGGAATCTGTATTAACATGATGATAATTCAGATAGTTCCACATAAAACTTCACCTTAAACTTCTCTTCAGAGTTCCACAGCTCTCTCTCTTTAGACTTTTCCCAAGGCTGGGTCACTGCTTCTGGCTATTGGGACACCAGATCAGCTGAACCCAAGAGTCAGCACAACTTAAACTGTGAGCAGAGTCAACACTCGGTAACAGGACACAGATTTATGGCAAAAGATAAACAGTCTGACTCTGGTAGCAACTGGGATTCTCAACTATTTTCCAAAGTACACAGATAATGCAGCTGGGGAAGAAAACAAATGGAAGGAATAAATATCCAGAGATTACAAAAACAGTGACTAGCACTCAAATGAGAGAAAAATACTGTCAAGTTTCAATGGTCATTAGGTGTTCCAACTAACTTGAAATACAAGCAAGTCTATAACAGATACTAACATTGTGCTTCAAATTCTCTACAAGTCACCCAAACGGAAGGCTCTCGATTCACAAGTAGTATTATGCTATGTAAACAGTTGCAGGGGAACAACTTCTCACTTCAGAAAACAAAATGCTTTGTGACTTCAAGTTTTGTCAGTGCTTGTTTCAGCCTCTAACAGTTCAAATTTTTTTGTCTGTATTGCTGTCACTTTGTTCAGCAGAAACTAAGAAACACAGTGACCTAAAAATGGCACAGAACAAAAGCAAAAACTACTCCAGATTGCAAGATGTATTAGTAGGTGTTCAAACTTGAAGATCTGGTATATTAAAGATACCATAACAAGACCTTGGCAACACTCAATTTCAACCATTAGCACCACTCTGAATGTTTTAATCAATTCACGGATGAAGGAGGGAGAATTTAAATTTATTAGCTATTTTGAGTTATTTGTTTTTAGAAAATTAATGCACTTCCTGAGAGCAAAACTACAGCTCCAAGAAAATTGTTTGTTTCAAGGGTATTTTTTTAAGGTTCCCAAAATTAATGAGAATTTGAAAAGTCCATACCCTCTGAAAATATTTAAAATACAGAAGGAAATCATCTGAAAAATTAAAAAAACTTCTGTTTATTTTTCTTCAATGTAAACTTCTGACCCGCGAAAAAATCTTTCAAGAAATCTAAGAATTCTTTCAAGAATTCTAATCATTACCTTTCAAAACATTTTCTTTGGGTACTTTGGGTTCTTTCTGTCAGCCATCAGATAAGTATAAAAGGACCTTCAGTCCTGAACACATATCAGTATGTACTAACACAGAAGTTTAAACCACTGTGGTTTATCCTCTGGAAGCATTTCCATTTGTGTGTCCAGCTGAAAAAAACGGAATCTTTACCAGAAGTCTAGAACAGTTTACTTTAACCTTTCCAAGAGACATAAACCATTATGAAACGATGAGGAGGGAAAGTGAAATAGAAAGCAACATTCGTATTAAAGAGATGAAAATAAACACAGAGAAAATAAACTCTTAAATTTCCGAAAAAAATATGGTTGCATATATTTTCATTGAAAATTTGCCACTATTTTTTCCACAGAGCATGATGGACTCATTTCAGTTAGAACACTTCAATGTTCTTTCAATGCTGCATTTTGATTTAAGATATTTATAGAAGCAACTAATTCAAATGCAAGCTCTAATGAATTCAAATAGTTAAAACTCTTTAAGACTATTCAACTTCATTAGAGCTTACATTTCCAGTAAGTTTTAACATTTCCCCCAAGGCCATTAAGAACTGAAATGAAAAAATCTATTAAAATAAACTAGAAACTAAGCTTAAAAACTTTCCTGGATCATAGAAATTCTGGACCTCTGCATTAGCTCAGGTCTATAACAATAGAGCAGCATATAATTAACAAGTACAAATTCCAACCAGTGATAGAATGGTTCTAAAGCACAAAATATACACAAAGTTTTAAAGCAAATACAATGAAGAAACTACAGACCTGCCAAGCAAACCAGCTTTAAAAGGAAAAACATGCAGGCTTCACAAACATGCCAGTATTTTCAGTCATGTACTACTTCTATCTGTAAATATTTCTTCCATGTTAACAAAATAGAAGAAACAATATGCAGCTTTACTATGCCTTTGCAAGGTTTCATTTTGTTGCATGGTGCTACATAGCTAATATACTGTATTTTTATCTGAAACTGGAAGTTCAGATAAAGTTTTACTACTGCCAAGTTCCCCTGTCTTATCATGGTATAAATTTAGAGTAAAATGACTGAAAGTAGATGTGATCAGGTGAGAAACTGCAGTAATACGTCTCTCTTGGTGACTGTAGCATCTCATATGGAAAAGAAAATAAAATCAGGGGAAGAACTGTAGGACTTGTGCTCATCTGGTCTTGAATCCTGTGACTCGGAGGTTTCGTTGCAAAGGAGAGCAAACATCACAATCCAGTCTTTCAAGAGATTCTCTCGAGAATTACTAGGCTATTTTGCCCTGAGCTATTCTAGTCATTAAGTACCGGAAATCTGGGCATGGATATGCCACGATTCAGAAGTGCATGTTAAACTACTAACACTTGAACAAGAAGTCAAAATCCTCCATATTCCTTCTTAAGGCAGCTTCAGCAGATTTCACTGGCAATGGCAGCTGAAATCTTCAGCAGCAGATTTCACTGCGAGCTCAGAACAGTGAGCTCAGAACAGCCCACATCCCGTGAAAGCAGCAACATGGCATGGGGGCCCCTTTGCTTTCACACATCTTTTTCCTAGCAGGGATACTGCAATATTGCCACTGGACTATGCAATATTACTCAATGTTTTATTTTCAACAAATCCTGAAAGGACCCATTTGCTCATCATTTAACCCATACTGTAAATACATGTAGAAATATCAACATTTCTAAATCATCAGAAACAAGACACAGCCAGAGTTTAGTATTCCAACAGCCTAAGTAATGCAACTCAACCGATCTGTCCAACTCTATATCATAACTATATGAGAAACTTAAAGTATCTTCCTTCATAAAAAAAAAAAAGCTTTCTACCACTTTAAAAAATAAACGACAAAAACCAACTAAATCTATGGGTACAATTTCATAAACATTTTCACAACGTTTCACAAGCAGTTTCACAAACTGCTGCCATTATTGCCAAGTATTTTGTTATGGAAACTAAAAGCTTGTAGGGGTTTACCAACACTTAATTAAAAGCATTCATGGTGAATGAGAGAAACCACAACTACAGGCTTAGGACGCTGAAACATACTGAAAACCTACAGCTGTTTTTTAGAGGTGACACAACATGACTTATTATTGAATACCTCAGCACAGATAAGATAAAAATTATATTAAATCATGTAGCTAATCCTGTTTTTAAAGGAAGCTGTTATCCAAGTCATCAAATACATCTCTAAGTTCGGGAGTTTTTTTTTGGTCACTTGCTTTTAGGTTTTGCTGCTTTGCTTGTTTGTTTTTAATCAAATGCTGCTTGTTAAAAGTCTGGTTATGCAGATAATGTACATTGCAAATTCATTGAATTCAGCTGCTGGCTGAAGTAAAGATCTAACTTTCCAATAATGCTTGATCTTTACTCAAGCATAACTACTGACAGAGTCAATGAAGTGAAAAATTCGGAACAACAGAAGTGTCTTCCAAAATAACCTAGTTATTCAAATATATTATTCAACAAGATCTAAACTGTACCACTACATACCAATCAAGCAAAAATCTTACTTCAATTAGTATGTCAGCAGACATGATAAATATGTATATATATAAAATATGTGTAGTTATATCTAAACACATATTTTTAAATATATATACATATAACTTTATAAAACAACCAATTCACTAGTAATGGATGAAAATTGATCCATATATAATGTGCCAAATACATACTCCTTACAAATTCAATCTTGATTCAAAACTAGAAAACCTTAAAATGTTCTAAGCTTCTTCTAACTGTTGCACAGAAAATGTTACATTGCTTACTTCTTAAGGGGAGAAAAATAGAGATATCTAATAATAACAGAGATGGAAAAAAAACCCGAAACCAATGGTTTCTCACCCAAACACAAACTGGTCTCTCATATTACCTGATCGTGGCTTCAGGCCAAAAGGGATTGTGGTGTTTGTAGTAGGAGATGTTGGACTTTTATCCTTATTCTGTGTAATTCAAGAAAGTAAAACAAAACAATAAATCCAACAAACTCAGAATACTTCAGCATATTTGACTACAGAAAATGCAAAAGTTAACAACACTGCACACTACAGCTATTCCACCATAATCTGATGACAATATAGCTATGAACCTATTATAATCTCCCTTTTTTATTGCATCCTATTCCTCTGCTGGAAAAGACGAGTTTCTGACAAAAGACAGCAAGATATTTCCCCCAGTTATAAATAAGCTCAATCATTTCTCAGTTTTCTTCTATGTCATCACTTGGTTCCATCAAACATACATTTTGTGGCAGAGTACATTTAGAAAAACAAAGCAAAGGCATGTTTTTTCCTTAGACACGTTTGTTTCTTTCACAAAATTAACTACCATTCTGCACGGTATTTTCCATGTAACACTGAATTCTTCATTAAAAAGAGGAAATTAGGCATATGCCTCAGAGCAGGATCTCCCCTGACCCTGAACTAGGTCAAGAGTTGCAGTAGGAAGGATGGAGCAGCACCATATAGAAAAAAGGGAGGTATAATTATCATGATAACACAGAAACTGAGTCCTATGACCAAACTCCATAATGGGAATCCCAATTAAAAAGTGATTCCACTGCGTGCTGGGACCTACAGAAGTCCCATCAGCAAGACTGGTGGAAGGCAGCTGGGTGCTCACAAATTTGCAAGATGCTTATGCCTAATGCCATATAGAGGGATAAGCCCTACTTCTGCACCAAAAAAAAAAAACCCAAAACCCAAAAAACAAAAACCAAAAAAAACCCAAGGTAAAAAATCTCTATAGGGACCTCCATATGGTTTTTCCCTTTTTGATCTTCCAATGAGATTCACACTAGAAAGCTACAGGATCAATAAAATCAGATTTTTCTCTGAAAACTAATCAAGGACATGACACAACTGTGCAAAAAGAAATTGCATTGAAATCAATAGAAAATCTTGGTGAACAAGGAAGAACTAAAAAAAGAAAAATTAAAAAAACATGTCAGAATGAAGAAAATGTAAAAAAATTAAATGTTTCATACTAAAGTGCCTAACTCAGAAGCTGACCAGAAAGTATCTTTTTATATCCTAGTAAATCTCTGAGATGACAAGATTAAACTACATGCCAAACTACATAGACATTTCTGATGAGCTCAGTTATATGTTCTGAGAATTTAGTTATGTTTCATTTAGTATATGAAACATTCATATAAAATAGATAAGAGACAAACAAATGACATCTTACCTCATTGTGAGAGGTGTGCCCACTCATGTTCCAAACAATTAGATCATTCTGCATGTTTGGAAAGTAAAAAAAAAATAAAAGAAAAAAAAAATTCCAGAAAGTATATTAGTGATACACTGCAATGGGATATTTTACTAATTATAGTCAGATACACATTAATACTTAATTCTTTCTTTCACTGAAACCATTAATTTGCATGAATAATAATTTTATTGCTAACTGAAGAATATTTTTAAAAAAAGCATGTGGAAACTATTCAAACAGATTTGTCATTAGCTTTTTAGCTTCAATACTAAGGGATTATAACTGCATTTATAACATTTTAATGTTTGTTGGTTAAAATGCAGCATATAATTTTTTAAAATTAAACTATCACAAAGGTTTAATTTGCAAATACAGATTTTCAATACAGATTTGAAGAGAAAAGTATTCTGTAAGCAATTAAATTTGTAATTGCAACATAACATGCCTTTTGTTACCACTTCTGTATAGTTATATTGAAAACATGTACACCACATCGATAAATATGACAGAAAATCATTAATTCAGCATCAATCATAACTCAGCAGAAAGGCAACAAGCATAAGTAAAAGTAAATTATAGTTCAATTCAAAACAATGTCCTTACAGCCATTTTTTTTTTTAATTCACAAAAAATGGAAACAAAAGAGAGCACTTGGAACACTAGGTCCCAACAGTCACAGAGCTTTCAAAAAGTTAGTAAGATGGGAAGGAAGATTACACACCCATTTTGCTTCATGACCTTTCTTGGCCACTTTTCAAGATTAAAAAAAAAGTTCTGCAGCTTTAGACATCTTTCATAATATTACCTCAACCACTGTATTACCTAGAACAAACTGAGAGAAATCTTATTTATATGATCCCAGCCAGTTCTACCAGGGTACTTGCATGGTTGAGCACTTCTATTTTATTCTAGTCAGAATTTTGAATTTATGCTGAATTGAATTCATTTAGTAACACAAGCAGCAACACAAGCGCTTACTGTACAACACAAAACAGAGCATCATTAAAAACTCGCTCTTGCAGGATGCATTTCCATTTCACAGAGTGTGCCTAGTATTTTCACCTGCATAAGACAGTCCAGACCAGACCCCCACAAATGTTAGGAAGATTTTGCTTCTTTTGAAAAGGTGAATTAGTGGTGTGTCCTTGCTAAACAGTTCATGAAAATACAAAGACCCCACATTTTGACACTGAATTAGCCTTATCTGTTAATCTCAACAATGAAGCAAGAGCTGCTCCAAATAAAGTGTGCTAAATCCAATGTACAACATTATAACAAAGGAGATTAATGAACTCAGTTTTTTTACATTTTAAAGAAAAAGAATGGACAAGATTAACAAAGTCACAAGTTTATCACAGGAGTATTGGATAGTAATGACAATTACACATAAGAATATTTGAAAAGCATCAAGATAAACAAATAAAAACCTATTTCTGGACACAACAGACAATATTAAGGTACTGCCAATATAGGCAGCATCTTGCTATTTTGTTGTCACAATCTGCTTCTGCAAAGAGCAGTCACAAAATCCCTATATAGCAAGTTCTGAAGTAATAACACGTGCCCCAAATATTTAAATTTTTTTTAGTTCTTAATTTCTGGGTCATTACAGTGTACAAATCCTAAAATATTTATGAAACTTTAAAACTATCATCTCAAACTATATACAGTCTGTTTGCAATATTAAATACAATAAAAAAGCTGCTGTTAACATAAACTTAGAAGCTTATATAACTACTAGAATATTTGGGGTGAGGAGGGAAGAGGGATAAGGTATTTCATTTTTTTGAAGATCTAACTTTGAGATAACATTTTTTCCAGGGGATTGCAACCCCTGCAACTACTATCCTTTATACTGGATAAAAATACTTTTATTAAATGTATTATAGCAGTTCTTTCCTAAGGGATAGGTCTTAATTAACTTTCTATTTACAGTCAAATCTTGAGATTCATGCTAAGGCAAAAAGAAAGGAAAAAAAAATCAAGCTCACTCCCTGCAGTGGGCCTAAGCCCATTATCCCCACCCACAAATTGACAGAAAGCAATGATCCATTCCAAATGTTTTCATATTTATTGCGTCTGGACACCTCCATACCTGGCTCAATGACCATTTTTCACCCTGTTCACAAGTTCTTGCTTCAGGCTTTGCTTTCTCCATAATCAACTCCCCTCTTCTCTGGAATTCTAGTTCCTCTTCAGCATTTTCCCTCTGTAAGATAAATAACTACTCTGTCTGTGTACCACTGGAAACAGAACTATTTTTTTTTTTTGCCCAGCATTACCTTGGAGTATTCCTTACAAATACTGTGATGAAAAGCAGACAGAGAAGTAAATAGATACTGTTTAAGTACAGTTCCAGCACTAACAGGTGGATAATATAAATCTAAACCATCTACTTCATAAAAAAGATCAGCTCACTAGACAGGATACAGAACAAATAATAAGCAACATATATCACACTCTGAAACTCAACCCTCATAGTTTAACTATACTCTCTTTAACAATAGTGACAGTACCCTGGAAAAACACTAATTTTTAGTTTACAAAATATTTTGGGGTTATTTTTAATGAATATTCTATTTTCCTACACCAAAAGGTGAAGAAAGGGGGTACAATGGTGGATGATGACACAGCTGAACTGGCATACAGGAAGAGAGGAAGGGGAAACTAAAATAAAGAATTTAACTGATAAACACAGAAAGATTTTACATATACAGAAACACACATACAAAAAAACCCAAACAAACAAACAAAACCCACAACAATTCCATAAGAATGTTAAAGAATTAGTTTTGTCCTTCAGCCTACTTACTTTTTTACCTTCCCTACTTTGCAGATTACTAATTGATGAAAATTTCTGTCTTTCCCCCTGAGAATATTTTGTAACAATACCGTGGTTAACATACCTGACCAAGAGAAGACATCTCCATCTGCATTTGACAGCTATGTATAAAGACAAAGGTAAATATGTAAGTCATTGTGTAGCAACTTGAACATGATACATCTAACAAATAATTTTTTTTTCCTAAAGAATGTATATAAACACTTTACTGTAGACTCCTGAAATTCTAAAACTGTTGCTGGGATACAGACTCACAGCACTGCTCTCTGAAATATCCATTCTTAATCTGCAAGATTTGAAATAAAAACATTGCACTGGGCTATAGCTTTGGTAACCATTCTGTTCAGTATTTAATTTCAAACAAATGGATACATGAAATACTTTCATAGTTATCATTTTAACCTGTTCAGTGTCATCTCTTAAGAGCTTTTGGAAATGCCTCCTGATGCTTCAGTTCAGTCAAACCAACATTCATGGTTTCATCTACAAGGTGTCACCCTGAGCAATGGCTTGTATCAAAACAAAAGGACCTGTTTACCACCAACAGCCATGTCATTATCTAGAAGACGCAGATTTCTGTATCTAACCTCTGGAACCCAGAGTCCACATGGAAGCCACAGCCCTGCCTAGATATTCCCACTTAATTTACAGTGGCTGAAAATAAAGCAGTGAAATGAAAGAAACAGAAAATGAAAGAAAGAAGACAATACAGGAAAAATTAATAGAGAAATACAAAGCCAACATCTGAAATGTTGAAAAAGGTTGAATCTGAAATCTTCTCCCTTCCCAGAAATCAAATGCTGTCTATGTGCAATAGGGTATGCGGATTTTAAATTCTGCAGAACACTAAAACAACAGTAACTGGACAAGCATTTTAAAAGTTTAAGAATGACACCCACTAGCAAAAACAGCTTAAACAGAATTTGAGTCAGTGCACATTAGGTGTGCCAGCATCACCAACTGCTTCAGCCCCTGCAGTGTTTTCTCTGTCAAACTCCCCAAGAGCCTTCAGTGTGAGATAAGGATAATCTTGGCTAGGGTTTGTTATTTTAACTAGGTTATCCTGAGTAGGCCACCAGAGTTATATTAATGGACAAGAGAAAAGTCTTTGGGAAAAGTTGTAATGTCTGACATGCTCTAGGTTTAAGTTAAAAAGCAGCTACCAGTTTTGTGCATCTTAAACTAAGCAGCAACAGAAGCATTTAAATCCCTTCATGGAGCTGGATAGACACAAAACTTCTTCAGTATAAAAAAAAAAATTCTCACACTGCTTTGTATAAAAGCAAGTATAAAACAAAATGCCATTTAATTCAGTAATTATAAAAGAAATTAAGAGAAACCCATGGCCCAGAGGGCTGAAAGTCTATAGCATCATTTGACAAATACTGGGTGCCCAGATGTATCTTGGTGCTTAGGTCTGGATGCTAACATACAGGAGGCATATATCAAAAAGCCTATATGGTGTTTAGAAAATTAAAAATAAATACTCATACTTTAAAGTTAGAAAACGGAAGCCACAAAAACCTCAACATACTGTAAAAGAAACAGTAGAGAAATACAAACATGTATAACATGATTACCCATTTTTAAAAGCCATTTTTTCACATTTACTGTAGTGTTACTTACGAAAGTACATCTACCCGTAAACAAAAACCCAAATTTTCTCTATTTTATTGACATTTTTAATTAAATAGAAGTATTTCAATATGTAGGAAATATTAGGGCAATGTTTGGAAACAAAAAAAAAAGACAAAATCTATTAGGCTAACAACTAAAATATTTTTGCTGGTGCTTTTTTCCACAACAAACTTTTTCCTTTTTAAATACAACACTCTTCCAAGTAATAAGCCTCAGATAAGATGCAGAAACAATGGTACTAGGAAGCTAAAGGAACTAAAGAGATTTCCTAATTTGTACATTTTATTAAGCAAAAATATTTTTGATTCAAATATTTAATAGATGATTCAAGAATTCAAGTACTCTTTACATGATGCAAAATAAAGCCAGTTAACTCTGTCTCTAAATAATAACAGGACTCAATTTCTGTCCTAAAAGTACAGAAGTCTGTTAGGTGAAAAAGCAGCTCAAAATAAGCATTTAAAGTAAAGAACAGTGTAGTCACAAGAGTAAGCAGCTGTCAAGAGAGGAAAGAGAACCAAGTATACTTAAGGCTGAAGAAACAAGGAGGTTTCTAATCTTCAGAGAAATTAAGCTGTAAACCAGCTACCTCAGAGAAGTAAGAATTAAAATAGTTTTGAAATGAAAATTTCTGAAGGTGATTACACTAAGAAAAGCAATAGCAAGCATCTGGAAAGACAGAACTACTAAAAACACTATTGTCAGACTTTTCCATTAGGGCAAGCACTTACTTTCTTTTAAACACTTATTCCTTTGTTTAGCCACAGATCCAGATTCATTCCACCTGACTTTAGCCACTTAATACAGGCATCTGAAATATAAAATCTTGCCTTCTGTAGACAGGGGAAATCTAAATAACTTTCTGTGCCTCTTGCTCTTTCTCCTTTGGATTTCAGAAGACTAAAGAAACTCCACCACTAATTCAGGCACTTCCTTTATGTGCTTCATTGAATTGGCATGAAGATGGGTTAGATGACCTTCTCATTCCAACAAAATACACCAAGCATGACTAAGAGGAAAATTTATAGTCCCTAAAACAAATGTGACAATCCCAGGCAAAACTTCAGAGGATAACAGTGGAGTACACAAGATGAGTGGTTATGGGGTGTCTCCACCTCTAATTTTAGGTTTCTTTTATACCTTCTTAATTTACTGGGAAACTTGTCTAGATACTCAAAAGAGAATATGAGTTTCCTTCTTAAGAATCTTGCACACAACAGTATGCTAACAAAGCACTTAGTAACTCCAGAGAGCTTTCAGTTGTCTGTTAAAAGAGAACTCTAATGTAATCCACAAAAAAATTTAAAATATATTACATTATATTATTATATATATCAGCTATTGTAAGCATACCTGCTGGAATCTTGTAATAAATCTACTGCTTCTCTTAGTTGTTCTATCATTGCTATATCAATAGTTTGTTCTTCTGATAAATTTATTCTATAACAGAAAACAAAAACATTCAAAAAAAAAAAGGTACAATGGCAATTATCAAGGGTAGTCCGAATATCAAGGTGTGAGCTACACCATCCAACTGGCATGCAAAAACTATAGGGGGAAAAATAGCCTCTTTGCACACTGGTATGTGATCAATTTATGGAAAGAGCTTCTTCTGATAAAACTCTCCAATACTTTGTCCTTAACAAAGCCCCCCAAACTAATACATACATAAATAAATGTGATGGAGTAAAACTTTTAGCATTCAATTAAACAGTATGACTTCTAAAATTGGAATTTAGTTACCAATATCCGACTCTTAAATGCACTCATCACATCTATTGTTCCAGCATGAATAGCAAGTACCATGAATTTTTAAAGGACCAGTTTGCTTTCTTTTGCTTTTCAACATTTCTAATTCTTTTTGTGGAGTAGGAATATAACCAATAAGGCTCTTTGAGAAAGTACGTATTCTTTCCTCCCTTCAGGTTTGGAGGGGTTTATATCATATAGGATTACACTGTTCTGACAAGTGACAACTTCACAGTACACTGTCATGTTGAATTTCCTTTCCTTATGCACTTGTCTCAGCAACTGATGTTCACTTGTTCTACGCTGGAATTGACATGTATAAAATAACAATTGCTTCAGGGTTAAAATTATGACAACTAAGAAAAAAAGGAGGTTTGTTTTCTATTTAAATTGATTTTTTAAATGTACAATAAATTTAGATCTTAGAAGTTATGATGGTCTTTTTTCAGCAATGCTTTTAATAAACAAAATATCAAATTAATACAAAACAATTGCATTCTAAATAGATGAAAAATTATTGGGGATACAAATTAATTAGTTGTAACATAACATCCACTCTATTCAGCAATAAAATGTAAAACACTGAGCACACACAAAGTGCAAGGTTATGCTTTTGTCATGCCTCCAAACCTACAAAATTATTAAAAACCGAAGAAATACCAGTCCTGGTCAAACTAATTAAATGACACAGCTAATTATTTATAGATACATAAAAAATACTCACATTTCGTCTGATGGCCATTGCGTGTCTTCTTCTATTCTCAATAATTCATCACACTCTGCTGCTCTGCTCTGTAAGCAGCCAAAAGTGATAATGAGAACTGAACTTTGCAATTAAGTAGGCAGATAAATTTTGCTTTCTGACTCAGCACTGACCTAATTTATGTAACAGTTTAGGCTGGCTGGTTGAAGCAATCCAACACTTCTGCTCCACTCCTCACTCTACCCCCTTTTAAGACACTGATTACAAGATCTTCTATTCAGAAGATTTTATTGAGGTCAACAGCCCTTACCCTCCTTTAACTGTAAAAAGAAAGTCAAGCAGCATAAGAATTCTTTGTTCTATGTCCCAGATTCCATTTGTGACTTTCTGGCATACAGAAACAATGTTTCAATTAACTACAACCCCGAATCTCCTCCTACTTGCTCCTCTACTGCAGCCATATTTGTTTACAAAGCAAGGAAATTCCAAACATGCAAACAGTGGCAATTATGTACGTCATGCATGATTATTGACAGGATTCATATTTGACAACTCTGACAGTCATGAATCATTTCTCTTTTAAGAGAAACAAATTGGAACAAAAGTTGCATCCAGGAATTCGTATCAGTTAGCCAGTTATTTTGGGTTCAGTGTAGTCATAAATTAGATCTCCCACACCTATAAATATGAAGTGATACTTATTTGAAAACTTGAGTCTCTTTTATGCTTCCACTCGGTGTTTTGCAACACTTTCATCTCAGACAGGCAGGAGCACTGATGTAGTTCAGCTGCCAGTAAAGACAGAAGCTCTCTGAATGTGTATTTGTATTTGTAGAGAATGAACAGCAGAAAACAGAGGCTTAATCTTCTTTTGTGTCGTGTTTGGCAAATCAGTTGCATCATCCTGTACCAACAAATTCTACCCAATTTTTCTGTATGTGACACTGAAGAGTGTACCATTCTCTAACATTCTCCAATGATGGCTCATTTCCCAGTGACAATCCCTAGCAGAATTAATAAAGCCATTATTTTTCATCTTTATTCACCTTACAGGAATGAAGACCACGTTTTCTTATAGCAAGGGTACATATCATAAGACAACAAAAATGCAGCACTTATTCTAGAAGGTGATTTGATATAATTTGTCTTTATGAATCTGTCAACTGCTACTATAATGTTATAATGTTTAAAAAATTAAGAAAACATATTTTATCACTATAAAATTACTTCAAATCTTTAGCCACCACAGCTAACACAAAGTCATTCAGCATTTGAGCAATGTAACAAATATAATAAATCTCTCAATTCAAAATATAAAGCAAGTAAAAGAATATACCTGCCATTTTTTTCTTAAAGCCTTAAACACAGTCAAGGACAACTCTCACAAATCCTAGAAAGAGTTATTGGTAAATTGTCCTAGATCAATTGTAATAATGTTAAACCTACCTGCTTATTTTTGCTTTCTGTACCTTTTTAAAACAATGAATATCAGCTGCAGTCTCTTATTCCTTAAAATATTTGCTATTTATCCTTCCTGTTTGCTCTGCACTTACGAAAGTAGTGAAAATATTTTCCCCCACTTAATACTGTCACAAACTTGCCTTAATGTAGCTCATAAATTCAGTAGTAAGAGTATCCGATTCATCAAACTGGTTTCCTGTTTCTCGTGACTTATCATTGACAAACACGTGAGAAGATCCTTGATGGAATTCCACTAGGAACAGTAAGGAAAAAAGAAAAAGATAGAAGAATGATTTCTGGTCCAGCTCAACGTTTGGTACTCAGCATAATTTACTTGTGTTAAATTACGGAGTTCAAAAATAAAGTTTAAGTTTGAATCACATTAAAAATTACAAACAGGTTCAGATCTTTGCATTGTAAACAGTGATGCCAATTCATGTCAAAGCTGTAAATCCATTCCATAAATCCATTCCCTGGGCATATACAGCTGTATATCAGAAGCACCACAACAGGCATTGATGGAGCCAGCTTTGAACTGCACCAAGTCTGTCTTGCCTGTACCAATACAAGAACACGGTTGGACCACTGTGCGGTGTTTTATGACATCCAGATGTCTCAGGCAGTGACTTGCAGTTGAATGCAATTTCAGAGGTACCATGCTATACTAAACCATCTAACTAAACAACTAACAAGTTTTTTGGAATTGCTGTGGAAAATTACTAGACAGACTCAATTCAGTATAGTAAAGATTTTCTAAGTAGCATGCTTTTTTCATTTTTACACAACTGTATATGCATGCCCAAGGCCTTCTGGGTAGGTTGGCAGGCATGGAATCAACAAAAGAATTTCCCTGTATTTAACTTCCATGTTTTTCACATTCCAACCTTTTCTTGAGTTAGCATGGTGACCTGGATCGTCCTTTATAATATGATCTTCTTCCACAATGTCTGACATTGGAACATTAAAGCCGATAGTATCTTCATCAGATGGCTAGGAAAAAAATAAGAGAAACACTAGTTCCTGCTCAAGCCAAGAACAATAAAAATGTACATATTAAGAAGAATGCTCACTAAAGACCTACAAATTAACATGGGAGAGGATACCAGAGCATCTAATATGACCACATCCTGTTGTAAGAAGTTGTAGTCGTGCTGAATACATCCTCACAGGAAGTTTGCCAAGCAGAACAATTCATATGTCTTCTTTTCCTATCCTCCTCACTGCACTAGTCCTCTCCTGGCAGTGACACCACTACACTGGGCTGCTCTCTGTGCTTTCCTGGGGCAGCTGAAAACAGACGCTCCTTGTAGCCACTGAGGTCTGTAGAAACACTGAGCCTCATATCACAGTCCTTTTTTCTTTCCCTCCATGACTTCTTCCCTGCTTTACCATACAGTTTCTGAACTAAATGCTTAAAGCAAGCAAGACTAACCTTTTAGACAAGGCAACATCTTTAATTACATTAACAGACAAAGCTGATAAAAAAAGCACAGACTCTCGAGTACACTACCTCTTTTCAATTTAAAAGCTCTTCCATTTTTTTTTCAGCTGTATTATCTGGTGCACTAAAACACATTACTTTTATCTACAAGCCTATCCTCTCTCTGACTTTACAGGCGGCAGTTGCACAAAGAAGCACTGACACACTTCTGTCCAATGCCACTAGGGCTTTGTTTCTCTGCAGGGCGAGCAGTGACCTGCTAAGTGGGACCTTCTCACATCCCTACCTGAGGTGAACTAGAGCAAAACCACAGCTTGCAGAAGAGGCCAAGTTTTGATTCTCCCTCTCTTGAGATAGAGAACTTACCACTACAACAGTCTCAGAGCTTTGCAAATGTATTTCCCAGCAAACCTGTGGGTGTTGCATTGTTTAAATGCTCTGTATTTCTGTAACTTGCTGATCTGTGCATACATTTACCATACACGTATTCTGTAATTATAACTGCTATAACACACTTTGTTCCCTATCCTTGAAGAATTCACTTTTTTAAGGAAGCTATATACCCCATTTTATTAGTTCAGACCATTGTAACAAAAAAGATCTGCCATGAAATAGGACTGTTAGATATAAACAGTTATTTAATTCTAGCTAGCTTCTAGTAGAAGTTTGCCATTCTTGCTACTCTTATATGCTCATATTCCAGGTAGAAAGTATTTTTTCTAACTCCTGAAGCTAAGGTTTGTGATAAAGGATGAAGCAATTCTATCTTGCTCTTAAAAACTGTATCAAAGATAGATGTGGTTATTCCTATTTTCCAAGAATACCTTGGACTTAAAACATGTTGTAAACATGGACCACAATGAATATTCTTGCTGATGAATAATCTGCATGTTATTAAGTCTATGAATTCACTGGCAGTATTCTTCTGCTGAAGGAGAAAAAAATTCGAAAAGGTGTTCAGAGGCTTCATAAAGCCTTTTCAAAATAAATTTTAAAATTGATATTTTAAAATTAAACAAATTAGTATCTCAAATAGAAAATAAACACTCCGAGTATTCTAAGCACATAAGTCACTGTTCTTTTCGAACTGAAGCAATGACAACCCAACAGTTTAAAGTAAAGAAGATAGGTACAGTATAAATTCATTCAGACAACTGAAATTACAGTGAAGTTCCTTCTCTTTCTTTTAGGCTGTATCTCCTGTGACATTTAAGCACTAAATTTAATTATTCTAGATCAAAGTTCCTGTTGTGTTAATTTTTCAACCATCCTTTGAAAATAGTACAGTAAAATGTTCCTACACACATTATTAGAAGTTCTGGATCCTAAACAGGTACATTTTTTTTTTCCTCAGCAGAGAACACAGGCTTTGAGGAAAATATTTTGAAGTTTTGGTATAAAAAAGGGAAATAAAAACAGAAAAATATTCCTTAAACAGGTTATGTCTCACTTTCAGGACTTACAGAATTCTGCAATTGATTTTCCAGGTGTTTCCTGACAGTATAATATGAAACAAAAACTACCCCAAGCAGCCTTGAATTATACAAAAGTATCACTCTTTCACAGGTATTCAACATCCTTCTTTATTTTTTATTCAGACAGCAACAGAAGACAATAGACATATAAGCATCAAAAATACCTAACATTAATCTAAGATTCTTCATATACGTTACTGCTGGTACTAATGCATCACTCATGTATAATAAAGCAGAGACACCATTCTAATCTCATTCTAATGAATTTCAACAAAAGAAAAAATAAGGCCAAAGGGATGGGGGAAATGAATCAAAATGCTACATTTTTCCTAAAAGATGAGGTACATGGTACACTGCCTTAAGGTAGAATTTGCCTCCAAGTTGCAACGATTTTACAGCAACATTACATCTTTCACTTGAAATGTCCAAGATGGCTATAGCTGTGAAAATTGAAGCTGTAATGACCCTCCCAACTCAGAGAGAGATACATAAACAGTTAATTTCATCAAGTATTTCATCCTATGTGTCTTCATCCAAAGTCAATTAGCAAGCTTCCTAAAAACTTCATTACTGTTCAAACAACTGACTTACACTATTAAGTCACACACAGGAAAAATTGTGTTGTAGCATATTCTGTAAATGAGTAGAAACTCAACATCCACTACTCTTCAGACTAAACAGTAGTTTGTATTCATAAAAAAAGCCCAAAAACATGTTTTAATGATTATTTTACGACTGATCATTTAATGTCTATCCAGTGTTTGGTATGTAACTCTCTGACTGTAATTAACAACATATATGAACCTGTGCTTGCATCATGCTAATATTTCTTGCACAATTATCGTGTTACACAGGTATTACAGGTCACATCAGAAAGAAAGTGAGTGGCAAATTTACTGCCAAATGCATTTGGGATTACTGATTTCAGCATCTATTTCTCCTTAACAGTAGAGCAGCAGTCAGGTGGGGATGGAATGAGTAAATAATTCTCATATTAAAAAAAGCTTTGTGCTATTAAAATTTATCGGTTCACTGCTGGTAGCCTTTGAAGTATTTTTTGCAGCATTTCATTTGTTACATTTTGATCACAGGTAAGATCTACTTTCTAAAGGTGATACTTATAGCTAAGGAGAAAATTCTGGGAAAACAGCTTCATTAACAAGATAACTGAGCTTTAGAATGTGTAAGACTGGCAAAACAATTTGTAGGTGTCTCTGAACGGACTGCATGTTCTCACAGCTAGAGGAAAACCATTCGAGATTTGACTAGAAATCATAACAATTCTGCTTCACTTCCATCTACCAAAAAACTTGCCCAAACACTTGGAAATTCACATGGGTTTTAACTGCTATTCTGTTTAAAAGACCAATCAGTATGTAAGTGGATTCATGTTCAATTTGCTTTTTAGTAACTGTAAATTCGGTACCTAAGCTTGATTCTTCATGTATTTGTTTCAAAAGAAACAGAATCCCTTTTCCTCAAAGGAGGAGAGAAATACTAAAGAATCAGTGTGAAATTATTTTAAGCAGCAAGAAGATCACCCTTTTATTGCGACCTAGGTATTTCCCATTAGGTCAGACCACAAATCCCATTATTGTACATTTCAGAAAGATCATAATCACTGATTTATACGGCTAATTATTTACTTATTTATCATTATGCATTTAGTTCAACTCCACCTAGATTTAGTGCCCTGTTCAGCTGAGCATTGCCCCAGAAAAAAAAAAACACCCAAAACTTTGTGAAAGTCAGTTCTAATTGATTAGGACAACACTTCTCCCACAAAGCTATCCTTCTCTTTGCTCAGTCAGACAACAAAGTTCAGGAAAAGATCTGAAGGTTTATTTTCAGCATTGCCTAGCTGCCAGAACATTTAAACACATCAAGATCTGCAAAGTTTCTGAAGTTTCTACACTATAGCAATCTGCCATAACCACATCACAGAACATATTGGGACTGGGCACTGTTAATTCCCAACAGGAAAGAGTAATCAGTCAAAGAGAAAAATATGTGAGAAGTCATCAGCTTGTAACCTGTTAGCATATTTCCTTTGTTGAAAACAGCAGATGTGAATTCTGGTTTGTTTCTCATTCTCTAGATTATTTAAACTGCCTGAAAACTGCAGAGGATTTTCATTATTGGTAGGTCTGTAATTATTTGGAAGCAAGTATCTCATTGCCCTCTCCAGACAGCATATAGACAAAAACATTAAAAAAAAAATCCAAAAAATCCCAGTCTCCTTTCATCTTTGTTTTATCCATTTCTTAGCGTAAAATTCATGTCAAGGATGCGGTTGCAGAATTTTTATGTCTAAAAATCTACTCACATTATTACATAATTTAAACCCAGTAAAAATATGAGTATTGGAAGAGGAGCTGGACACAAAATGCAGGTAACTTACCTCTGTTGCTGACAAACGTTTATCACCATTATCACTACCAACACCTGAATCTGAGTCCTTTTTACTTGGGTAGATGTCATCAATGCTAGATGTGAATAAAAAAAATTAAAAATCAGTAAAAAGCTGTCATAGCCTTTACATTCAAATTCTGTCCTGGTTTCACTTAAATCAGAGCAAATTTTGAACCATTCTTAATGGTAGAAGATGAAATAGCCTAGTAGTGTCAAATACTAAAAATTTACAATCTGATGACGGTAAAATAGATTATATTGAATGGCTAGTTAGCCTAAGGATTAATCAAACAACAGAAGTCATCTGTTATCTACTTGCTTTTGTCTTTACACTAGGCAAAACGGCTTAGTTACTAGCAAAGCAGCACAAGAATCCAACTGAAGCAATTCAGCCATGGGAGAAGCAATGAAAATAGTACAACTCAAACTGGAGTCAACTGATTTAATTGTAGCCATTGATCCATTAAAAATGAACTAATATCTCCCTGAGGCTTGAAGTAATTATTAACACAGAAACCTCCTTTTGATGCCTTAAAATAGACTTTGGAATTTAGGTTTTTATGAAAATTACTGTAGTAGTGGCAACTGCTCTCTATTCTGGTTTCATTACCCAATATGACCTCCACTCATTTTAAAGTGCACTATTAGATGCAATACTGTCATCACCTAACTTTTTTAAAACACAGTTTATTATCCCTTTATTTGCTATCCTGAAAGCTGTGATACTGAAATCAGCTTGACACAGCAATTTAAAAAAGGAGCTTAATCAGTCTTCACACGAATAAAGTATCTGATTATTTAATCCTAATCTTAAATTACCTCTTATCAGTAAACATTGAGGATTTTTTGGTAGAAACTGCCTTTGGAAATCTACTCTGTACATCCCCTTACCCTAACCTGTATCCTTCAATATGACCAAAATATCAGACAGGACATGACACCCCAGTCAATTTTCTTGTATGCTGAAAGAACAAAACAAAAAACCAGTAGGTGTTTCCCAAATGGATCACCAAGGGTACACGGAGAAAAACAATTTGTTTGAAACATTATTGCAATGACTGAAAGGGAGATTCCAAAACAGCTCTTGGATTTTTTCCCCCAGGGTTTTAGCAGCAACATCTCTACTGTTATTCATATCAACACTTTGTTTTCATTACATACTTCTCTTCAAAGATATCATAATTTCTCCGATGGTTATATTACACTACCGATGTTAGCAAAGAAAGATTGGGCTAAAAGCTGATTTCCAACCAGCTATGGAGATTCTCATAGAAAGGAGCTGCTTTGTATTTAGTTCCTTTTCTTAAACCATGGTACAAGATAACATCTCCTACAAGTCTGATGCAAGATACAGAAGATTTTGCCTCATCTCAACATTCATGTGGTCCTCTTTGTTTGCTAGATGACTTTGGATGAATTAAAAAAGATTAAGATAACTATGTCACAAATATATGAGAACATACAAATCACAAAATAACACACAAAATTAAAATTTATTTAATGTGTAGATAGATAGATACAACACCTAATGTGACTACCATCTGATTATTTTCAATGGGTTCCAGGAGTCCACTAGAAAGAGGTAAGATTTAAACTAAGGTTCACTTTTAAACTCTTAACTAATGTGCTGCTAACTTTAATCAGAACGGATTTTTAATTTTCTAAACTCTTACGGGGATTTCATTACAAAAAAGGAGAATTTGCTTAAATTAAATCAAAACAAACAAAATCTCTGTGCGAAAAAGTACACTCTAAATAACATCTAAAGAAACAAAACTGCGGAATATGAAGATAAATACAATTTCACTGTTTAGAAGTGTTACACAAAAAAGCAAAGTGAGACTTTCACACATACCTCTCTTCCACAGGTTGTGGCAAATGCTGTGGTTCTATGGCATTAAGATACAGTGAGTCTGCTGTTTTAATCTGACAGGCTTGTACAGTCAGATATTTGAATATATGTACCTTACCCTTTGTACAAATCTGTCAGACAAGGAAAAAATTAGGTTTATAAACAAGAATGATAAAAGTAATTTATTCCAAATGTCACTTAGTGTAAACCTTCCTGAAATCCACTAATATTACAGATTTCATTTAAAGGAAAACAAATTTTACTATTTTTTAAAAATTACTAAGTATGTCAATTATCTACTCAATTATTTGTGTGTACCAGTCTAAATACCCTCAAAAACTAAGACAAAACAAAGAAAATGTATTCTACTTCAAAAAAATTCAAATGAGCTTCTAACACAAAAAAATTACATTTAAATATACAGTAAGGCCTACTTCTAACTATAAATTGAGTAATTCTTTTTCAAAATTAGTGTAAAATGACATTTAATTAACCAGCTCTTTATATTCTTGGTCACATTGTTTTTAGTAGTGTCCAAGCATACTTAAAATGCAATTCATCTTCACTTTAGAATTTTCTTGTTCTTTAAGTGCACATTTCAATTTGCTTTATATTTTTTTAGTTTAAAGGCAGCATCACTATGAATTATGAAAAGCATTTCTCCAATGTAGGAAAAATTTTTAGGTATTCCAACAGCTGTTAATTTAGAACAACTGTAGCTTTCAGAGATGCAGTTTGAATCTACTGTCCAGTAAGTCAACAACAAAATTGTCCTTAAGCAGCAAGCACAGGCTCCATGCACTTATCTTTATTACTCAGAGTGGCCTACAGCTCCAAAGAGGAGTTTTACTTCCTTATGTATCAGAATCTATAAACTTACACTATAACATGAAATAAATTTCACAGGGATTATGTTTTAGACCATCTGCATCTTTTTTAAGTTAGTAGCAAATCACTGTAGAACCTTTTAGAATAGGATTCATTTTAACAGAAAGAAAAATTACTCAGAAAGTTTATCACTACTCTTTTTCAAAATTATATATATATTCCAATGTTAAGTTTCATAAGGAGATAGAAATTATAAAAATAAACGAACAGCTAACAGAATGGACATCTTCTAGATATGTGTTGGTCTAAGTGGCATACAAATTCATATGGAGAACAGAGGATTTTTTTATGTCTTATTTAGATATGTCCTATATCTTGTTTAGATATCAACAACTAATGCCTGTGATGGCTGAAATTCAGAAGTCTGCAATTGCAGAAGGTGACATTTTATAGTCTAAAATGTGTTAGCAGTCATCCAATACTAAGGCACAATTTCAATTATAGCTGTTACTTACTTGGGCTGGTGGAGATTGCAAAGGATTATTCTCAAGCAGTAATACTTGTAACTGCCCCATCTTTCTAAAACAAATTGGAATCACAAGCACTTTATTGCAGGAAAAGTCAAACTTTACCAAGGGAAGCTGAACTAGTTCTAAAAGTAATAAAAAGGAGAGAAGGTGTTATGTCTGTTTTTATTTTTGGCATAAAATAATAAAGCATTTCTGAATAATCCTTCTTTTGCATTGAGGAAAAACACAAACTCAGGGAGGAATAAGTTCAACATTTACTCCATTCTATATTGGGAAATAAAGGAGTGTTATTGTTATACAAGTGATAATAAATTTTAAAACAAATACTTGGAAATATTCTTTTTTACTGAAACTCAGCTGACAGTTTCCATACTGCATTCAGACAATAGCTCAACTTAAAAGTTACCTAGAATCATAAATATACATTGAAGAAACCTCATCCACTGTTTTTAAGTGGATACCATTGAATGTTATATTCTACAGACTCAAATGGAATAAATTTGAACACAAAGTAATTATTACTTTTTAATCATATCTACTTATATGATTAAAAAATACTTTCAAAACTATAATAAGAAGAGCCACCCTAGAGACTTTTTTTGTTCATTTGCTTTTACCTTGGGGTAAAACTTCGAGGTAATTTCTTCTGACATTCAGTTCTTTTAAAGATTTCAGCTGGCCTATCTGCTGTGGCAAAGCTGTGATTTCATTACAGCTGACATCCTACAGCAAAATAGTAATAACAAATAATAATGAACTTTCAGCTCCTACATATTCCATGTACAAACACAAGTAATTTGCTATTACTGTTGTAACATTTTATTAACCTGAAAAAATGCAACAATCTATGTCCTGTAGTCACAATGCAAAGAAAGATACATGGGAAGATGTTTGCACATTACTTAAAACCAGACCAAATTCTTATTTGAAGAACAAGTTTATTTTGAAAATTAATTTAATTTCTATAGAAATATTCAAAACTATTTACTTAAGAAGTTCTACTTTTTTGTTCTTTTCTTCATATGAAAAGTTAAGTATCATGATTATATAACCAAACATTTTAGGATGAAATGTAAAAATCCTAGCATGTGGATCTGAGTTTTTAAAAAGGTTCTTGTTCTTCTAGATGGAATATTTAAGCAACATAAAATAATAATAACAGCAATAGTAATACAGCAATAGCATTCTGTAATGATGCTCAGTAAAGGCATATATTTGATCATCATAGTACATAGCAGGCCATAATAAAATAGGGCAGATCTTGTTTAGCATTATATAACTATTTCTAACAAGAAACTGCAATGAATGTGTATGAAAGATCAACTTCTTGGATTAAGTCAGTCTGCAGTGAGACAATTGTTAAATACTAGCTGTCATTCTTGCTGCCAAATGGACACTGAAAGCTCTGCTTACATTCCAGGCAACCTGTAAATTTGAGTAATGTCCCAATTATGCTTTCATTTCTGTATTAAAAGAAGGAAACAGTATTTCACAGTATGAAAGCTAAATGGGGTTTTGCCAAGTTTTCCTAAAAAGCCAACAAAATACTTCTACTCTCTCAACTGTTGCAAATGGATTTATAAAGTATCTAGGAGCGCTTAGACTACTAAAGGTTTAGGAGTAAGTCAGATTTCCAAGTCATGTCTTTGAAGATGCTAGCTTTAATACCAGTCAAAGGCATTACGTTAACTTTCTATCTTTAAGTCTAAAATCTAGTTAACAAAAAAACGGTGGTAAAAGTGAAATGTGATCTGGCAATACTGTTCCCTGTATCCAACAAGTTTGTTCTTGTAATAGAATCTTACTGCTGCCAGGACTTCCTTCCCTTCTCAAAACACAGTCAGGAAATTATTGTAGCTTTTAGACGAGGAAATTAAAAATCCTAGCTAATGAGTGCATTTTTTGCCCAAGTTGCCACAAAGTTTGGTTAATTGCACTGTTCCCAGATCATTTATTTTTAAAGCTTTACTGTCCTAATTTTAATTTACAGTCTTTAAATTACTTCATAATTAGATACTTGATTTCTAGAGCACAGAATTTAAAGTCACCTTGTGGCAAAGAAACTCTAGACCAAGTGTACTTAGGCACACACATCAGAACAAATCAGGGAAAGAGACAGAGCATTCTAGAGGAAGTACCAAAAAAAAAAAAAAAAAACCTGGCAGTGTGTAACCTAAAAAACAAAGTCCACTTCCACTTACAGCCTTTCAAAACATCCTCAATAAGACTGATCTGTTGTGACAGTATGTCAGCATTCACAAGATCTCTGGAGACAACAGTATCCTTTACCCTACCAAACACTGTAGCCCAACCTGCCTTTTTTTATTACCTTGTTTTATTACTTTTTTTTATTACTTTGAATAGCCATGGAAAACCAAAGACCTGTAACATTATTCCTAGTTATGCTCTTGACTATTAGACTTCATGAGTGTGTATGTGACAGAGACAATGTTTAACTTTAACATTACGTCAGCAGTAATGGAAGCAATACTTATCAAACACCTATGGTTTCCAAGATAATAATTTTTTAAGGAACTGTGCAACCAGCAGCTTGGAACTTGGCTTCAGGGACATTTGCAGGTAACTGAAGTGCAAACACCTACTCATCAAGTTCCACGGGGAACTAGTATTTGCTGAGGTCAGATTTCTTGCACTAATTCTATTTTGTTCTTACCAGATAGGCCATGTCCTGTTATGACAAGACAGTTTGGCAAAATCAGAGAAACTTAAGGCGTGTTTAAATTTAACTTTAATTTCTGTGGCATGAAAGAAAATTAAAATCACCAACTTTTTTCCTTTGCTTATGGTAAAGTTTAAATGGCCTTAAACCAATCAAATTCAGCATATATATATTCAGCAAAACAAAGAGAAAAACAGTATAGTATTCTGACTCCATATTAACTACACAAATAGAAGTTTACCCAAACCATTCAAACTAAGGTGAACTTTCTCCTTACATAATTTTAATCTCTGGACTCCTGACCAGAGATTATTCCTAAAACCATGTGGGTTCAGTCAGAACTTATGACATAGAAGCCATACTGAACAGTAAAAAGAAGTTACACAGTATGTGAGCACGAGAGCCCTTTTAGGAAACAGCAGGCAGCAAATCCCACATGGTCAGGCTGCTGTCCCTGATTAGATTATTGAGGTGAAGGACAAAAACCCCGGTGAGAAATTTGAAGCCTTCCAACATGAGAGAGGAGTATCCCAGAGATGAAGAGGGCTGTTATCTGAAGAAGGCAGAAGTTCAATGTTGCCTGATAGAATGAAGAACAGAATTTTACTGTACATCTGATTGTTTTAGGTACAGTTACTGAGCCTAATTACTTTTCCTGTGCAGGAAGTAAATTTCAGATTATCTTCACATTAATTTTGCACTCTCCTGGCTGACAGTCGAGGTGTGACTGAGTTTAAAAGCTGCGAATAAAAGTAAATTTCCCAACCAAATTTTGCAAATAATGGCAATGTGTTCTGTAGGAAGGAAAATTTATGTTACAAGCACAAAGTAAATTAGCTGTCAGAACCCTAAATTTAATAGAATATCTGAAAGTTTTCTGCATATAATATCAAAGTTATCCTATGCTACAGGTATGAAATTCATAAAAATACATACCTGTAATAGAAAAACCATTACCTGTCCCATTTTGGAGGAGAGGGGAAAAATGCAGAGTTTATTGGAAAGATCTGATCTAATTTGCAGCAAAATATGTGTATATTGTTCTACAGTGACTATAGAGGTAAATTTTGTATTAAAAAGGTAGATTAAAAGAATCATTTGCTATGTACACACAGATCTCAGTGCATGCAGCTTGTGAAACATTTGGGGAACTTGAGGTTGCTCAAAAATGTCCTATTTATACAAGAACTGCATGGAGCCAGGTGGCATCTCAGGATTGACCCCCTGGCCAGGCCAGCACCAGCACTGTGTATACACCAAAACAACAGCATTCCCTGCCAGAGGGCTGGGTGATGCTTCTGCTTGAATCCCATGCTATTCAGGCTGGCATTGCTCTCACACAGCTGAATTTTTTGTGCAACAACTGCAATATGACTTAATGTTTTTTGTTTGTTTCTTTTAGTCATTTTAGAACAATGATCACCTTATTGTCTAAACTGCTTTATATTATACATGCCAACACAGATCCCCACTCTCAATCCTATCACTATTTGCTTTTCACAATACATCACAGTTATGTCATTTCCAGTTAAATAGTGCAACTCATTTCACTAGAGATGTACCGAACACACATGGTGGCATCAAACTGTGTAATCAGGTCATCTGAACAGAATCATTTAACAAAATGGTCAATTTAACAAAAACTTGTTCTTTATCCAGCTCCCCCACCACCCCCCCCACCGCCTTCTAATCACAAAGAACAACCATCAGACCTTTTGCAGTTTTCATGTATCTTCTAGGCTACCAAAGAGATATGTAACTAGAACCTCTCATAAGAAATACTTTTAGAGCAGGAATTGTTGTGGTCTTCATGACAGAGTAACACTGAAACTATACTGTAAGTGGAATGTAATATGGAAATCTAGTATTCCAGAATTTAAATACATGACATGTTTGAACTAAATAGACCAAATCCACTTTGGGTATAATCTACATTGATTTTCAAGCTTCTAGGTTTTTTACTAAATTTTTTACTATATTTAACTCAAATTATTTATAAAACTGGAACCATCACCTTTTATGGAATCTCTTTTAAGCACAACAAAACCAGTGCTATAGACTAACACCTTTTTAAAAGATTAATTAAATCAGAACCATCTGTGTAATCTTACTAAACCAATCAAACACACACAAAAATTTAAAATACTTGGTAAGATAAATTAATAACATTCTCTAAACAAGACAAACTTGCTAGTCTCTAGCTCAGTCATAACCCAGTAAGGAAAAGGTACTCTATCCCCCCATCTGCATCAACAGCCACATCAATTGTAATCTATAACAGAAGCTTGATACTACAGGATGCTGCTCAAGAATACCAGGGGAGAATATGCCTTATACCACAGGATGCTGTTCAAGAATATGGGGAGGAAAAAAGCCCCATAGTTGCCATTTCGCTCCATATGCAAAGAATTAAGAGCAGGACTAGGGCCTAAAGCAAGGTTAGCTCAATTTTTTTAACAATTTATTGGAGGAACTACGATTATAAAAACAAGAATATGATAATAAGGCTCTTGCAGATACAGAAAAGATGTGCAAGATAAATACTATCAATGAAGACAGCAGCAGCTGAAAGGAAGTTCAAATCTGGTTGTTTTAATATGAATAAAGTAGCAGTGTCAAAATGCGGTTCATTTGTCAATTTGTATCCCAAAAGGTCAAAATGAACAGAAATAACAAGAAGACTCATGTCATAAAGAATTCAAAGTCTCAGCCTGCAATATATAGTACAGTAAGAGAAAGGGACAGAAAGGGAAGCATTCTCTTATATATATTTTCCACACAAACTTTACAAAAAATGTGCAATTAAATTAATTTTAAGCTATAGTACCAAGTAATTTTTGCTTTTTCAGACTGTCATTGACTGGACGACACAATACAAATGATCTACTGCTTGCAGAAATGGTATTCGTGTGGACAGCTTTGAAAACAACAGGAGCATAATCATTTTGTAGCTCTGTTTAGATGGGTGTTCCAGGAAAGGACGGTTGCATGACAAATGTAGTGAAATAAAATGAAAATAGGCTGATAAGACCAGTGTCATGAGTGGAATGCAATGTGGCAAGCAGATAGTAACAACACAGCNCATACCAATTCCATTAACTGTTTTAGCTGACCTATCTCTTCTGGAAGGGAACCTAGCTTATTGTTACTTGCAATTAAGACTTTTAGAGGAAGACCACACAGGCAAGCTGGCAAAGAAGAAAGCTGATTTCGACTGCAACAAAACAAAAACAAAAATTAAATCAGTGATGTTCCACTGTATACTCACATCAACTCTGAGAGTTGCAAAATTTCTTTATTTTCGTGGGTTAGATTTTATGCAGATAATTTAAATTTTCAAATAGCAACCATTAATGAAACGCACATCAGAAATACCTGATTATTGACAAAGCAATGTTGTGGAATTTACCATCCTGGAAAAAATGCACTGTATCGGTTTAACAACACTGTAACATATCTGTTTGCCACCAAGAACAGCTGTTTCCCTTCCTAATGAATACAGGAGAGTCAGAGACTGTATTCTGCAAGTATTTAAATATTCCTGTAGTTCTGACATGCCATTAAACTGGATGCCTTTGCTCCAACTGAAAGACAAATATATAAATACTGATAAAATGGCTATTTCCTCAACTACTTTAAAGCACATTTATAGTTGAAGATTACTTAGTACATTTTATTCTATGATTCTATAATAGTAACCCATGTAAATACAGCAAAAATTTCTGGGACTATCAATGGTTCATTTCTTACCAATATTCATAAGCTGAAGCTTTAGGATGACAAATGTCATGACCCTTTGTGATGTCCACATGATTAGAAATACTGATTTGTGGCTCAATTCCCAGAAGAAACTTTATGTACATCAGAATAGCATAGTCATTACTCTTTCCGAGAATATTTAAAGAATTTCTTAAAATATAATTTTTTCTCCCTTATGAGTATTAACCTGTAGTAAAACAATGAACAGCAACTTGAAGTGGTGCTCCAGTATAAACCATTTTAATTAGCTCCTGCTTAAATGTTAAGGCTTCAGAAAGCAAAGATGTGTGACTGAACTCTGGAAACATATGGCAAAAATTGTCCTGTGTAACGTCAGTAAAAGTTGCAATATTGAAGTGAAACAAAAACAAACAAAAATCAAAATTCCATCAATTGCAAAGCATTTCTTCAGCTACCAATCTAGCACTGTGCTACCAGGCTGCACATAAAGATGCATATTCACGCTCCACGTAACAGTCTCAAAGTGCTGTACAAAGCAAACTACCATCATATATCTCTGTTGGCCAGGAGACAGATGAGTATCAAATAAACTCAAAGGAAATAAAAATGAAAAATCCAAGTATTAACCAGCAGCAGCTGAAAAAAAGTATCAATGCTTATTGTGGAGCCAGGTTTCTTATTCTAGTGTCCTTACTTAAGACCAAGACACAACTTCTTCGAAAAATTACGTGGAAATATCTTTTTAAGTTGTAAAGAACTCAAATTGAGGAAGCCTAGACCCTAAAACAGTAACCCTATGCCACAGATCAGCAGATCAGACACAGAAAAAAAATAAGTAAAAACAATTTTTAAGCTCCACGGAACTCAGAAGCAACGCAATAAGAGAAAAGGAACAGAACATAACTAGGGCAAGTGAGTAATAAATCATCATTAGTTTAAAAGGAATTTCTTTAAATAAAACATGAACAGTATCCACCAAGGCCCAAAGACCTATAAATAGATCTCTTGACATTACTTTCTAATGCTATTTAACATATGGGCTCTGCTGGTAACAGGCAGAAAAACATGCATTTTAAATCTATAATGTATTTCTTGCCAAGAAACAACATGGTTAGAAAATAAAGGATGTATTTCCTTCTTCAGACTGTTCACTACATTCAGCTAATGTGGGGAAGGGCACATCCAAGTGTAGAGGGGATTTTAAACTAAGAGGAATGACCTTACTTAATAAAATGAAAAAATTTCCTTTTATTTTTTCCAATTTACTGTCATATGTGATATAAATCTATTCTAGATTTGTGATAACTCCGACAAATTCTATCACTACACTGAGCTCTAATTCACTGTTTCATGACATCGAGTTCCAACTGAGTTAATTATAATTCCTACATTTATCAACTTGTTTTATATATATTTAATAATTTAATCCATTTTAAGTTTTTATGTATATCTAACTAAATCAAAATCTCAAGTCCTATTTCTTGTATGTGTACAGATACTCAAGACACAGTATTCCACTCTAATTTTTAGAGCCAAAATAGTGTTCCACTGTGGCCAAAACTGCAGTACAGTAATAATACAGAAGGACTTGAGAAAGACCCTCACTGCTGATAAAACTGATGACCAAACCTTCATGCCTTGAATTTAAAAGATCAAGAGCCACTTCAGCCTCTATTCAGACCTTATTCTCACAAAGACCAGGCTGTTATATTTTCACTATTACAGTTTTTACACAGTTAACTGCAAAGAAAACTACACACTTTGCCTCAACTGAAAAAGAGCTCACCTGCCCTCTCATCAAGAGCCCATATGTATTCACCTTAACTTTAACTAGCAGCTATTCTCTGTACTAATTAGTATTCACACACTACTCCTTGAAAGGAGGCAACGGTGTGACTTTGCCATTTTCTCCTAAAAAAGGCAGCAGCTGTATTTCTTTCACAATATGACTATGCTAGTGATAGATATAGTATTATGTTCTTCCACTCCAATCCCCATGGAGAAGAACATAAATCCTCTGTCTCCATCCCTCCATCTTTTTAACGGCAAAATGTATGTCAAGTTTTACAAATTTGTCATCAGAAGTGAATTAAAAGAAGAAAACTGTTCTGATGTGATCAATGTTCTGAATTTGTTAGAAGAATAAGGGAAAGAGCACTGGATTCGTATTGTTTGGTTTTTCTTTTAATTATTATTTTTACATTTTAGCATCTATGATGCCATCATGCAGAGCTGTCTCTCCAGCCAATGAGCTTTAGCATTACTGTTTTCAGTAAAATGAAAAATAAGAGTCAATTGTTCCAGAAACTTACAAAGTACAGACAAAAAAAGCTTTACACATTTCCAAATAAACAAAAAAATGTGGCAAAGTTACACTTACCTCAAATTTAAGTAAGTTAGCATTTGCAAGTTTATTATGGCATCTGGTATAACTTTAATACAATTGTGGTATAGATTTAGTGTTTCCAGTGACACAAAATGGCACAACTCCGTAGGAACTTCGGTTAATCTATTCTTGGATAAATCTGAAAAGAGGAAAAAGAGAGAAAGTAATTTTTTTGACCTGTTTGAAAGATGTACTTTGAAAAGCTGTGCTCCATTAAGTGAATAAACATAATTTACAGGGAGGCAGCAAATTGGACCAGTATTTTTATTATGCAAAATAAAACTAGTGCAAACTTTTAAAATTTTGAAATGGAACAGACCGCATATATAAAAAAGCAAACATTCAATTATGATTTATTTGGTGAATAAAAAGTAATTATTTGCAGGACTCAATATGCTGAGGAAATACTTGCAGACAGATTCCAAAGCTCATATAATATACCCAAAGATCTATCCAATACACAGTAAGACATCTGCAAATAATGATAGCCCTGAGAGAAAAAAAGCAACCAGGATTACATCTTTTATTTCTATAAATAAATAAATACCTACATAAATACATCAATCAATCAATCAGGTAGCTCTTCAAACTGACCTCTGTTTCCTGGGTCTAAACCATTTATAAATGGATGCCACCTATAGAAACAGCAGAGGCCTTCAAGAACAGATTTAAGTACATACAAGACAACAATGATGTTCCAATCCCAAGCAAGTGATTATACCCATAGAACAAAAGCCTTTGACTTTTGAACAGTTTATTCTTCATTTCCCATTCTAAGCACACAGACACAAAGGAAAATAAGGAGGAAGATATGTTACTGAGCTTTGTTACTTAACTACCACTGTATGAAGAATGAAGTATCCTAATACTGGTGTGAGCTCAAGTCATAAAATAATGCATGCCAGCATTCAACTGAATCAACTGGCAATATTTAAATAATTGTTTGGATAGCGTTGCAGAACAAACATTTTATCCTCATAAATCACACAAATGCCACCTACCCATGTCACCAGCCAGATAACCTGACCTGAAGAACAGTCACCTGCTAAGTGGAAGGAACAGGAATGTACCTAAGCAAAAAGTGAAATGGGTGATGGTAAGGAAAAAAATAGAACTTAATGATCTCCTCACTTCAATGCTGCTATTTTAAGCCTACTATCTGATGCTTCAAAGCTTACTTAAACTAAATAAAGGAAAAAGCAGCCAAAGTATAGCAGATGTATTTCCACAGGCCTGATGATCTGTCTCCTGTCTTTAGGGCCGTAAAGCAAATTTATGCTTTTTGTCAACAAACAAGTAGATGTCTGAAAAATTGTTTAACTTCTTTTGCAGCCTGCTGTGCAGAAGCACAGCTTGAATTCAAACCTATCACCAGTCAGAAGGACTTATTAGTTTTGTTCTTGCCTCCTACAATGAGAGCTGAAATTCAGCACATTCTATTCTTGTCAGCGTCCACTTTGCTTCATCTCATAGCTTCTAACAAGAAGTTGGTCTCATTATTCCATCCCTACCAAGACAATTGTGATGACCCACAGGCACAGTAACTGAGAGCAGCTCTGCTGACCCTAATGGCAGCATGATTGAATTGAGCACCTCAACCAAAATTATTCACTGCTAAGCTGCTATACAACAGCAACTCTTGAATTGCTCTGCTTTCTCTTACCAGGCTCTGACGGTGGTTAGATGCAGCATTACCTCAGCTTCTCCTTCCCTTTGTTTCTGACATCAAACTACAGCATTCCCTGTCCAGTGAATCTTACTACTGTTTCAAAGAAGAAGAAAGCTCTTCAATGTTGCTCTGGTTTAGTGCTTTAATTCTCTACTATTTTCTGTTTATCCTAAGAGCACTTGTTTACCAGCACGGCATTACAAAAGAATTTGGCTGTCTTTCTAGCTATGTTTATTATCAAATATTAACAGAAGACTGCCATGCTATAACTTTTTGAATCATGCAGGGGCTATTCATATTTTGCAACTCAATTGCAAAGAAGACTTACTTCTTTCAAATCATGCTTTTCTGTGGTGATGTTGCCATGAACATCCTGCTCCCTTTCTCCTTTAAAGTGGAAGGAGAAGTAAAATCCAGATGAGTGAAGTGAACTTTTGGTCTAGAGTGAAAGCAACCTGTATGGCACTAGATGATAGATGGAAAGTGACAACCCATCCTTCACCTGATCCCTCTCCAGTGATACACAGATCAAAACCTGTGAACACTAAAGTTACTTCTTCTCAAGCCACTAAAACTGCAGCCTGCCACCTTAATTCCCTCTTCATGCCTGTTCTCATTTATCTTCACATCAAATAAAAGACAGTGTTACCACAATATTTGACTCACTCTTGAAACATTCTAGTACTTCAAAAAAAACAAAATAGCAACTAGATTGACTCTGCTCCTAAAATAGACATTCCTATGACAGTTAAATTCCTTTAATTTTTTTTTTTACATTATTTATTACTATCTTTTTTCTTCAAGGTTTTAACTCTGTTAAACCGAAGAAAGACAAACAAAAACCACCCAGGCCATAACAGAAAAATCCCTTCCTGTCATCCTCAGGACCATGGGTTATAGGACACACTACACACACAACAAAGAAAGTAAATTATTTTTTGCTGTTTTCACAGAAAGCTAATTTCAACACTTGTATCTATTGCTGTTTCGTAAATAATGATTATGAAGGTAGTTTTTAAAAATCCAATCTATTCACAGTATTAGGCAGAGGAAAAATTTTATTTATCACTGTTGTAATGTAACTTAATAGAAAAAGCAGGAGTTTCTCACTGTAATTTACTCATAAAAGGTATCATTAATAGCAAATCTGAATGTCATAGTGGCACACGGTACTGGAATGGAGTCTGACATACAGAATGCCCATCGCATTTTCAACTACTGGTATAATTTTTGCCAAAAAAATAGACCTCCCTGATCATATGGAAATAAAAGAGAAAAGAGATTGCTTTTATTCAATCCTAGAATGAACGTGACCCTCTGAACATGATGCAGCTGTGAAGAAAGCTTAGTAGCTTTCTGAAAATTCCATACAGGATAGCACATTGTCTTCAGAAACTAACAGGAAAACAGCCTGCATAACAATTTTATACTGTATCTTAAAAGCTCATGCAAACATGTAGAGAAACCTCTGAAGTTTACATATTTATTTTGATACTATTTTATACAAAGGTACTTTTGATGCAAATTTCTGCATCTTACAGAAAGTCTGTACAAAACTCAGACTAAACCTGAAATATGAGTTCTAGAATAAAATACAAGAGTTAGGATTTTAGGAAACTGCAGAATCTTTTGAACATACTGAGAAAAACAGTATGCACGTATCTAGGTTTTGTCACCATTCATAAACTTTCTGAAAAATATTTTGCAAAGGCATTCTTGGGTTATTTAGGGAAAAGGAAGAATGCAGAAACTACACTTTTAAAAAACTTGTGAAAATACTTTTAAAGCACAAAAACAACTAGCTGGCAAACCTTTAGTTTCTTCCTGCAATTTTTTAACTCTACATTTCCCAAATTGCTAAGCTACACATACATCCCCCTCGTGTCACTAATTTGAAGAATACAATTTTATCTTAATTATTAATAATGAAGTTACTGCACAGACTGGCTTTTGCTACAGAAATGAAAATTAACAGAAAGGTGGAATTTGATGGTGTTTAAAAGAATTTTGATCAATTTGCTTGTACTGCGTAACATAAGGGAGATCTAACAAGTTAATGAATCTATGACAGCAGAAGGACGTTTCATGGTTGCCAAGACAGTACAGGTAGGTTTCACCTGAGGTCACTATTTCCTGTAACTTCCACTGCGAAATAGGTGACACAAGTATGAAACAATGGGGCAGGGAGAGTCCATACAATGGAAAGAGCTTCCTGTTTTAAATGAAATACACTATTCATTCATTACTTGTCACACCAAGACATTTTCAAACTACATCTGGCTTCACTTCGTCTTTCATTGCCAAGAACAAGTTTGTTAAAACTCCAAAATAAAGTAACAGAACACAAGAAAATAAGCAAGCCAGTTTAGAAAAATATTAGATGGAATCTTGATCTTTAAAAGAGTCAGCAGAATTCTGGCACAATGACACGGCTTTTGTATGAGAAATTTTACTATGTTGGAAACCAGACAGGAACTACACAAAATAAGCACTTCCTCAGCTGGGAAGGAACAATAAAAAGCAAAAATGTTCACACTGGTAAATATGCCTTTAACAAGCCTTGTTTGGTGGCTGGCACTCTGCATAGCCAGGAACCACGCTGCCATTACAGCAGCAATTACTGGTCCCCTATCCCTGGGGCAAAACCTTTTCATTCCTACAGCTCTGACTACATCCATCACAATGAAGTGCCACCACTGAGTAGGGGACCCTCCTGACTTCACACTTTACAGCCAGATAACCAAGTGCCACCATGCATATATATATATGATATAAAACACTGCCACTGCAGAAACCAAAATGTTTTTGTCAAAATAACCAGAATAATATTAGAAGTCAGATAGTTACATTTCTTTTACTAAAGCTACCAAAGTGCTCCAATTTTAGTACTTTCCAGTGATTAATGTATTAATATCAGTTATTAGTATATTAAATTGCAGACTATTCACGGGAGAGCTAAACAACTTAAGACTTTGAATTTTAACAGTAATTCCTTAAATAAATATGCATATGCACTACTGCATCATAAATCTTGGCCAAGAACTTTAAAGAAAGCATTTCAGGTGTTAGACAAACTCACTATAAGTTTATGTTTCTAGCACACAAACCTGCAACAGACAAAAGCTGAAATTGTGCCAGAAGTATCTATCCACCACTGAACAGGAAAATATACATGTATGTATGAATATCTGTATTTGCTATGAAGTTCTGAAATCAAGAAATTGAAAGGGAAACAGTTGCCCAAACAACCTTAATTCCAGCCCACCAAGTTCCTTTTTTTTTGTAGGACTCAGCACTAACTGAATAAAAGACAGTAATCATTTCAAAGAATCTATTTGCATTTGTACTGAGATACCATTCAAGATATTCAAATGAGATGTCTGAAATGCATTTGACAAGGAATTCAAACAATTCACTGTAAGGCCTAAAAAAAAAAAAAAAAAATCATAAGTTCAACCCTAATTTCACAATGCAAATAACAACGCTAGAAAATACATAAAGAAGTCTACAAAGACTACTACATGAAACTCTTCCTTTTACACTGTAAGCTACTCATAACTTTATCAGGCTTTTAGGAAGACTGTATTTCCTCACTAGCAAGAGGTATCTTCATTGACAACTGAAGCCACAAACTGATGGCACCCTATCTTGGACACCATGTGGAATATCTACTCAAAGTACACCTCAGATCTTTGGCAACACTGTACTCAACCCTGGCAAAGAACACAAGTAATCTACAATCAGTGTAATTGCACCTCTGAGAATCAATCAAATGTCAATGCTTCCTAATGAAGCAATTACTTTGTTCTAGACTTCAGCCAATTTTCCCCCCTAAATGGTAGGAAAACACACCATTCTAGAGATAAACCCTCTCTTAGTCATGAAAACACTAATGTAACTATGAAGTGCTAACATACTTTTAAGACATGCCCTACAAGTTGTCATTGTCTCGTACTCATGGCAGGATACCTACTTATCCTCTCCCTCTGTCAGAATTAATGAGTAATGTCCTGGGTTTACAGCCAGCTTTTACTGCAGTCAGCAGTTTCTAGGACAGTGATGCTACACAAGTGAAAGAGAGGCAGCAAGACCTCCCCTGCCTCTGGCATCAAATGCATTCTGCTTTACTCATGACTGTTGTGCCACAAAGAATGCATGGCATTTCTTCAGTAAGAGATATTTTTATTTAGCAAACAGAATAACAAGTAACAGAGGACAACATCCAATAAAGTAAAAGCAATTCTGCTTCCATATAAGAAAAAAATATGACATAGTAATGCCCAGGCTCAAAGCTTTTCCTTCTGAAAGTACAACTTGTATCAGATTGGAAAAAAGGTAGCTTCAATGTTGATTTCTAGCAAAGTCATCATTACTGATCCAATAGTATGTAACAATAGCATCTGGACATGGATCAACACTACTGAGTCCAGATGTACAACTGCTGACTCAAAACATGTAGAAAGTGCATCTGTCTCAGGCAGATAGACATAAATACACACAGACCTTGCAAGAAAAGTATTTTGAAAAGATTATGAAGTAACTGCCATCTCATACACTTGGTAAGCACTACTTTTGAACACTTTCAGCATGTTTTCCATTTTCATCCATCTCCCATTGATTAATTTAAGAACTAACATTAAAAATCTCCACCTCAAAGCCACAGTTAAATTAAGATTACACTTAAGAGATGTAGGAAATGTCGAAGTGATCATATGTGGACTTTTGTATCCATTTTCTTTTAATCACTAGCTTTAACACAACAGAAGTTTCTCCTTCACCACTGTGTATAATACGTGGGCAAGTTAAAGAGCTAACAGAGAGAGGAACTAAATGTGGGATTTAGAGGAAGGGGGATAAAAAACAGGACTCAAGAAAAGCAGGCTGAGAGCAGCAACGCGTAGATCCTGGCCGAGGTGTCACCACTAGAGGGGGCCCCGACCTCACAGACTTGGCCAGGACCCTGCAAGGGCGCTTCTCTTACTTCTTTCAGAGCCCGTCATCCCCAGCGGATGGAGGGACGGAAACAGGAAGGGTCGTTTAAAACCACCCCACCCACCACAGCTTCCAAAATACAAGAAATGTGGCTGCTCGGTTGCAACCATTACTGAAGGAAGCAAATAAATACATTGATTTCCAAGCCCTGAAAAAAAAGTCTATTTTGAAAAAGTCACATTGAAGTACTTTTCTCCAGCCTTCAGTCAGATTATGAAAGAATATGAGGCATCCTTGAGCTCTCTGTACTACAGCAATAGCAACGCTTGACCATAATGATGATAACATTTGACAAAGACCGTCCTTGCAATCCACCCCAGCAATCCTTATTTAGTCTGTTCCATCCATCACTCTTCAATGGAATACATGGCTTACTTTTCCACAATGCCCTCCCAGTAAAATACAGCTAAATGTAAGAAACATGCATCCTACATTTCTTCTCAGACAGTGCACTAACTAGCCTGAAGCAATCCATCAGCATAAATTGGCTCTCCCAGTGACCACAAAACTTGGTGCAAACATCATTACAGGGTTTTTTGTTTCCTCTGTGTGAAATAAGAGGGGAGGGAGGGAGCAAAAGTCTATCATATTCTCATTATTAGCTCCACGGCACACTCCAGTTCCAAGGAGACAAAAGGAAATTTCTCTGCAAGAAAAATGTTGAAAAAAGTATCAGGAGTCTGGAGGAATACAAAAAAGGTTAATACAGTAGTCTGCTTCATTATTGCACCTGCTTTTAGGTGCCAACATATAACATTTAAATTTCACCTTTATCTTCTATTTTTTTGTCTTCAAGACAATAATTTGAGGCTAAGATTGACAGAAAAAACTGTTGGAGAAGAATCTGGTGTGAAAGTGCATTTTCCTAAAATTTCCTAATAACATACTGTAAGACAACAGGATTATTCCTGCAGACCTCCATGTAGGTACAAACAGATGTGGACTGTGGTGGACTGACCCTAGCTGGCCTCCAGCTGGCCACCCAGTGGCTCTGTCATTCCCATCCTCTGCAGGACACAGGGGAGAAAACACAGTAAGAAAGCTCATAGATGGAGATAAGGACAGGAGAGATCACTCACCAATCACTATCAGCAGCAAAAAACAGACTCAGGTTGAGGAATTTAATTTATTGCCAATTAATAAGAGAGTAGGGTAATGAGAAATAATAACATAACTAAAATCACCTCTTCCTTATACCCCTTTTCCAGGCTCAACTTCTCTCATGGTTCTATTTCTCTCCCAGCTGCCCTGTCCCTAAGTGGCGCAAGGGAATGGGGAATGGGAGCTGTGGTCAGTCCATAAACACTTTGTTTCTGCCACTCCTTCCTCTTGTTACTCTTCTCCTGCTTCAACACAGGCTCATCCCATGCGTTACAGTCCTTCATTAGCTCCTCCAACACAGGTCCTCCCCACAGCCTGCAGTACTCCAAGAACTGCTCCTGTGTGGGTCCTCTTGCCATGCAAACCCCACACAGGTACCCAAACACTTGTATCATGAGATGGAAAAAACGTATCTGGCAGCAAACATGTTCCATCAACACAATGACCTCTAATAGCATGGTATGAAACCCAGTTCATGGCCCATGAAGATTTCCTCCTTCTCCCACGCCTTCCGCACAAGAGGGAGGATATAAGTCATTAATTTTCATTCCTCAATAAACAACCAGCCCTAAGGAGGATCAATGGATTGTATCATGCCAGTATTGTATACATCAGCCTGAGCAGGACAAACATTTCAGGTGTTTCCTCAGACACAGTAGAAGTAAGAAGAACTCTTCATCCAACTTCATCCAGCTCTAAAAACTTTAAAAACTGCCATCTATCTCCCATTTTTAGCTCTTGTAGTAGGTAGACTCAGAGCACTGGAGAAAATAACTGACCTGTTGACATCATACACTATCCAGCTGAATACCTTTACTGTATGGAACTACATTTCAGTCATCTACCTGAACCGTTCTTATTGGCATATGGAAGAAAATTTCACAGTGAACACCCAAAAACGAGGGCAGGGCTTTCCCTCAAGTACATCTTGATACTGAAAATTCCTCAAAATTAGCGTCAGCCACCACAGATAGACCTTAATTATTAGCATGGAATGATGCAAGATCAGGTAAAACTGTGGGCTAAAAGGGAACTTCCAGGTATATTAGTGATGTCTCACAGAACTAAGACTTGGATTATGAAATTATTTTCTGAAAGAAGAACCGTGACCACTACTTTCATCAAATTCAAAAGAAAAGTTGAAAAATATGTAAATTTCATATGCACATATATAAACACGCAGGCACCCAACCTTATTTCATTCAAGCAACTTCTACCTATTGGACTACTGGAAAATATGTGAAATAAACCAGAAATTGCATTCTATCCCAAAGAAGGCGGTGGATCCCTGCACAGACGAACTCTTCCAATATCTTCTAGTAGGAATCTCTTGTTTCAGCCACAGAGATCTTCTTTCTTAAAGCTGTCCTACTTTCGAAGTCAACACCTTCCACCTCCATGGCGGAATTCCACATGATGTTCTCAGAAACGGCAGGATGTAATCTAATGATCTAGAACCTTTTCCAGCCCATAGGCAGCACTACTAAGAAGAAACAAGCTGCATGAAACGTCCAGGTTTGTTTTTCAGTCCATTCTCTTTTTTAATAGCTATTATTTTTTTTTTCCCTCAAGCTGTGAAGAGGACACTATTTATGCTATGCACTATCTGCCTCAGTGACCTGCTCAGAGAGGAGTTACCTTACATTTAATGGTAAAAGTAGCACATAAACCAATTTCTGTGAAGTAGGTCACCTGCCTGCACTTTGAGGATGATTATTTTTCACACCTGACAGACTTAAATGCTACATTTACTTATTTAAAACTCGTTTTATACATGAACAGTCTCACTGTTCTGTAAGAAAATTTGTTACAAACATGGAAATGAACAAAAGTTATTTGATCTTTGAGTATATCAAAGGTATGTGGGCAAAGACATGAGAAGCTACCTGATGCTAATTTACAGTGGCATGGAAAGCAGAGTATTACTCATCTAATCATTTCCTTTTCTGTCTACCCATCTCCCACAGATATCAGGGTTAATCTCCCTTATCTACATTATTCATGTCCTTCTCCCGAAATGGTTCTTGAAGTCAGCACAACATAATTGTAATAGTTTATCAACACAAATCTGTTTTGTACCATGAAAGCTCACTTACACTATTGAGCATCTCCTTTAACAATGAAGTAATTATTTGGCTGTTACACAGGAGGTACAACATCTGAAATAATGGCTAAGAAGTATTTCAGACTTCTAAAAAGAGCAGAAATCTATGAAAACACCATCTAAAAGTAAGGTACCAAGAAAGAAAATGCCTGGAATAAACAAATTAAATTGCAATAAATAATGAAAAATTGGATGGCTATTCCTAGATATAGGGGAAAAAAAAATACTTCCTTGAACTGAAAGCAAAATGAGCACAGTACATATTTTATCCATCCTTAAAAAAACCCCATGCAAACTAAAAACCACGTAGCTGGAACCACTAGAACTACAGACCTGTAATTTCTGTACTGACATCTCTATCCTATGTAACTGTTCCCACGGCTCTTCCTTAAGTTTAATACAATGTTTCTCAACTTTCTAATTTTTCTTTCCTTCATAATCAAGGAACCTGGCTTCCTCTGGGGAAAACAAAAGCAAAACAGATATCCAGTATGCTGTTTGTTGGTCAGGGATGGGCTGGGTTGGATGGATAACATATGCAACTTCTTTTTTTAACTTGTTTTAACAAGTCATAGTTTACAACAGGATTTTAATTTAACATCTTTACAAGATGAGACACATCAGATAAACAGACTCTGAAAAGACTTGGAAGGGGGAAGTTAATTCACACACTCAGCCTCTACTTATAAACAACCCAGTGCCTGTGACTGGGCAGGCAGAAAGCACCTAATGCTTGCCGTAATTCTTGCTGGGGGATACAAGTGGGAATAAGTCGGGCAGGCACCAGTGGTATTTGTGGGGCAGCCTGCAACCCAAGGTAAGTATCAGTACTGTTGTTGTGTGAAACTGCATGGTAATGTGTGTTCTGAAGGGACAAAAGAAAGTCTCCTTCTGGTCTAATTTCTTCTATTTGGTGTTTTTCTTGGGAGGATACTTCACAGACAGTCTTCTGAAATGCACAAAACAGTTTAATGCTCATCAGTATAGCCTACTAAGCCTGGCCTACAATTTCTGCTTCTGGTGTAAATTCATTTCTACTTCATTATTTCTTTTCCTTTCAAATTACCTTGCAAGAGGTCTAAGGTCCATCTTACAGGCTAAGTATGACCATAATATTTTTCTATAAGAATGACTGTGGGCTGAGTACTCTTTCTGAAGGAATTCTGTTTTGAATGTGCTTTTTGCTTTTATGTGTATCTTACCTTGCACCTTCCTCTTTGTTTGATGGCAAGTGTGCTCTCAGTGTGGTAACAATGGGTTATCACAGACACGGAACAGGTTGCATAGAAAGCAGGAAAAGGAGAGTAAAGTGTTAAATTACTATGCCATCCCCACCAATAATTAAAACAAAATGTAACGAACTACAGACTCTGAGGTCTGATCCGGAAGAGGCTACAACAACCAGTTTATTTATGCCCAAATGAGACCCCTGCAGGTAGATAATGAGGAGTCCTGTGAAGAGCTGATGGACAGCATTATTTCCCTTTAGTTATCGTAGCCTCTGGGTAGAAGCAAAGTGTAAGCAAGATTTAATAGATCTTAGATTTAAGAAGACCAGTAACTGCAGTTTTATAACACTGTTGTTGTATTTAAAAAAGACAACAACAAAAAAAAACCAAAAAAACCAAAAAACCCAAACAAACAAAAAAAAAAACCCCACACAAAAAAAAAAAAACCACTAAACAACCACCAAAATCCTAACCTTCTACTCAACCTGCTTTGTTCCTGGTAATAAAATATATTAATGCTTTAATGGAACAGTTGGGGTTAAATTACCCTTGTCAGAAGACAAAAGTCTTTGTTGTACAAACTGTGAATCTGCTAAAATCAGTGACAAATAATGTTTTGATATACATGCTACTGCAAATCCAGGTCAGGTTTTGTGAAAACGAGAGTCAAGCTAAAAGCTTCAGGACTAGAACTTGGAAGATTCGGAGAATACACCTTAAACTGTGGCAAGCAGAAAGTGCAAAAGATTTTTTCAAGGGTTTTTTAATAACTTTTTGGCTTGATTTGTTTATCCAGCACATATATTTTTAAATCTTTACAATGATATGAACCGTGAACTTTTAAGTTTTCCACCAGTGGAGGTGCTGAACCTGTTTTTTCAGAATGCTGAACCTGCTAACCTTATACAACCACTATTACTCAGTAGCTAAACTTCTGATATCAAAAATTCCAAGTGTGCAATTTTGAGTTAATTCAGTTTTTAAACCATTATTGCACTGCAAAACTCACTGACTTAATAAGACACTTTTGTAGTTTTTAGTACACGCTAAACATTCTGATTCAATAACTGATATTTTAACTGTACCCCCAACAAGGTCATTAATATACAGGTAAAGTGATCCACTGGTGATTTAGACAATTTTCTGACTTTTCAGACAACATTAAAAGTCATCCCGTCAGGACTTCAACTCTTACCAAATCCATTTTCATGACTAAATATATCAGTGTCAAGTACTTCAGTCATGCCTAGAAAGAAGAGGCTACACCTAATAAGAAAACAGTGGTTTTAATCAAAAAACTGCCAGGTACTCTCAGATTACAATTTCTATTCTGCATTAGAAAAACAACAGTCATGCATTCTTATCTAACTCACGCCCAGTTCAGCCTCTTTTAAACTCAGGGGGAAAAAAATCCCAAAAACCATGAGTTCACAAGAGGCTCTAAAATTTTCATTTGGACTTACTCCAAAACTGGGTAATTTTTGTGACTGACACATAGTCTCCTCAGCTCACATCCCCTCTCCCTCTGCCTCATCAAAACATTTTGATAGGAAATCCATTATTTTGGGAAGAACTTCGAAAGAGGTTCACCAGCAAATATACAATTATAAATGCATTTTACTTCAGAAAATAAAAGGCTCTGATTATGCAGAAATTATGAATCATTTCAACCAGCAGTTTTTTTCTCTGCAGAGATAACAATATTGCATACCCCATGTTTTTCCTATGCTTACTTAATGTCTCATCTCTGAAGTTTGTTTATTCCAGATTAGCAGATAGCAGAAAATCAACTCTAACACAAAAAGCTTCTAATGTGGCTTGTGCTGAGCCCTCTGCCAGCACACCTGCAGATATACTGAACGTGTTATTCAAGACTATTATCCCAGTTATAAACTCTGTACAACATACAAGACAACTGTTGTGCTATAAACTGTCAGTTGCTCTGTTCTCTGTATACAACAGGATTTGATTTCACAGAAAGCTAATTTTAACCCTTGACTGAGAATATAAATATCTATTTTATACCGTGCTCTTGTAACAAGTGGAAAAGGTTAAAAGGTTATAAATCTTTGTTAAAAGGTTAGTTTACACTTTTAAATCAAGCATCTCAAGACTTTAAAATGCCAGGAAGCTTAAGATATATTCTGTCAAGGTCTGCTGTATCATGTGAAATCTTTTGCCAGAAGCATTTGTGAATAAGAAATTCTCCTACAGCTTTTTCCAATGCCTTACATGCAAAAGGCTTTTTTCTTGATTCTACAGCTCACTTGCTATACAACCACCCACGTGGATATGTAAGACTAAGGACAAAGACTGTCTTTTTAATAATTCCTCCCCGCACTTTTTGGCTGTGATATTCATGAGAACATTATTTTCTCCCAGTCATTCTTCTAAAAGACCAATAAGCAAGCTGACTTTTTCTAGTTTCCTCTTGTTGCAGCTTTCCTGACCATCCAAGTCCTTTTCTGCACCTGTTCCAGTCTCAGGTCATCTTCCTTGAACATGAATGGGACAGAACCCACCACAGGAGAATTGTATTACACCATTGCCATGCATAAAATCATTAGGAATTTCTAGTCTGCATTGAAATGCATCTTCTGATAAAGCCTCAAGACAAAATCAGATGGTTAAGATTTGTCATACTGGTGGCTTGTGACCATCTTTAAAAGTATCATATCCAGCTTTTCTTCCTTTACTAATTATCAGTGATAAACTCACAACTTAGAGCAACCACTTCATTTTGTGACTCTTTCAATTTTCTTCTGGACCATTCTTCAAGAGCATTGAATGTTTCCAATGCTTAGCATACCCTGATTGTTGTCATAAATCAGAGTTCTCACCATAAAACGTCCTTAAGAAACACAACACTAGGTGGAAAAAAGCCCCCAGACCTTGACACTAGAAAATACTTAGTTTCTATAACAAAGTTTCAGGTCTCAGAACTAAGTTACCTACTTCAGCTGAATTAAAACAGAGAAACAACCAACACTATAAAAATAAAGGGAGAAAATAACACCAACTTTTTTGCTCACAAGTAGACTGCACACAACAGAATTTTCTACTTCAAGTTCATAACAATGAAGTGTTAGGCAAGTATCTGCAAGCCTACGTGGCATTACAAATCTCCGTTTTAATTCCAAAGATAAAAGCTGTGATCCTTTAGTAAACTACGCCAACAACCAAACTAGTGGTTTATCAGTGGTTTATACTGAAAACATGTATTGCCATTTGTTACTAAGTTTCCCCAGATCTGCTTTTGTCAAACATCTGAAGAGAACCTTGCCATGCCCTTCCTTCCCACCAATACATCATCCATATCTTAATCATGAAACAAAAACCAGTTCTTGACATTTTCCATTAGCAAAGCCCATTTCTGAGGTTAAACAAACCTCTAAAAAAGAAGAAAAATTTATTTGGGCTTCCTTTAAGGTTTGTTTCAGAGGTTAATAAAGATCTAAAGCAATGTTTATTAAAACAAATCTCTTTCATAACATAAAAAACGCTTGAACCAAGTATGAACAGATTAAACTTACTTTAATAAAGTATGCATATGTTATTAAGAAATACTTTTACACAGAAAGTGTATACAATTTATAAATACACTTTATAAATTAATTAAGTATACTACACTCATGGGTCAGTTTGCTGATGTGAAATGACATCAGTCATTTGTCAACAACTCCCCATCAACATCAACTCAGAGGTATGCACTAGCATTTCCATTTCATGTTGCATCTTTTCCAATGTGACAGAATCGATGCAAACAACCTCAGCAACTCCCATAAGGGAAGGCTCATTTATTATCCCACAATTCATTTTTTTATTAAGAAACAAGAAAAACTGCTGCAAGGAGGCAAGTCTGGACATCATATCAAAATTCCAAGAACATTATTTATTAACTATATACACACTGGATTTACATGCAAATATTTTCCATAGAGGAAAACAAATACCAGCATGCACAGAGGGAACTTGGCCTTTCCTTCAGGCATGATGAGCAAAGCATCATTAGTAACTGTGGCACAGAAACTGGGCAATATGTGCACACCAGTAGCTCCCTGAACAACCACAGCAACTGTCAAAGAGGACATTGGCAGGAGCAGGAAGAAGCTGGCATAGACCTGGACCAGCATCCCCTTCATCAGGCAACACTCTAACAAAAAACACAGCCTAGTCCTGCTGTAGTCCTGTTTGCATACATTAGAGACGAAGGAGTAAGAGGGAATAACAGCCCCCAAGATGGAAAACCTCTATTTGCTTAGCTCTAGTGAACAAATGATCTTCAGCACCATGTAGCACACAACACCTAAAAACATTTCAGGGCCGTGTATCAAAGAATGACTCAATCAGATTTATTAACAGATCTGTGAGATCACTGCCCTTGACAGAAAGGAAGGGAAGGCACAGCCAGAGGTCTGCTGCCTTTCTTTCAGCAGGTGAATGACCAATGCAGACCATACTCAACAACTCACTTGCCTTTGTTTTTCCAAGAACATAAAAGCATAGATGATTTTTTCCATTTTTTCAAATGTAAAATTTAAAAGATAACAACGGAGAAGCGTTTTCTCTTCTAAATTCAGTCCTACTTCAGATGACCAACGCATACAGACTACTTGCTTCTCTACAGTAGTTTTTTTAAGAGTTGATCCTCCTATATTATTTCATGCTACTGATAGTGAATAGGTGAAAAAAAATTAATCACTGCTATATATATATTAGCTCTTGAATGCTGAAAGACAATGTCAAAGCTGAAAGCAGAATTTTCCTTCTAGGATAATAAATTAGTAATAGGATAGTCTACGATCACAGTGTAAAATGCATCTGGTTTAGGTAAAACCTGAACAAATTAAGAGTCCAACACAGATACATGCTTTAGAGGAAATAAAATTCTTCTACAAATAAGACTGCATTATTTTAAGGAGATATAAAAAAGGTTGGTCTAAGGTGTGGGGTGTTTTTAAAACATTGTACATTGTAATTATCATACTTGTTCCACAGCAGACACTATCATAGTCCAAATGTACCCAACTGGTTTTGGATTTCTTTAAAAGGCAGTTTCAATTCAGACATTGCATGACTCTTACAAGAACAGTTTGTCACTGACTGGAACAAAAAAACAGGGGAGGAGGAAATTTCAATCACTGTGTATTCTACACTTATAAATAAGCATGGATTTAAAAACCCCTCTCAAAAGCACCAAATGTCACTAACATACCAACTCTTTAGACTATAATAGTCTAAGTATTACTATTACACATGTAATATTATATGTATTTAAGTGATGGCATGAAAAAAATCTCCTTAAGCACAAAGTAATTACTTGAAGTCTAATACATATTTCATTTCTTTTCTTTTGGCACATGAACATAAAGCAACTGATAAAAAGCGTATCACTGAGTTGCCTCGAGCTGCTTCTAGATGTAGACAGGCGAATTTATTGCCAGCAGGAGCAGTCTACATTTTTTAAATTGTTTCTGCATTCTCTGTATACAGATTGTCAAATTATTTGCATGTGGTAGACTCATGACATTTCCAGCTGCTCTTTGGTCCTTACTGTTCTGCACCAACAAATAACAACTTTCAGTACAGTATATTGAAACTTGGCCACCGAGCAACAGTATCTTCCAAAAACCACAACCAAACATGCAAAATCTCTCTCCCAGTCATTAAAACGTACAACAAACAAGAAATATAGCCCTTGACAGCCAAAGCAAACAACTCAGTAGCTTTCATTCATTGTGCTTTAGCAGCTTTCACTGCCCAAATCGGACATGCTAAAAGTTTGCTTAAAACTAATTACGCAGTAGTGTAAAGTGCCTTTTGAGACTTTCATTGAGTCCTTCATATATTTTCAGTAAGTGACATACTGATTTTAAGAAATCTTACAACAAAAACCTTGTAACTAATAAATGAACTCCAGTTTCTGTACATAAGACTGCACTACAAAAGCAGCTGGTGAAAGTTTTTCAGAGATCTTAAAAATTTATTTCCAGAATTTAAAATAAATTATTTAGCTGTTCCTATAAGATTTCTGGTCTTAAGTACTTTTAAGAAAATCCAGCTGAACAAGGAACTATAGATTCTTTGCCTTCTCATGGGTTTCCAATGTTGACTTTGAAACATGACTGATCTTGCACTGACTTAGGAAAATAGTGTTCAAATAACTTATATACTTATTATAAATAATAATTTTTCAGTGTCCCAAGTTTAGTGAGCTATAAAATTCCCCTAACTCTACTTCAATGAACTGTAAAGTTGGCTAAGAAGTTAACCACTGTCTGGGTACTGTAAACATGAAAAGAACCACTCAGATTGACAAGTAACCTATACAGTACTCAGATTAACAATTCAATGAGAAATTCATGCAGCAATGGAGAAAATACTCCTGATTTTAGACTCTGCTCTAAATTATTATCCTTATAGCATAACAGAGATAAGCTGGTGGTTATCCTCTTTGTAAGAAATGGATGAGGTAAAAAACATTCTAATTAGCAATCTAGAACACTTAAGTCAGGAAGAAAGCATTGTGATTTCATATTCTCTTTCAGAATTAAAAAACTTTCTTAAATTTAGTTAAACCATCCACAGTATTTTTCATACAAATTTCTACACAAATCCTCTGCAGTCTGCTTTGGCTAGATTCCTTGGCTGAACCCTCTTGACCAAGGTTACATGACCCCCTGTACGTGATCTCCTGCCACGGCAAATTCCCAAATACATCAAGCCAGAGACTTTCATTCCCTAAGATTTTCCCACCAGCTACCTGAACCACTATTATTACAATTAATTAATTCCCTTTTGATTTCTCACACAGCTTTTGGCCTATTTTTTACACAGATAGAATTACCCATCCTATAAGCAAGGAAAATAGTATTTTTTCATTTTTCTTTACTAAATTATTTGAAATACTATGATTTTTTTATTTTCTTACCAGGAGTTTTAGACATGTGCACGATCTAAAAAAAACCACCACCAAATGACTGAAGTAGTTTGGAAGGGCTGAGGAACTGTAAAGATTAATGTATCCTCTTCAAATTCACTATGTAGAGCTCACAGGATTTACTTTTCATAATTTGTTTACAATTTGGTCTGGAACTCTGGTATGCCCCTAGCAGGGACACACATACCAGAGCTAGAGGTCATAGGACTTCATGCTCTTGGTCTACACAAAATCTGCATTTTGATATACATGTGACAGCAAATTACAACACTGTTTTCTATTTCACACCAGCAGTGCTCTGATTCCTCTTCAAGACAGTTTAACTCACCAGCGATTATTCAGGTATCTTCAATAGAGACACATAGCCCATTAATATTTTCCTAGAATACTGCAAACTAATATAAGTCTGAAGACCAAAAACTTGCCCAAAATAAAAAATTAAAGAAAAAATAACCAGCATCTTTTTTTCCAGCTTTTACCAGTAAAAATAAAACTTCACACATATGCTATTTTATGGCTACAGGAGCAGCTAAATCATAAGCAGATCAAAGTGGCTGTCCATATGAACACAATGTACAAAATTCGGAAGGAGTTTAAATGTTTCACTGTAGATCACAATGAGCAGTGAGTGACTATCACTAGACGGGAATGAGAACAAGACCATCATGATATATAGTTTTCAACTCAAACTTCTGAAGTTATTTTCCAAATCTATTCAAAGTCAGTTTATGAAGGAAAAGTGTTGATTGTGCTATTATTAGTAATACTGCAAATACATTTATTCACAGACAATTGAACTGCCTTGGGTGTTGTTTTGAATGCTTAAGCATATAAACTATAGCAAACATTTATGGCAAATCAACAGCTCAATACAAGTAAAGACAGAAACTGACACTGCTTAAATTCAGTAGAGGCAAAGTTGAAAAAAAATAAAAACCACATCTGGAACTTCATAAGACACAACAGAAGTTTAGCTTTATTTTTATACTGGTGTTTTCACAGTACTACAATTCATTTAGTAAAGTGTACTGTGTACATCCAAAATATACTGCATTTTACTCTACTGAACAAAGAACTTCTTAAATAAAAACTCCAGTGTACTATTATTCCCTATAGCAAACAAACTTCAGTGTCCCTACCCTTGCTGGCAGGAGGTGTGAAGTTATTTAGATATAATACTCACTACAGCTAAACCCAGCTGAATGAATTCAAATTACATTGACATATAACATGCCCAACCATCTAAACTGCTTTAACTGGGAGTTCCAAAAAGAATGTCTGAGTTACTGTACTATCTATGTAAAACAAACTTAAATAGTACTGAAATTAAAATTAACATCGCAGAAATCTAACACAAATTTCTCTGCAGAAGTTTAAGAATCTAAATTAAGAAATAAAACAAACTTTAAAAATGTTATGAGAAGAAATGGCATGTATTGCTTTTTCTTACCATTCCATCTTAGCATGAACTTAAAATTGAAAAGTTCCCACCTACACGATTTCCAACAATGTCCTGTACCACTATAATAAAGAGTTTGTTTATCCTCCATGCATTTAGTTCCAGAACTTTTAAAAGTCAGGACTGCCCCAACATTCCCCTTATTTGAAATCATTCAAATTGGTAAGAGTGTTCACTCATGGAAGCCAGTAAAAGAGCAGACCACACGGCCTTTAGCTTTATTTCCCTAGAACTACAACATGAAAAAAGGACATTAGATGAATTAGTGTGAAGAAGGTATGATAAAATTATCAGGGTCAGATCAAAGCAGTTTTATAGGCTTTTATCTTTCTAAATGAGCTCAGCTTTTAACATTTATTTTGCAAGCTACAAAGTAATTCCACCCTGACTAAAGGGGGAAATTGAGAGCAGCTGTTTAACTGTACATACATATATTTCTCTAGATTCTTGGTAAGTCAATAATGCTGCTTGCATTCTTGCATTCTTTTAGTCATTGACCTGCTAGATCATTACCTAGTTAACCATTACAACTACACAGTAGATAATACTACACTTTTCACGCCTGTAAAGACAACAGTCAAATGACGTGCTGTCAAACAACACTAACACTGTGTAACCAGTGCTACACGGGAAGATGAATGAAGCATAAAAATAAATGCATAAGGTGGTTGGAGAACTGATTTAACATATCAAATAATGGGATTTAAGGAATGGGAAAATAAAATCTTCACCCAATGCAGTATATCAAAGTGAAGTAGAAAGTTCCCCCAAAGATGGAAAGTAGTGATAGAACATTTGCACTGTTTGAGGCATGTTTAATAGTCCTCCAAATCCTAGGAAGAGGCATTCAGCAAGCAAAGCCAGGTGACACTTTTGTTCCCTTTTTCTTCACTGTATGCTACTTCAGAGGGTAGAGATTCTGAGTTAAATAGGTTTATCAAGGAACAGCACAGTGCTCATTAGCAATTGTAAAAGTAATTAAAACATTTGGAAAAGCAAGCAAGGAACAATGCATAAACAGACTAAATGCAAACAACTATGGAACCAAAAAAATCCCTAGCTATGGATCTATTTTGAAGACTGTATCTGGTTCTAGCAGACCCTATACCAAAAGAATATGGTCAGAACTAAAAAAGTAAAAAAACAATAAAAAAAACAATGAACGTGTCAGAACAATTTACATGAAAGGAAAACTGAGTTGTTTGAGGCTGTTTGGGATAGAGATAACATGGTGGAATAGATATGAGAGTGAAAGTCAGGAATGGAACCAACACAGTCAGTAGGGAATGGTAATTCAACTGTCTCTCTTGTCTCTGTTATATAAGAAAAAAAACCCAACAAAACAAAACAAGGCATGGAACTCCTTACAAGATCTACTGGGATTCAAAGAGGAACAACACAAACTTTCTGAAAGAAATAGCCACCAAGGACGTAAAGGTGGCACTTCTGCCTCATGAAGTCCCGCAGATGCAAATTTTTGAAAATAGGCCATATGTTCTGTGGGGTAAGAACGTGTGCCTGCCTAATCAGACAGCCTACTGGGCTAAGCAATACCTACTGCTGCAAGCTCTTCTCTTTCATCAGCATGTAAAAAGCTCAGATGAAGTTAAAGCCTGCAAAAATTCAGAGAAATGGCTTTGTTAAAACTGCCAATTGACAACAGTACATTATGATTAATGACTCAAGTTCACTGATTTACTGTAGTTCCTTTGCTGCACAATAGACAGCAAAGCTATTACTCTCTGTTTCATTGCCCAAATAATACTTTTGCCATTTCACTGTGCCGTCTACACTGCAAACCAGCTATACAGCACTTTATTTTTTTCAATGTCAGTTACTTTAAAGCTGACATTTAATATACCTCAATATAGTTCAAGACTTTCAACCCTCTATTCTGTATCAAGCACAATAGCTTGATATTTTAAGATGACAGACAAATGAAAAGAAACAGGAATAAGACTTTTAAGCGAAAATGGTTGCACCCCTCTGTCACTGTAATGATGGCTCGTGAGTTTGAATGGAATATATATGCCCTCTCCTAAAAACAGACTGGAAAAGAGCTTCTTCACATCCCAGCAATATACTCATTTAATAAAATAATAAACAGTATTGTTATAGGGTCATACACCAGTACAAAACACCCTACAACCTGTATGGAAGAACTGTTAACTTTATATGAAAAATGAACATTTGTCACACAAAGAACAAAATCATCTCTTTTCAGAAAGGTTATTAAATCTAGATGTAGACAACAACACACAGATGTGTAACATGCAGAAGTTTAGATGCAAAGTTCTTAGTAGACCTAAGTTCTCCATGAACTGTGCTTTCCAACAATACATCATCCTCATCATACAGCATTCCATTCAGAATGTCACTTAATTACACAACATTGGATTTATAAGCAATTAGATCCATAACAAAAAAGCAAATGTCATCCACCTGTCTTCCTTCACAAAACTGGCAGATCCCTGTTAGAGTTAATTTTACTAACAGATAAAGGGCAGACAACAAAAGGTGCTAAATAAGACACATTTCTGATAGGACCTCACATCTGACAACAAACGAATCACTGCATCAATTAGGTTGGAAAAGAACTTGTAAGATCATGAAGACCAACCCATGACCAAACACCATCCGACAACTCGACCATGGCACAAAGGACCACATTCAGTCTTTCCTTACACAGCTCCAGGGATGGTGCCTCCATCACCTATCTCCCTGAACATCCATTCCAATAGCTAACCACCTTTCCTGTGAAAATTTTTTCTGATGTCTGATCTAAACCTCCCCTAGTGCAGCTTAAGACTATGCCATCTTGTCCTGTTGCTGGCTGCCTGGGAGAAGAGACCAACCCCAACCTAGCTGCATCCTCCTTTCACGCAGTTGTAGAGCGCAGTAAGATCTAACCTGAGCCTCCTTTTCTCCACACCAAACAACCCCAGTTCCCCCAGCCACTCCTCATAAGACTCACGAAGTTAGATGCTAAAATTCCCAGCTTTGTGAGACTTCAGAATAGGAGTGAAGTTGAGAAAAAAAAACTCACGTTGTTTGAATCTCTGGTTGAGCAGTTGAGATGCTTTCTCCAAAATTCTCCGTAAATTACGTGAGATGAAGCAAAGTGTGCTTTATTCAATTAATCCAGCAATTACACACAAGAAGGTGATGAACCCAAACCTGCATCTAACACTTAAGGGGGCACTGGTTTACAAGCACAAAGGTGACAATGAGCTTAACATAGGAAACTGAGTTCCTATGAAGAAGCAAAGGTACACTGATTTTATTATGCCAAATATTTGACTCTCAATTACAGTATTTCATAGCTAACACATTAATGATATATTCACCATTCTGCAAACATGGGAGTTCAAGTGTAACTATTCCCATTTGCTTCCTCCTTTGGCTTGAACATTATGTAAACTTAGTCACACAATGCTCTTCTGTCTAAGGGAATCATGACCTAAACAGCATAAATTGGTTTGACAGAAAACTACTTTCTTGGTAATTTTGGGCAAAATGAATCAATCCCCTGCAACTATTTTTTTTTAGCAGCAGGTGATGAAAATGCAAACCTCACAATGGACCTATGAAGGCTGACAAATTTGTGTAAAGCTTTTCAATAAAACAGGGTTGGTAAAAATTTCAAGTATTAAAATCAGGAACAGCTATGAGCAAGGTCACCTACTGACAAAATCTGAAATAATTTAAATTCAATTGTTGTAAAATCTATTTTTATGTAAAATGTTGCTTAGCTTGTACCTATGACATTAATTTTTATATAAATTTACTTCAATGCAGGCTGACAGAAGAAATTGCCTAACAGAGTAAAACTAAGTCTACCTGGAATGGAACTTGATCAACCTGGAAAAAAATCCAAACTAGATGTGAACTGTCACTTTACTCAAAAAACACATGATGTTGCTTAAGAGATGCAGAAAGAATGCATGCCACATATAAAGACTGATTTTAATAAATGTCAAAACATTTAAAGATATGTGCCTAGATACTTTAGGAGACTAAATTCCACCTTCAGTAATTTCAAAGTCTAAAATCACTAAGAAAGCTGGTGCTTTGAAAAAGTCCACTGCCATATATAAGCAATTACCATATAAATAACAGTCCAAAAAGCTTTCAAATCAGAGCAATCTTTATTTAACTCAGCATGTTGGAACACTCTGCATATTAAGGCACAGGGAAAGAGAAACTCTATTTATTAGATTACTTTAGAAATTCATTACCAAACTACAGCATTGAAAGAAGGACACAAAAGCAGTGTGCCTGATTAAGATGTTCTCAAATCAGTTTGCTGTAAAAGCATTTCTAGAAGAGCAAAGTAGGCTACACCATTTGAACACAGCCAGAACCATGCCCCAAATGTTACATTATTGAAAATTTTGGATATAAAATAACCACACAATGAGAGCTTAAAACAAAGGGTCATCTCGAAAAGGACCAACATTTGTGCATTGGTTATAATGTTGGAGAGGAAGAACCTCATAGTGGCAAGAGAGAATCACCAAAGCCTGACCAAAGGATGGAACAATCACCCCACATCCTCCCCAATGCATCACACCCTCCTCACTGCCTTGGGGAGCACTCCCCATGAGTGACATGGGCAGCCACACTCCAACGAGCACAGTGGCACTTTGGAGTGCAGGAAGTGGGGGAATCCATGGCTCAGGTGGGCTGTGTGACTTGGGATGGAGAAAACACTTCACTGTCAGCCTGCAGCTCAGTGGGTTGTGTGGCCCTGGTATAAAGCTGGAACATCCATATTGCCAGGAAGAGGTGTGAGCAATTATGTGAACTCACATTCCTACCAGAACAAGTGCTGCTTGTAACCCACACTGCTCATGGAGCCTGTGTGCCAATAACTGTGTGAAGGAAGAAGGGGATTAGAACTTTTCATGATAAGTTATGAGAGGTGTTTAGATACTTGTAGATGTTTACTAATTTTTCTAATAGTCTGACACTCTGGTTTATCTGTTCTATTTCAGATATCAATCCCATGTATGCAGTTTCCTGATTGTTGTTTACGATGTGTCAATAAATCACTAATCTGATTTTTGTGGTTTAAACTACATGATCCAAGCAATTTTTCCCTGCAACAGTGAGCAATATGAGTCTTTGAAGATATCAATCTTTACATTAAATTCTATCGTTTCTCAGCAGCTATTGTTCATAGATAATACAGACCAAAAATGCTTGTTTTGTAGGAAAAAATAAAAACCCAAACATTTCCTCAGAGATGATTCATTATTCAGCTGCATCCATTTCACTTAACAAGATACATCTTGTTAGGTTAACAAAACTTAGACCAAGGAATACAACCCAAAAAAGGCATTCAATACCTTTTTGAACTCTCCAAATTCCTTCACCTCTGATGAAATTCAAAGTGGACTCTGCCATCAGTTGAGTCTGTAAAAATCTTATGCTAGCCTGTTTTCACAGCATGACATTACATCCAGCATAATCAGAAATCTGACACATGTGCATGTTAGTTAAATAAAGTTCGAAAAGAACAGGAAAAATATGTTGAAAATGACTAGACAGCAACCATGAAACTTCACACTGCAGAGTAACAGCTCATATACAAACAAACAAACAAAGAGGCACAGCTCAAACCACTTACATTTTAACAACGTAATTCCAAGCTGGTTTTACAGTCTCAAGTTTTCATGTTTGTTCAACACTGCTGAGTAAGGTGGCAAAATTTTTACCTCTAGGGAACTAAACACAAGGTCAGTCTCAGAAATACAGGTCTTGCCTCAGCAAGTTTACCTCAGCAAAACAGAAATACTTATCCTGGCAGTTTTGCCAGCACTGCCCACGCACAGTTACCATGGTTAAAAAAATTTGTGCCTATGCCACTCCCATTACTATTTTTCTCTTTTAACTGTGAAAGCAAAGCCTCAGGCTGGCCAGATGGCTTCAGGTCTCCTGAATCAAAACGTCTCTCCCCTGAAGAACTACTTCATTACACACGTAATATCAGAAGAGAATTAAACATGTAAAAACTTCTGCTTGGAGAAGAAGGACATATGATACTTAACAACTCCTTTACCCAATTATCATCCTCACAAATGGAAATTAGGCAATGTAAGCAAGGCAGACTGTTGCACAACCCACACCTCCCAGATCACACAAGGCTTTATTTCTCACAGTCATGTACCTCAGAAGAGCCTGGCATGAACAGAGTGAGTTTAAAACGACATGCCAAAAAAAAAACCCAAAAACAACAACAAAAAAAAAAAAAAAAACAACATGACTCACAGGAACAAATCCTGATCTAAAGAAAGAGATAGCAGGTAGTAGGTGACCATGCAGTTATAGAAGTCATCAATATTTTTGGTAGTTTGTACTGAGTTGTCCATCTCACAAACAAAACTAAAGCAGCAGAAGAACAAATAAGCCCTAATTTACAACTGGCTTTGTATCTTCTGGTACAACCACAGTGCTCAACTCCACCTAATATTTCATCAGGCAGTTTCTTTGAAATACACAACTTTTAACAAAAAGCTTATAATTTCCTTAATGCAAAAATTTTAAATGGCTGAGTCTCGAAAAACAACCCAACTCCCTTCTGAATTTCCTCTCTGCACTTCTAACATTACAATCCTACAAATTCAGCTGTTTCAAAATCCTTCCAGGAAAGGCTACACCTGAATTTCTAACACGAAGACAGAAGGGTGGGGGACAAAATCATTCAAGGTAGATGTAAGGAGGTATTTCCAAGTTTTGCATCAGACTGGTTAAACCAAAGCAACAAAGAAAGTGAGCAGCTACTCTAAGCTATTAGCAGTTTACACATTCGTATTTTGAAGTAATAACTGGAGTAAAGAATTAGTTGAAAAAAATCCACAGAAATGAATTTTATCTGCACAAAAAGTACATTATTTAATGATACATAATACATAAGCACTTTGCAAATCCATAAGAAGCACATAAAATCTAGGTGTATAATCCATTAAAACATACATGCAGTATTTTGTGATTTACAGTTGGGATATGAATTGCACACCTACAAATCTTTTTCCTTCAGCTCTTTCCAAATAGTGCAACTGGCTCTCAGCAAACTTTTTATGAACTTTACCCAAACAGTCTCAATGTCAGTTCTAGCTAAAAAACCCAGCCAAACAAAACCCATTCCTTCATGGTCAAATATAGTTGTACAACAAAAATACAAAATATTTAAGGCTTTGAAATTCTAGGATTTGTGCGAGGTAAAAGTAGTTGATGAAAGTCATGATTTAGTTCTTTTGTATTTGACATTATTCCAAGTATAAGACTCTCATTTCCTGAGGAATGTAATTAAGTTGTGGAATTCTTGTACCACAGCAGAACAACTTCAGTTAAGAGAACTATAAACAAAACTGAATAAACAAATTTCAAAAAGTAAATATAGTACTATAAAGATTCACCAGCATTTTAAAACCTGTGTTAGAAACAGAAGGATGCTAAATGTTAAACAAGAATCGAATTCATTTGTGATTTGCATTCTCAGCCCCAAAAGTTATGGAAAATTGCTCCTGCCAGTTGCAGATAATCACAGGAGTTTTCCATGGAAAAAGAAAACAAAACAAAAAGAGCAATGAAAAACAGAAACAAAAGCAAAGATTTACAGTAAGGGAATTCCTAACATCATTTTACATGGCAAAATAGGTTTCTTACACTGTTATGAACAAAGTTCTTTAAAATTAATTTCTTAAAAATCTGAAATGGTTGGTGGCTATCCTGAAAAATAATTTTTTGCAATTCCTTAAAAATTCCATGTTTTATCATCCCACTAGAGAGAAAAGTCAAAGAATCTGTGGTATACCACAAATAACCCCAAATATTTATAGCAAAAAATTAGTTTCTACAGTGCCTTATGGGCTGTGGATGATTGATTTTTTTTTTCTTTTTTTACTTCTAATGAAAATGTGGGGCTTTTGATCAAATTCAATTATGCTTTTAAAATTCCGAGGCATACAAAAGTAAAACCAACTATATCCTGGCAAAAAAAAAAAAAACTTTCTATTTTTGTGCCAGTAAATTCTGATTCTGAAATTCCATCCAAACCAACAGACTTGAATTCTGCTAAGTAAAAAAGATAACATGGTAACAACATGACTATTCCAAAACCATGGGGGAATGTTACACAAAGGACAGCTGTGACAGGTAAATGATGAATGTCACCCATTCATTAGAATTTTAAGTGTTTTCAGAGTGCAACTGAACAAGCTACAACACACCCACATAATTTATTTCTAAGAGGTCAATATGGTTGTTCTATTATTGATTGTCTTCACTAAGTATTCAATAAAGAAAACATGTTGAAGAGATTGAATGTATAATGTACACAATAAAATGCAATATATGCAACATACCCACAGGAAATGCCGATGGGAAACAAATTGTCTAATTCTTGGAATTTTGCAACTATCTCTGCAAACATACTATCAAGTCAGTAAGACAGACTTGATAAGTAAGACCATCCATCACACTCCCTTAGTTACACCAATGGGATTGCCTCACTACACTAGCTCATATTCATTACATCCAGATTTAGTTGTATTAGGCCATTCAGTAACCTCATAATATAAGCAACATACTTAGCTCAGAGGATACACAAATTTTGCAACACATGTTCACTTTCTATCTTCTTCCATCCGATAAAATATCACACTTTACACTGTAGGGACTTCTTTTTCTGTTCTACATTTATTAAAAACTTTGGAAGATCTTGACAGGGCCTTAAGGCAATGTTAGTATTGCAATGCTGTGGACTTCCAAAAAAAAGTATCTAAAAACTGATAGTATAAAATAGGAGAGAGCATTACTGGAGAAAACTTAGTTTTGAAAAACTTTCAGTCCTTCCTGGCTGGAAAAGTGGCACCACATAATAAATACAACCAGTGTCCTTCTTTAAAGCAACACCACATATCATGCCTCTGATGTGCCTGTATTGTTTCAATTTTGTTGGCTGCAATTCCAACAGGTGACTGAAAATCAAGGTTACCTATTATCTGAAAAAGGATGACCTATAATAATGCTGTAGTGTTAAATACCATTGTTCTGAAAACAAAAGGTGACCCATACTAGTCAGAAATTATATCAAACCTTGGGTTTACATACCTACTAGAAGATGAGAAATTCCAGAGGGAAAAACCTAAGGGAAGGCTTAAACTCCAGACTGTATGCTCATGAAGCAGAGTTCATGAGGCACAGTGTGACTGCACGAACTACAGGAAGGCTGAATTGCAATCTCAGGTAAAAGCATGCTCTGGTGAGTACATCCTTTAGGAAAAGGAATAGCTTGAATTCTCCATGGCTGTCAGTGTCATAACTAACACAGCTGTGCAAGAACCTGGTCAAAAGTCAAGTTCATTTCTCAAACAAGTTGGGTTTTTTTGTCGTGTTTTTTTTTGCTTTTAAGTATGGCAACAGTGCCTGCTAAATTTTAAGTTCCTAATTGTCTTTTGGGCCCTCTTTTTTTTCAGCCAGCTGGCCGGATAGCAGTCACCTTCAGGGCAATACCACAGCTTGTCTTCCATCAGCCATTTCATAATGTAAGGATTATGTTTTGTTGCCTACAACAACCACTGCATCCACTGTATTATTATTGGGCCTATGGCTTATACATTGGTCTTTTAAGTATCAGAATTCAGTACCTTTTACTACTAGTACCTTTGCACACTCTTTATAAAGCAAGAGAAAGTGGTTGAACTTCTCAACCCAACAACTTCAAACAGCTGTCACACAACAAGAAATATTTTAACAACTACAGAAGTGATAGCTCACACAATCCCCCGGTTTTTTGTTGATTTTTTTTTTTTTACCTGCAGTCACACAGAGAGTCTTTCAAAATCTTTACTATCACTGGGGAATACATCCTTTTCACCCAGGAATCAGGACAGTATGCAATACAAACCTAGGTAAATGACCCCACTTCTTGTTGGTAAAATGTACCCAAACAATGAAGTTACACCCCATACAGAATGGTAGGAACACTGATAAGTTCAATTTCTTTGCTTTAAACGGCAAGCGGCAATTAATTGTCAAATATGCCATCCCTGCTAGAAGGAGTTGCCTTACGTCAGTAAGATGCAAGGAAGACATTATGTATCGTGGCAGTCAGATACTTCTACAATGTTTCTAGATCACAGTTACTCTGTCAAATCCATAACAAACAATGTTTTATGTCCTAACTAGGGCTGGTAAAACTCGTGGTCTTCCAATAGTACTTGGCAAAGTGGTAACACTTTGTTTATTACAGAGCCTCTAAAACTACAGGGAGTAACCTGATGCCACACGTACGATCCTATCACAGTATTCACCAAATGAATCTGGAGATGACAAATGAGATGAACTCTCTTCACTACTGCATGAGAACACAGTCAGCTAAGGGAAAGTAAACAGTAAAATGGAGCAGGACAGCCTTGCATTTCAAGCTAGAGAAGGAGAAGATGACTAAGAACTAAGTATTCTAAGAATTCAGAACCAGCTTTCGAAGAACACTGGTTGGCATAAAGCTTGCATAAAACAAACTGTTCAGGCTTCTGAGATTAAAATCACGTTACAGAAGTTCTCTACTTCAGTCACTGTGTTTACTAACACGACTGACCACAAATCTACCAGGTAGATTTTCTTAAAATAAAATCAGAACATTATAAGCAGCAAAGCTTTCTGAAGTTCCCACTACACTACTTCTAATCACATCCTGCAGTGTGTGGAGGCAAGCTTCTCTCAAACAAGCAGTGTCTCCTATTTTCAGCTATGCTTGCAACAAATTAAACAAAAGGAAATCATAAGATTGCTGCTTGTTCCTCTTCAAACTGATATTTAGAGCTGCCTCTGAAAAATCCAACTATAAAACCAAGAAAACCATTACCAAAACTCACCTCCAAATACATCTTGCAGATTTTCTTTCCCCTGACATAAATGGTGCTTCATAAATCAGCTGTATAGCAGGTCAGTCCTTTGGATGGCTGAGTTAATCACTTGGCTTCCTTATGGTTAAAAGGGACAACTGAACTGGGATTGCAAGGAAGACAGGCATGCCCAAAAGAAAATTTATTTACTGAGGTTAACAATGGAAACCAAGTTTTATATTAACAGCAATTTAGGAAACATTGGAAAACAAAGGTTAGGAATGGGAGCAATCTTAAAACATGCTTAACTGCTCATATTTACACCTTTACCAGCACTTGTGTTAAAAAAGTTTTGCAGAGTTTCTCATATGCTTTTGCATAAAAATCACTCAGTCTCTCTCCCTCTATTGCTTTCTACTTGTTTCTATTAAATAATTTTATAGCAATAACAGAGGACAGCTTAAAAAAAACCAAACCAGAACACTTAGCTGCTGTCTAAAAAAATACACCATATAAATAAATTAGTAACTGTTTATTCACTTTTGTGGAAAGCAAGTCGTCAGGGCCCTGCAGGCACTAAAATCCAAAAGTGAAATTACCCTAACTTTCAGAGGTGATAATCTCCCAAAGGACATATCAAATTCCAGCAGAGTTCAGGGTGTTAACCATTTTTTGCAAACAAGACCTCCAACATGGAGAATTTTGTTCTGTTTTGTGCTGTTGAGTGCAATCCTGATAAAGAAAACTTGCCATGAGGGCAGTATAAAACCCTGCAAAGGATCCCTCACAGAAAACTAACAATTCAATACAAAAGCTTATTTGTTAGGGGTAGGTAAAGAAAGTATACTGGGGACTCACAGAAGCTCTCCTCTCTCCTGGCCTGCTCAAAAAGAGCTGTTGCTCCCTAGCACCTTTCCAAGTAGGAATGTGGAGCAGTGATTCCTAAGGACAGAGAGACACATTGTAGGTAACACATCTCACCATCAACACATAAATGAACAGAAGGGAGCAGTACTGTATTGAATGCCTAGACACAAAACACAGACACCATAGACAGATCCATCCTGTTCCTAAGGATCAACACGAAGAGATAAAAAACCTTCACTATTGTCTCCAGTAGCTTTTGTCCCTCCACTTTCTCTTACTCACTCTACTTGCTGGCTATCCAGCCTGAAGCCTGGTAGATGATCATATACACATCCCATAAAGACATTCACAAAGCAGGGGAATGGGAAGAGAAAAAGAATTTTTAAAAGAGTTTCAAAGTTTAGCCATGGTAATAAAGCAGCAGAGATACACCAGGCAAATGTACTAGCCCACTTCAAAATGCAATTGTCTCCTTTTATCCCTTCCTTCTCTCCTTTTCCCATACTCCTTCATCCCCACTTCACTTTGATCCATTTCAACTTCTGAACCTTGCCTTAAATATCCTGTAACAGACCTGTACAATCTTAAAATTCTTTCACTCAGTCCCCAGTGCCACTCTAATACATCTTATGTACCTTTATTCAACAGCTACCCCTCCCCATTTTGCCTGGCATTCCAAGGAGTTTCTTCCAGTGAATCACTTCAGCAGGTTTTGCAACAGAGATAATGGCTTCAGTGGTCACCTTTGCTGGTTGTCGGAGCAGCTTAAGTGGTGCAGCTTTCCACCTTATCACCATACCTCTGGTAGTTATCAGGCTATCTGAATAGCCACTAAACAGATATTGTTACACATATCATCTCAAAAAGCAACAAGCTTTGGAGAAAACTTAGTTATTATTTCACCAAAATTTTAGCTTTTTCATTGTACTAAAGAGCTCTATATTTATTTAAAAGCCTTTAAACATGATTTAACAAATAAGCATGATTAAACACAAATTTTCAGTATATTGTAGTCATTGAAAAATAAGAGGCTAGAAAAAAAACTTAATGACAGCTTAATGTAGCTGCAAATTATATCAAACTGTTAAACCAGCTGCAGGTAAGGGGCAAAGCTACCCTTTCCTACTATGATACAACCTTTCCCTCACTCCTAATTCCAAACTTTTATCCATCTTTCCCTATTAATTCCAGCACTTCTCCTTGTATCTTGCTGACACATTTTAATGAGTCCTGAGATACTGGTGTATTCCTCTTTATTACACTTGCTCTCATTATACTTCCAGTACGTAAAAATCGCCGCTGTGTCTACTTTACAAGGGATTGGAGACACAGTAACTTCTTTGAAATTAGCTTTTCAAAGATACCACATTTCACTTGCTTCAAGTGCAGTGGGAGTTGTATTATCCATATTTAATAAGGAACACAAGCCAGCAAGGCCAGACTAATAGAGGAGAGCCAGATTTGTCTGTCTTATCCTAGATGTATGTTCTAAGACGACATCTTATTTTCCTAAGGAAAAATTATCAGGCACAGAGCCCGTAAAAGCATTGAGAGAAGGAAAAAACTGCACAGTAATACTGGTGGTGAAAGCAGCAGGGAAGGAGTGAAAAAGACAAGGACTCTCCATCTTTACCATACACAGTTCTAAAAACTTGGGGAGGAAGCCAGATTTCGCCTGAAGAATCCCAGATACTTTCAGTTTATTTTTGTTTTTGCTGAAGACTGAAGAGTTCCATTGCCCAGCATTTACTGAATGTAAATGTTAAGATTCAGAAAATATGCCTACTTGGCAAAGCTCAAATTCCTGGTTAGTGCTGATGCAAGAGCACTAACAACAGCAAGAGTGTAAACCATAAGCTAGTGCCAAGATAGACGATACTTTTGCCATGTCTAATGATATATGACATTATAGGTCTTTTTACCTAAACAGTCCAATGGTTTTAAGATTGGTTCCAACAGAGACTTTTCACACAATTTTTAAATAAGGCACTATTTCTTTCAGAATTAAAAAGTGATTTGCAGTGCTTTATATATAATCAAGGGCTAGGCATTCATTTAAATAGCCAGATGCTTTCTTCTCTGCTTTTCTGGTGTGCTCTTACATAGCAACTATGTTCAATAACAAAAAAGGCTCAGTTCTACTGAGAATTCAGATATCACACAGTAATTGCATGTCAAAACTGGTTTATGTTTGTATTTGCTATCAACATCATCCAGAAGCTGTGTCTACACTGTTGCAAGTCTATTTAATTAGGGCAAACCACCAGCTTCTAATTTGCTAAGTTACTTTCAGGTTTTCTAATCTTTTTTTATTGTGTGCCTTTATTTGCTTTTCCCCCTTTGCCCAGTAGTCCCACCTTCATTCACATTCATTTCAGACAAGGAACCCACAAGCACTGCCAGTATCAGGGACCTCAGCATAACCCTTAAGAACCTGCCTTCTTTCCTACCTTTCTTTTGTTCAAAGCCTTGCAAATTAAGCACCTCAACTATAAAGGCACAGAAGAACTCTAATAAGGCAACATACAAAAATATAAGCCAGAAGAGGATTTTAAACTTATTTCTAGTTCTCAAATAACAAATTAATCTGGAATATTTTTAAAAATATTGGAAAAATATACAATATGTTTAAATTAACACAGAGTAGTTCAGAACTCGAATATAAACCAGGTATTTAAATCAAGGATCTCTTCTAAGAGCACAGACTATTCAAACAAAGAGCAAAAAATTTACCCAGAGAGATGAAGTTGTTACATCAAAAAAATGTTTTTTCCAGAATCTCTGGATTGGGTTGTTCAGCTTTCTTCTAGAAAACTGCTTAACATAGAGTATTTCGGGTTTTTTCTGGTTACTGCTTGTATTTTTAGAATTCATAAGGGAAAGAAGACATTCTTCAGAAAATCCTCAGGTTTCATGTGAAGGATATGCAAATAGTTTTAATGGTATACCACTTTCAAGCTTTTATGTCATCAGTGTTTCTTCCATTTGGAAACCACTGTTCCAGAGAAACTGTCCAAAGTGAAAAATCAGTACAAGCCCTCTTACACCTGCAATGCCAACAGATCCAAAACACACAGAAAGTCTCTCTCACATGAAATTTTCAGCAACACAAGTTCAAAGGGAAAGGTTTTCCATACCTTTGTTTCAGTAAGAAATATAAATAACACCTGAGTGAATTTTTACATACACTTGAATGTTACGTATCTGATAAGATTGTTAAATGCTTTTCATGCCTTTAACTATTTTTTCAAGTCATGTAGTCTACATACATCATACATCTTGATTTGACAAAGCCATAGGGATACCCTGGCTATTACAGTGGTCCCCATTTCTGCAGCTCCAAAGCATCAGGATTGTCTAAAGAGACTTTAAGCATTTACTGCCACCATAGCTAGGGACACACCTGTAGCAGCATTATATTACTCTTCTCAGACCCTAAGCAATCCTGGAAATAATGATTAAAACTTATATGAGCATACACACAGAAATCATAAAATCATGAGTGAAGAGAAGGGTAAAATACTTTTTTTCTTGCTGAAGTGTAGCCAGACATACTTAGAAACACAACTGCACAAGGACACAAAATAAAAAAGAGTAGGCTGGAACTATGAGGTGCTCACACTCTTCTACTACTTACTTTACCTGGTAAAATAGAATAGAGATTTTAAACTAGTAATCAGCCGCATGCTTTACCTAAGATTACTATGTAACATATATAGTTACATAACAAAAGGGCTAATGTTACATTATTACCTAAACACTTAAGTATTTAGATATGAATAAATTACTGTAAAAATAGCATACAGTGTGTATTTTGACTAGCAACCAAAATCAGAATGAAATAGATATACAATTTCTTTGAATAAATTTTGTATAAATGACAAAAACTTACAACTGATCTGAAACGCTCTAATGATTACATTAATTACCTCTAATTTTTAAGTTATGGACATAAAAATGTGACTTTTTCTTCCCAGCTAGAAGAAACTGAAAGTCCAAATTTTCAGCCCATATGCCTGAAGTGTGTACATATGTTTACATCATGTCCCACATGTCTATGGACACGTGTTTGCACATACCTGCAAATGAGAGAACACAGTGCACAAAGACTAAGGCAGCTCTTTATTCAAATACATCCTTGTTTGACAAACTGCATTATACAAAACTCTGGTTAGCAGTAATTTCAATAGCTAGTATGATTTGAAATATTTTGCCTGCATATACTTATGAAACTCTAAACAGATGTGTCTTTATGTGAATAGTTACTCCAGGGAACACTCTTTAAGGAAATACATTCTCCTGGCTTAACTGTGGCTTTATCTGGCAAAAAACCAGATACCAAGGTATCTTACCTTCCCTATCAAGGCTTACAGAGGGCTATACCTGATTAAGCTTATATTCACACTCACAGAAATCACAGAAAGTATTAGTGGTATAAATTTAATTTTCCCCAAAGTCTTACGAGCAGATATGAAGTATATACAATGGTCAGACAGTCTCCCCAAACCAAGGAATCTGGTAACCCTCATAAATTTTGACTCAACTAGCCATTGCAAAGTAAGGTTTCACTATAATAAAACATGCACAAACAAGCCAATTTATTTATTCTGAAATTAAAAATAACATTTAGGTAAATATGGTTACACAATGACTCTTGCCATTTGCTAGAAGTATGTAATATCGTAAATTATTGGTCAGAGAGATATTGGGATAATGGTTTCCTACATAAGACTATTTGTATTTACCTTGTTAATTTGAATTAATTCATATTTGTTTTTCATATTCATCTTATACACTTGAAGCAAGATGCTAGGTAGGAAATTACAGATCACTGTCTACACAAATAAGGTACACAACAACTAGCCAAATATTTTCCCATACAGTCATAAATTAATAGATTCAATCAAAATTAAGAAACTTTAGTGTGCAATGCAACATCCTTCTGTTAGGAGGTGATATTTTAAAAACTGGTTTTTTTCAAGTTTCCCTTGCAATTAACATAGTTTTTTTTGAAAACAAAACTGAGGAAAATAAGGAAAGTAATCACACATTCATATTCATAAACTTGACTAAAAAAGCATTCTGAATTACAGATCCACTTTCTTGCACTACTAAAAAGAAAAGCAAAGTTCTTAGAGGATGCCCTTTTCAAGCTGTTGCACTTCAGATTTTGTTTTTCTGCAAAAAGAGAATGTGGGTTCAGTCTTCTATTCCCCTCATTTTTCCTTGGCATAGGAAGGAGGCCAGACAGCATTTGTATGAAAACTCAACTCTACTGTGAACAAATTGGTTTTATCACTGTAAAATGAGGTTAAAGCAAAAAAGGGAAGAAAAAAATTCCAACATGTATCCTAAGATTCTGTGTTGCCATCTTACTCTCATATTCAGTACACCTCTATTTATTCTGCCATTTCAAGTTAACTACTAAAATACTGTGCAAAACAATCGATTCATGCTACATAACTTAAAATTTTGCAGCAAACTAGAAAACTGAATGAAGATGGCTAAAGGTGTAAAGGTAGTGCAGTGTTTACACAGTTGTTTTATGAGACCAAAAGTCAAAGCTTCTTTAGGAGCAACAAAAAAAGCTGCTGTCTAAAAAATTACCTTTGACCACAGTGGAAATCCAGGGGAAAGTCCCTAAAAAATTTTCAGATGAAACAGTCAAACAATATCACATTTAAACACTGACTTCCTCCAGTTAATTTACTGCCAGGTACACACAGTGACAAACGTTCTAAATGAAAATTAAACATTTTAATTAAACTCAGGAACACAGAGTAATCCCCCAAAGAAAATACTTACATGCTATTGAACTGCATACAGTATAGTGGGATATATGCTCAATTATTATTCTCACTGTACTTTTTCTTTAAGGCTTATAGCCTACTGCATTTATGAGAACAATACAAGAAACAGTTACAGATTTAATCATACTCAAGTTCAAAACCATTCAACACACCTAAGACAGTAAAACCATAACTTTACTTGCTACTATTTTGCCAGTGGCCTGATATACTACAGTTAATCCTTGTTTCTTAACCTTCAGCTATAAAAGCTAATAGAAAGCACAAAAAAACCAACCAAACAAACAAAAAAGAAGGCATTCAGAGGGCTAATATTATTCAAACATTATTTAGAAATTTGTCACTTCCCAATACACCTGCTGCCTGCTCTATTCCTCGTCAACTTCTCCAGTTACAAATGGAAAATTCTCACCAGTTCAAATCAATTATTCTGAAAGGGTGATAACCCTCGATGGTTGTTATGATTTTAAAAATCATAAATACTGTTAAATGCTGCACTATTATTTTATGAAGAAGAAAACAAACTGGTGACCATGTTTCAAAATAGAAGATTTAATTAATGGGAGAGAGTTTTGTGAGAATAACATTCTAAGACATCATTTGATTAAATGTTACTGCTCTTCAAGAAAATATTATACAAAAATATCCCAAAAAACCAAACAACAGAATCCAACATAATAATAGTGACACTGAATAGCACAGTCCTCAGTATATTTCATTACCTAAGCCATTTAACACCAATATATGGCTGAATCATTAAAGTAATCTGGTATCATCTTGCCACAGATGAGTTCTCCTACAGATTTTCATATGATATAAATACAGAAAATATGTTCTGTCTTCTTTTTAACAGCTACAGTTTCTGGTGGTTTGTTAAAGAAACTAAAGAGAAGAAACCAAAGAGAAGAGACCTAAGAAAAACAGGTGATTGTCACATATCATAAATTCTGTTCCTCCATCTGGGTGGGAGGAGAACTTTCACATCTTAAATATTTAATGAAGTTATATAGTAGGCACACTGCGTACAATGGAAATATATTGGCAGTTAACATAAATAGCAAAAATTATTTTCTAACATTCAGATACTGGAATATAAGAACAAATCCTCCTAATATTTTATTGTTTACATTCCTGGTGATGCAGATTCCCCAAGACAGAAAGAATGAAAACCAAGGCATGACAAGCAAGATCATACACATTATCTAGTGAGCAAGAATAACCACCTTTCAACAGCTGTAACTGCACTACAGATAACTTATTTACAGACACCTACACTATTACAGTCATAGTGACACAAACTCGTCCTGAGCTAACCAAACTCAGATGCTGAGAGCAGGCTAAGAACAGCAGCATGACAGGAGACCTTGCCCAGAAAGCAGTTTGAATAAGCCTGTGCTGAGGTTTATGCAGATAGAAGAAGACTGGTAACCTTCCTTACACTGCTATAACCTAGTCCGAAGTATCATTTGTTTTAGAACATTAGAACAGGGAAAGTCCCACACACGTCAGTCAGAAGGGATTCTGACAATATGCCTACATTTCATGTTACCTGCATTTGCATACCAAATTTTCAAAACAAACAAACCCACCCACAACTTATTTTGCTTTGCTTGCATGTGCAGCCTTTTCCTTACCTATTAAATTCATTATCTCAGCCCACACTTTTAACCCTTCTGACTCATTTCTCCACTCCACTGTGGGGAGTGAGTGAGCAGCTGTGCGGGGCTTAGCTGCCTACGGGGTTTAACTTGTACAAATAAGTAAAATTTACTGCCATACGACTGTAAACAGTTTAGCAATTTTAAACACAGGCATTCCACAGCTGCCATCAGAACTTAAAGGAAAAAAAACACCACACACTTTCTCAACATAAGCAAGTCTGTGTCTGAGTATTTTTACTGAGAACTCCAGTCTTGAGTGCTACAAGCTCCTCACAAACATCTTTCTAATGGAGAAACCCCAATGTACACAAAATAGGACTTAAAATTAACACCACATTATCTTTTAAAGCGTTGTAAAAGCACTTCCAAAATGCATTAACCTAGGTTCTCTCTTCAGTATTTTCTTAACCAATTGACAAAGAGATTCAGCATTTGGTAATAGATGCAAAATATGTCAGAATTCATGTCAATACACAACTGGAGCAAAATTCTGCAAGTAGGTCTATGGGTAAATATGTCAGCATACAAAAGGTGTCTGAAGAGTGTATTTCGCATAGCTGCAAAGCAAGGTTGTAAACCAAATCTAATCACCTTGGGTATTCTTTCATCACAAAAATGCTGGGAATTCATAACAGAAGGAACACCTGGGACTTCAAGATACTTGGGAATGTCTCAGCTAAGTGAAATAAGCTTCAGCTGACAAGAACAGATGGAACAGGTGTAGAATTGACCCAGCTTTGCTCTGGTGATTGGACTAGATGACCTACAGGGGTCCCTTCATTAGCATCTTAGGTCTCTTCAGAGTTATCCTGTGATTCTATAAAATTTAGATACAAAAAAGTTATAATAAAGTTTTTACTCAATTGACTGCATGCTTTGACTGACACCATTTTATTTACAAACAGATATTCTCTTGAAGCCGTTTTTGTGAGGTTGTAATTAGATCTTGGCCAAAAGTTTTCAAAGGGACAACTCAAATGCCAGTGGAACCAAAATAAACACAAGTGAGAGAAAAACACATATAAGAAATCCAAAACAAGTGAACAACACAGCTTTGCCATACAAGAAAGGCAGTTGAAGGGTTATGTTTTAGATCACAAAATGACCTAAAGTGGAACCTACTGTGCAATTATTTATGGTATTTTAAAAGGTTTAGGTAAAAATCCAAGCCACCTACTACTCTACTGACTTAGATTTGATCACCTGGACATCAATACCACCAATTCACCTTAAATAGTAAGAGTATTTAGAATGCAATTCCTTTTATGTCACTGATACTTCTAAAGCTGGTCTTTATGTATCCATAGCACCAGTACATAAAAAATTCTGATGTCATCTGCATTCCATCAAGGGTGGAGGCAGGCAAGCACTTTCTCAAAATGAGTTCCCAAGGAATCCACATTCATAAAACCAAAACATCCTGTTTCTATAAATGGAATTGTCAAGCAATCCACTCTAGGACAGATACTCAGGGAGGATTTCTTAATTATAAACAATTTTACCTGTATTTGATTTAAAACCTTCCTCAACATTACACATAACCTTCATTTTTATGTTCCTAATTCATATAGCGAAACGTGAAAGGAGACACAAGTGAAAAATTATCACAAGGAAAAAAACTCACTTTGATATCTCTAAAAAGACAGGGTCATAAGATAGGATTTGTACACTACTGAAACAAATCACGTTCTATAATATACTATCTACTAGAAAAGTCTTCTTTATTAGCTCACACCAGAGCATCAGTCATTTTGATGTGGTTGTAGAGCATTAATCCAACATCTACTCGGAGAAACTGAACAATACCCTCAAGGAAGTCATTCAGTGTCTCATATGAGAAATTAGTTTTATTTCTTCACAAGCCAACATCAGTCAGGAGTTTCAAGACTTTCCTCCCTACAATACAAAGTCATTACTGATAAAATCTGCAAACAACTGATGTTAATGGTGCTACAAGTAACAGCAAGGCCAATTTATAGACACATAGGGACCTGGAGCACATGGGAGGTCAGACACAATCAAGGTCATATTTAACTCTGTCATAAGACAATTTAAAAATAAAACATGGAAGAATGTAATCTTAGAATCACAGTCTTAGGAAGTGATAGCATAAGCTTGGAACAGTGTCAATCATGAACTCCCACCAAGTCTTGAGGTGCAAATGATAATAATGAAAGCTGGGGGCATTAACAGCAACTATGATAAATAAGCTGAACACACATTACCCCACTTAAGGCAGCAAACCCCCTCACAAATTGCTGTGTCCAGTTGATAATAATTTAGTAGAAGATAATAAAAATGTTGAAGCACCCAAAAACCTATAAGGTTTCATAAAATTGCAAGATTTGGGAACTGAAATCATATTTCACACCAAATATTCATCTGTTTAGGACTGTCCTACAAGCCCTTGCAACATTCAGTACAGCAGTGTAAGACAGGAGAAGCTTCAGCTCTGTCCCCAACTCCTCTGATGGTGGTTTCCTCCCCAAGAACAGGCACAGCAGGTGAAATCACATGCCAGCTCCTCATTACCACAATTCCAAGCCTGTCCTAGTAGCTTAAATCCACAATCATCACCATTTAGGTTTGTCACCCTATTTTCGTGGGCAGTAGCTTTCAGCAGGAAGCTAGATCGACAACTGCAGTGGCATCCTAAATTACAGTAATTGGAATTATCCCTCATTAATCAAATATCTTAGTTTGTCAAATACAATTGTAAAAAGTAATGTATAAACAACTGCAAAAGAGTAAATGTCTGCTACAGAGGATTAGCTCATCTAGTGAAGAAAAAAGAATAAATTACCAGAAATTGAAGCTAAAATACAAAATAGCTGTATCAAAATAAAATCTTTTATTTGTTTCCAAAGAAAATATATAATCAATCATACTATTATCACTGGCATACTTTAAAATTGAGACAGTACATATGAGCCATAAATTTCTGATCTAGATACACGGACTCAGCCAGGGAAATTGATGGCCAGCATCAGGCAGAGGGACAAACTGTATCAACATAAAAGTCTCTTATTAAGATAAATCAATTTCTTCAACATGTTTCACCAAGTATAGTCCACTAGCATCAGAACGTAAACAGCAGCACAAAATAAGGTGAGACACATCTGGCAAAGAACAACAGGACTTACTAAATATTCTTGGAGTATCAGAGAAACTCCTCTAAAAGCAAGCAGCTTCTGTTAATAATGCAAAAAATCCTGGCAGCTTACTACCCTCTACCATTTTCTTTCTTGCAAGACTGCTTCCCAATGATTTATTTACACTGTTTCATAGGAAAAATAAAAGTAATTATGCTCACATAACCTTAATAAAATAACTTAATCATAATAATTACAAATAAAATAATATATTTCCCCCTGTGTTGCGTCTTTTCACACATATTGATTGGGTTATCCTCAGGCTATCACTGTTTCATGCACCAAGAAAGGGTATAGAAACATACGAAAAAGTAGAACTGTACCACACACAATAGACCAGGCAAAATATTTTTATATATATAATATACTCGATGTATTTAACACACACCCAATGACATAATGTAAATACACTAAGACTGAGCAAAAGCAATACCTGTTTTTTTCCAAGCTGCATCAATTACAAGCAGAAGAATACTTCCTGACCACAAATATTTTCATTTTTTTCTATGATGAGAACAGAGAAAAACAATATGGTTTTGTTAAAGACATGGAAGAAAAATGATTAGACACAGACTAATTCCTTAAAAAACTGTTAACCAAGAAAATTATTTATCCTCAGTAAGTACTTTATCAAAAATAATTTTTAAAAATAGCAAACTTTCTATAAAACTATTTGGCTGGAGGCTGCAAGCAAGAAATGTAACCAGCATATACTACACTGCCATCAAAACACAAAAGATTCTGTTTTCCCTAAATACAGGGACACCTGTATTTAGGGAAACTGGCAAGGTTTCTGCTTAGTCCAGTAAGCAAATTCAAGCTTTCTGCAGACTGAGCACAGCTATTCTACAGAAGCTGGTCTGGAATTACTCTTTTTCATAAATTGTTTAGAACAAGAGGATTTGTATTTTATAAACTGTAATTTTGGAGGTAGTAGCTCTCTGAGATGCTCATGCTTCACTAACCTCATACCAATACCATGATTTATTTCTTCGTTTTAGAACCTTAGCACCAGTGAAGAAGTCTGATAACTGTCTTTATAGAGCCATTCACTAGACTGGTCATCTCAAATTTGTGTGACCAAAAATTAGATCAGAACTCATTTTATTTTGGCCATATTTCCAGATCACTATGTTAACAAAGCCTTACACTGCAAAGTTAGAACCCAATACTGATTTCTTGGATGATTTTAAAGTGAGAGTTCTATGGATGCTTATGAGCTATGTCTCGAACAACTCTGTTTCTCATGCAGAATTTGTCCATGTTGACTTCGCCCATTTTAAAAAAAAGTGGTTTTTAAAATGAATTCTATTCCTGAAAACTTTACTTTCTTGCAGCACCATGTGTTATTTCTGTTTAGTCCAATCAAAAAAATTGGGGGAAAGTTAACAGATTTGTGAGGCACATAGAGAGGTAAGCAATCTCCAGCCTTTTTTGCAAGTTTTCAGACCCTTTATTGGTGTAAGATTTTTCAGATTTAAAGTGCCTGTTCACTATTCTCCTGACTATTTCAAACTCCTGGTTTGAAACTCCAACCAAACTATTTAGAAATCATTCAGAAACCTGTATTTATAATAAGCACATATTCACATCTAGTAGCTGATACATTTGTTTCTCTAGGGAAGGCAGTGCTAAGTTTGGGGTGACTTTTTTCCCATCTAAAGCTAAAACTTACAACACTGGACAGAAACACAAGGAAACTTCACAGACTCATTCTATTGCCTACATGTACAGTCTCAACTGCAATGCTTGTGTTTCACGGTTCCCAAAGCAATACCATGATTTATTTCTTCATTTTAGAGACTTTCCCTGTAGAGGCTAAATCTTACACTGTCTCTTACTTCCCTTTAACAAGTACTTGTAGAAAAGCCTCTTTTTCTACAGGCTACCATTGCTACATAGATAAACATGGCTTAAATTTTTCTGATAAACGGGATGCTGGAGTGATCACAGAGCCACATCTCCCACAGCTTAACATTTAAGTGCATAACTAAAATGCTTCAGCGAGACCACCAATTACTGCAGTGATGTTACTACCGCACAGAACGGCTCAACACCAAACGGAGCTATGAGATTCCAGAAGCCATTTTTAGCCCAGGGCACCAGGCCAAAAATAACCTTTTCAGTTCTCTAGGAAGCCAAATGCACAGATATGAAAACTGGCAGAAGGAGTACAGCACTTCTTGCCAAAACACTGATTTTATTTTCATTGTTGTGTGAAGTTACTACTCTTTCATATTACCTGATTCTTAACTGATTGCAAATCTATAGCGATATTCTTTTAGAAACTGTTTTTGAGTTGTATCTGTGTGTCTGTGCCAGAGACTACTATGAAGTGAGTTTCTGCATTTTGTTAACACATTTAAAACCACTCCCAGTACTTAAGACCTTAATGGAAGCTTCCAGTCTTTACTGCTATCCCAACATATTCCAGAACAAAACCAATGCCTCAACACCCATTCTNCCAAAGTTGGATTCCTTTCACGGTTTTGGCTTTGATCTGTTCTGAGATCTGGATTAAGCCATTCGAAATTCCTGCTCCTCAGTTTTTTCAATCTATACAACCAGGGATAGATAACCTGCATCATTCTACAATAATGAAATAACTCACTGAGCAAAGTTTGCACAGTAATTTTACATGGAAACAGAATAAGATCTATGCTAGTAACAGCTAAAAGTAGAAATCCGAAAGTCATTATATTAATGACTTAAAGATTTAAGCTCTTAAAGTCATTACATTAACAATAATATAATTACATAAGAGGTTTTCAAATTACAAGAAATTCACAAGACTACTTTCTCTACCCATAAAAGTTCCTGACTGGTTGGCTGAATGTCAAAGTGACACACAGAGCACTTTAGCATAACAGTAATAGCTGCAATACCATGATACAAAAGTGTCTCATGGTCTACACCATGATAGTGTCTGTCTTATCTCTGGATCCCCTTACAAAAATGTTAGCAAATTGAAGTTACTGGTTATTTCAAATTAGTTCATATTTTCTTTCAAATCACAAGATCCACACCACTTGCATGAATTTTGTGGAGAGCCTGCCAGACTATCTTCCCTTTTTATGGTGAATTTGAGACAGCACATGGAAAAAAGGAAAAAAAAAAAAAAAAGAGAGAGCAGTTCTAAAGATGGAGAAGAAATTTGCCATTGTCTAAAAACAATTTTAGACTTTGCAGCCTCTTTTGTCCCCCCTAAATAAAACCTCAGAAAAATAACATATAAAACTACACATTGCCAAATTAACATAATAGTTTTCCATCAAATTTGAAAGTTCAGACAGTGAATGGCAAAATCCATTATAACACAGCTATAATTCAGTAAATCAGTCTTAATTTCTGCACATCGTGGCTAAGAAACTACATCATCATGTTGATGCCGTATAGAAACTAGAAGGAACTGGTACTGATGGGTCTCAAAATAAGACAAAGTATGGAAACATTTCAGATGAATGCCACAAGGATATTCTTGGTCATACATCTTCCTTCAAACACACTAGTAAGCAGGGGGAAATAAAATACCGTGTCTAGTAAACCTTGCAAGTGACAGGACATGTGTGAGTGAGGAAAAACCTAGTCAGTAACACAAGGCAATCTGAACGGCTGCTAAGTGCAACACAAGCAAGGAGTAGGCATTCAGCCAGACTGGAATTCAGACCTTGGAATGGGAATCACAGGCAAAACTTAACGGGCAGGGAAACGACACTGTACAAAGTGGAAGGCAAAAGGAGTTTTCTTGAACTGGGATGAACTCAAAAAAACAGCAACAAAACAACCAAACAAGCAGCCCTAGCAACACAACATAAAATGAGCTTGGGAAACCTCGGGTTAAGTGGTTCCCCTTGATCAATCACAGCTGTATTTAGTAACCAGGGCATCCTTGTCCTGCCCCAACTGCTGAGAAAGCTCCTTTCAGCTTTGACCAGACACCCCATTCCAGAAATCTTCGTAACTGTCTGCATTTTTTTAAATTATATAACATATGAATGACACTATGTTCTTCCTCCTTTTTCACTGAATAGACAGACAGCTTTGTTGTTAGTGCACTTGCCCTGCCTTAAAAAGGCTGAATTGAATGAATTCAGCTACGACTCACTATTCTCAAAATACAGTAATATAACAGCAGCAATGGTACAACCTGTCCAGAATTCAATAATCCCTATTTCTCCTATCATTAAATTTTTAAACAGTTAAAAGTTCAAATGGTAAATAAAGCCATTTTAATATTAAAAGCGTCTCTTACCGTGGTAACAATTTCATTATCTTTTAAGTCTGACATAAGGTTCTTACATAAACCGTTGACACTTGCATTTTTGGTATCTTGCCTTACCTCTGTAAAGGTTATCCTAGGGTGTATTCTGCCCCACTTCTTTCCTTGGCTTAACCTCTGATTCAATTCTTTTCCTACCCCATTTCTTGCCCATTTTATAAAACTTCTCCACCCGTGATTTACCTTTGCACACACATTTTATGACCCTGTTTCTTTCCGTTCACCAAACAACTGATCCAGCTTCTTATTCGTGCTTTTCACAGTTAAATGCGGAGGGTTTTTCCCCCATCTTATTTTTGATTTTTACTTTTTGCCTCTCTAATGTAATGCTCCAAAGGACAGGTGTTGCTGCAAATAGTACAACCAAAGATGCAGACTTTAGATGCTGAAAAACCTCACATCTGTACACACACCATAAATAGAAGTGGAAGTGTCATTTGCAGTTACTTTTACTTTTGAAACATACTATTTTGGAATATAAACTAGTATTATAGTAGTATCCTACTGTGCCTTATAGTATAACGAAATCAAGTCACATGCTATGTTTAAATATACTTCCAAGATGTACTTCGCTGAATTTTGTGTCTTTAATTCAAAAAATTATTTGCCTCAAATCCTTCACATACATATTAACACCAGCTGCTCCAGCAATGTCACCTCCTACCAGAAGTATTTATCAGGGTACAGTAGTAGAAAACAGCTGGTTTATATAGTTAAATCCAAACCCTAGAAATTAAATTTATTACTAATATACTATTTTAAAGCACCACAGTCCTGAAAGGAAATAAAAATATTACAATTACTGCACTTCACACCAAGGAATACAAGCACCCACCCTACAGAAAATCAACATGAAAACCTCATCCATTCAGCAGCACGGGTCACTGCTAACATGGTACTCAGCTCTTTTGCCCTTGTTCTGCTTCTCACAAAGATCAAGAACTCTATTCTGATATTCAAAACCTCCAGCTACTTCCAGTAATTGCTCTAACCATTCCTGGAAGAGCTGGCCTGCATAATCATCATGAAATTATCAGTTAGCTTTTAACTACATTCACACAAGCTCAGCTGAACATTAAACACTTCATGCAGCTTCAAAAGCAAGTGCAAACCTCCAACTCCAAATTAAGTGCAAAACTAACCCCCACTTGGCTCTGCCAAGATCATCAGCTTGCAAGTTTTGACTTTTTGTTTTTTCCTTTAAGAATATTTCTCCTTCAGACTGGGATAGGAGGACAAAAGACTGTTATTGTTACTTCTATTTTTAAATAGTTAGGAGGTTTACAGGCATTAGGGTGTTCTGAACCATACAAGGAAAAAAAGAATAAAAAGCTGGCCAGCAAGACACCCTTAGAGAAAGAAGCTGGGGAGAAAGCATTAGAATTTCATAAATGAACTCCTCCCACAAAGACACATCTATGCACAAATTTAACAAAAGAATTATTCCTCCAGAAGCTTAACTCCTCACTACCTTTCTAAATAACTGCTCTGATGTATGTGCAATACCTTGCACAACATGGTCAGCAGAGAACAGTCACAACTCAGAAGACATAATATCCATTTCCAGTTTTGATAGCGATCCGCTTGCTGAACACAGGGATAACAATTCTGCCATTTCTTTCAGTTTTACACATTAGAGAACGATAAATGGGTACACTTTCCATAATTCTGGTCTCAACAGAACAAGTTAAATGTCCCTCTGTTTTGAGAATTGCCCTTTCAATTATTTCAATCATATTGATTTTAACTGTGAATTACCAATCTAACCAGATTGGGAATGTTCACAAACCTAGGAAATGCTTACTAACAGTCAGCAAGAACACAGCAGGCAAAATGATGAACAGTCAGCCTATGGCCTGGAGAAGTTACTCATCCTTCCTAGAATGGTCATTTGGATACACAAAACATCAATCTCTCTATCTTGGTTGATCCTGTAACTCTGCAAGCAGTAAAAATATCACTGGTTTTCCCTTCTGCATGCAAATGGATGCTAAGCTTCCCAAACTTAAATTCAACAGTTAATATTTTAAAGTGTGAATTAAAGACTATTATTTGTAGCATAAAGTCTGTAAATGTCATGTATCTTAGAGCCAAACAATTTTGTCTATGTTTATCTAATTCTCTATTCACGAAATTCTAATCATCATTATTAACATAGCTGGCATTTTTCCTCAGTTTTACAGATTTCAGAGAATTATCCCAAGCCATTACACTCATTACTCTTCTCTGACTTCATATATTTCCATTCAATAGTTCAGAAGTTTTCATTCTCTATGACATTTCTGCCTTTAATAGTATCTTCTTTTCATCCATTTTCTTGTTCAAACCCATATTATATTGGCATTTGCCCCCTTTCTCTTCCAAGCCACAGCTCTACTGGGCAAATAGTCATTCTACTTTTTCATAGCTGATTGTGCCCCAGCCTCTTCTCCTCACAAAAATATTTAGTGTTTTCAAAACTCTGTGTATAGTAACTGTCTTAAGATTCATACAGTCTCTCCTGTTTAATAGATGTCTACACCAAGATGTCTTTTTTGCTGAAGACAAAAACAGGAAGGACTAAAAGGAGGCTCACAAACAATATAGGAATATTTGGCTTCTACCTCCCACAAGGCCTGTGGTCACAGGTGAGTGGATCTTCAAAACTGTTCCTCTAGAAGCATTTCAAAGGGAACGTGTAGTACTTTGACGACCATAACAGCACTTCTGGAGCTCTGAGTCAGTCTTTTCCTAGCAGATTGGTCAAGGATGAACAAAGTGAAAATATTTCTACAAAAGCATTCAGCTTTTATTCATTTACATGTACAGCACGTCCAAACATGGCAATTCTAGGCAGAGCAATTAAAAAAACTGTCACCCTAAATGGGAAGTTTGTTTTGGTGGTAAAGTTCAACCCACAGCAGAGGCTACTCCTGCTGACTTTGAGGGGTTTCACCTTTCCTCCCATCCTATGATTTTTAGGCTGTCATCTCTCCTACCTCTTAGCCCTTGCACTAGTTTTGAAGCCTCTCTACAAAGCAAGCAAGTCAAAAAGAAAAAGCAAACAAGCAAACACAAGGGAATGACACAAACACAGTCAGCGGTAGAAAGCCATTAATCTGCTCATGCCACATTCTGAAACAGTAACCAGGCAATTGTGTACTCATAATTTGTTCCATGCAACAAAAACACTCCGAGCTAATTCACTTTATTTTGTGCTGAGTCTAACAGCACCTGCAGTGTCACTGGCTGTATTTCAGCTATGGGGGCATAAATCTCCCGACAAGAGATAATTTTCAAAAAACTAGACTCTACAGCAAGGGAACTAATACTCTTTCCAATAGAAGTCAATAGCCTTGATGTTTATAAGATCCACAAGCAAGGATATAGTCAGGCTTCAGGAAGAAAAAAAGGGCCAAGGGGGTTTAAATGGGAATCTGCAGTTGAAAGTTGCCATGCACATCAATGTTTCTAAAATACCTCTTTTAGTTTGATAAAGCTCTTTCCCATAGCACTGCTTATGAGTAAAAACCAGAAACTATAATATGTTGGCACAGGAATGTCCAGACAGACCACATGAACAAGTGGTGTCAGAAACTGTTAAATACATAATAATGCTACATATACTGCTGGATTCACCAAAATGAATATACAATTGATTTATGTTCATTTTTTAGCCTTAGGAATTACATCTCCTAAGTTTTGGCTGCAGGGTAATATTCAATTCATTTGTGATAATAATCAAACATATTTATTCTCTCTCCCGGTCCTAATATACTTAAGATATTATTTGGGAAAAAAAAACAGTAAGTAAGGTTAGAAACCTTCATATAAACACAGGAAGGCTGTAGGAAGGGACTGACTTTTGAACTTGAAAAAGAAACGGAGTTCTATTCTTCTTTTTTTTTCTCAGCCTCATTCAAAAAACCCCACAATTTAATCAAAATATGAATTCAAAATGATAAATTATTCAAAGTAATTATCAGAGAGAATTCTTAAAAGGAGAGAGGCATATCAAATATCTTTTTCTCTAGTGGCCAAATAATCAAATTCTAAACAAGAGTCCATTTGGTGGTCATATTTGACAGCACAAACAAGCCAGTCTGTATGTGTGACATTCTTCCCAGTACCACCTGCATTTAGAATAGTTAGAACCAATTGCACTTCTGCTGTAATTAGGAAATTCTCAGAAGTGAAGGAAGAATTACATTAATAAAGCAAGTGGAAAAAATAAGTGAGAATAAATTATGGCAATCCAATGTACATAAAATCATAGAATGGTCTAGGTTGGATGGAACCTTTAAATGCCATCTAGTTCAACCCCCCCGCAGCAAGGAGCAGCAACATCTTTGACTAGATAAGGTTGCTCTGAGCCCCATTCACAACACATTTATTAAAAAAAGGGGGGAAACAAGAAATATTACTGGGGGTTTTTTTATTAGCAAAGGGGAATGAAAGGAACATATTTCACCTGAACCAGCATCAGTGCCCACAGTGACACTGTGATTTTTCAACCATCTTGAAAACAAGTCCCTAGTTATACAGTTGAAATAATTATTTCAAAGATGCTGCCAGGCAAAGGTGTCTTCAACACAGCACTGTCTGGAAAGCATAGTCCCCTTAGAAGGACTTCTAAAAACAGCAGGAAGGAGCTCTTTTGTCAAGAGAGCATTCTACTGCACAAACAATAAATACATATTCCTTCCAAAATTTCATACTGACCAAATTAGCAAATACTTCAATTTGTAATTATTTTCTAATAATCTAGCATGTAATTTAAAGAATTTATTTTCTTCTCTGCCATGTGACTACCAGCAGCAGCAATAATCCCTCCTCATGTGCCTAACTCACCCAACAGAAATGGATGAAGCAGGTATTCACCAGAAAAGGTTCAGAGGATCTGTCTTCAGAAATACAATCAAAGCCTACAAAAAATGGTTGAAGTAATACAATAGCCAGCCATGGTTACATCTTTAGGGCCTTCTCTTCCTCTTTCATAAAGTAACATGCTTCCAGCATTCCCAGTGGTTTGGAGGAATATAATTGCATGCTATTACTTAAGAACTATGTGATTACTGTGCCACTGCCTTCTGCATAACCCAGCCTGTAATAAAAGTGATAAGAATAGCATTTATTATTTTTGAAATGATTTTTGCATTGCATCCACACTGATGTGGTTTAAAATGCCTGACTAAACTCAAGGCACTTTACATAGAGGTTTTATTTTCTTCTAACAGTACTGAACACCATGAAAACTCCCTTCTGTGTGTAGAGATACTGCCTGAAAGTTCCATCTGACCAGCATATGCAGCTATTGAGCAGAACTATAAACAAGATATATTTAATGCAAAGAAAAGTCACAGAAGAAAAAGCATAACAAGAAGCCCCATGAATAGAAAGTGACAAGTACAGTTCAGACTCTGTAATTACTGCAGAATGTAACTGCAGTAAGAACTAGAAAAATCAAACTATCCCACCCCAGCTGATAAAGGCAAATAAGCCATGTCCCTTTCATAAATGTATCAATTGCTATATAAAATCTGACTTCTAACTTCAGGAAAAAAAAATGCATGAACAGAGAACTTAAAGTTGAACACTTTTTTCTTCCTCAGACATACTAAAAGCACTCAGATCCTTTCCAGAAAACCAGTTTGATAATATTTTATTTGAGAGTAGCTGTAGACCATCACTTTCTGAAACAAAAACTATTTTCAGTCTCTAATACTAAAACACTGTCAAGATGCAGACATGGTTTCAGTTTTCTGGAAATTCCCTACTCCTCAGATCTCTAAACTCAACCCCCCTTGACAGACTTCTCTAAATCAAGGAGTACCTTCATTTTTCAGTGAGACTTGCAATCCCCTCCTTTCCTCCCCCCCACCAAAAACAGTAAAAATCCACCCCTACCCCAAATCCCAGAGTTTCAGAGCTTCAAAGACATGTCAGCACATCAGATCCAAAACTGTAAGTCAGTCACTTCAAGGATATATTCTAAGTAGTACAAGAAAGTTTTATACTATGCACATTTATGGAGGAAGCAGGAGAGAAAATTCCCATCCAGAGTTTGCCCCAAGAGCTTCAGAAATCTGGGCTAAAGCCAAGCATCTCTTCTGTTTATGTATTTTCGTTATGTAATGTAACAAGTGAAAAGAAACATGGATTTTTTGGAAATATATCAACACACAACTTAACTCACAAGGCAGTTCCCATTAAACAATTACATCAAGCTGTTACAAACAAAACCATAAAGCAACTATAGATTAACACAGTGTTCTTCTAAAAAGGGACAATGATAAAAGGGCTGCTGTTGTCACAAGATTAAGACATGGCTTGATCTACACTGCTGTTCATATCAAACAAAAAGAGAATGAACAAAAAATTCTACATTCAATTTTTATGTTGAATATTTTCCATGTAAACTCTGATAAAAGCACAATTATGCTTGATGATAAAAACTACATTTTTCCTAGAAAAATCATTAGAATAAGCAAGCATGTAACAAGCAGGTGCTACCTACACATACTACACACATGCATACTTACACAATGCATAAATACTAACACGCAATCACTACCAATCATACAATTTTCTTCCCAGTATATAATCTCCTCAGTATATAATTTGTTTTTCCAACAGTTTGGTTCAATATTAGGTCAAACTAAACAAGCTAAATTTTTGGATTTGCAAACATTGCATCGCAGCATGTCTGCTAGACTTCAACTTTGAAAAAAGAAATGAGATAAAAAATGCCTTGCTCGGGACGACAAGACAAAAGTCATTCTTCTAACCACATACAGTTCCTCCACCATGCCTATCCCTTTTACATCTGCTACTGAGTCAGCTAATGGTTAGTATGGTAATTCATGGTAGTTTCATTCAGCAAGTTTCCTTCATATTTCTCGTTTACTGATATGATGATATAGGTGCTCATACAGACCAATGTGAAATCCACTCAGCAATTGCCATCAAGTGACAAAGCTAAACAACAATAACACATGACACCTACTACACATCAGGGGCATTAACTCTGGGACAGATCCAATAAACAGTCAGCACATGTGTCTCCACATACAGGGAGGCATAAATACCCTCATGTGCAGGAGTAGCTGAGCATTTAGATTCATGTTATCATGTGTCTGTATGCAGGTGAAGCACCTGCTCTTTTGTGGGACAAGAACAAGTGATTACACATCTCCTGCTCTGCTGCTACAACACAACTATCTCCAGCAGGCAAATGGGGACACAAGGGCATGTGGAGGCCATACAGTGAAGACCTTAACAATACGTTAACACATTCTTCTACTGCAGGTTTGCACTGTTCTACCTAGTGACACCATGTAAAGAAAGGACTACATTCCAACACCTGGGAAAAACAAGGGTACGAAAACTGATATGACCCTTTGAGGTGGGTCAACCTCCCTAGGTGAGAAATAAGTGTGACTTCTTCATGGTAGAAGAAAGGTGTGAGGTCAAGTTAACACAGACTGAACACACCTCCCCTCACCACTCCTGCCTGCAGGATTGTCAGCACTGTCCCCTCTGCAGATTTATGTAATCATGGTGTCCCCACTGTAGAACGCATACAGTGCCTGTGAAGACAGGGATTTTTCTCCACATTTGCCGTGGAAGATAGCATTGCACAGAGCTGGCACTTGTGGCTCCATGACTGTAAGAACACTAGGGTGGATGTCAACCCCAGTGCTGAACAAGTGGCATTTGTGAGAGGCAGCATGCTCCCTGGGGCAGCCAAGTGCAAACGTCTTCCTGTGGACATGTGTCCACCTATGGCATGCAAATGGGAGACATGTTCAGAAGCACATGAGTATCTCAGTGTGGTTACAGATGGACTTGCATCCTTTCCGTACCAGGTGGGTTCACCCACGAGCAGCAGGACAGAAGCAGCAGGTATCCACCCAGGCACTGTGAGTGCATTCCGCCCGCAGCCGAATGAAAGGCGGGCTGGCTGCCACCGCAAACCTCAGCAGTCAGGGACAGGGCGGCACAGAGACGCAAATTCCCCAGAGGGAGAAGAGGACAGGTGCGAGCAAGAATTCCCCACACATTCCCGCAGTGTGCCACGGGAGAGGCAGCTCTGCCTCACCAAACGCCGAGCGGGGGGATGGAGGGGAGCGTGCACAGATCCAGCCATATGGAAGCAAACACCTACCTCACACACCAAGGCGGGGGGAATAAAGAAAGCACAGGGTCCGCGGAGAGATGGGGGTGGGCTCGGCTTCCGTGTGAGGACGGGCCCGGGGGAGGNNNNCGATTCAACAAACCCACGTTCCCCGCTCCCCGCCCGCCCCCAACCGCTCGCCTGGGCTCACCTGCCCGCACCGTGTCGGAGAGGTCGTGGCTCAGGGCGGCGGCGCTGCGCGGGAACTCCTTCAGCTTCCTGCCGCTCAGGTTGAGCCCCCCGGAGTGCGCCGCCTCCTCCAGCGCCCGCTCCANGCGCTGGAAGTGCCAGTGGGAAGGCGGTGAGGGGGAGGCTCTCCATTGTTTCCTTGCCGCAGCATTCCCGTGTAAAGCCAGCCCGGGAGGCTGCCCGCCGCCTCCTTGGGCCCCTTCTGCCGGCACCCAGCGGAGCTGTCCCCCAGCGGGGGCTGCTGGGTGGCGATGGGCGGCGGGGCGGTGTGAGCCTGCAGGTGTGCCGGCAGCAGCGAGCGCGTGCTCGCTGTCCTCGGTGGGAAGTTAAGAGCTGCAGCGGCTTTTGCCACCGAGCGAGGCCCTGAGGAGCAGCTGCCCTGCAGAAGGGCGTTCTGTAGCGTGCTGCTCCCGCAGGGGCCGGTTCACAGCTGTCTGTGGCTCCTGGGCACAGCCTGCCCAAGAGAGAGCCTCGAAGGTTTGTTCTTTAGTGACAAACCAAGCATAGGAACCACCATCCGTTCAGTTTCCGATGGGATAACCTTTCCGAGGGTGCTGGGTTTGGTTTATTTCGCCCTCCGTCTCTGCAGCTTGGCAAAGCTGAGCCCAGGAGACGGAGAGGAGCGAGGCCGAGCGTTCCCACAGGGTTTTTAGAGTTCAAAGCTAAAACAGGACTTGAACGTCATCACCCCTGACCAGCACTTTACAGCCCATTGCGTTTCACTCAGTTACCCTGAGCTGTGAGCAGTGGTTGACATTAAACCGAAGTCTTCCTAGCTCCAGGAAGTTTTGTTCAACAGCTCAGTGCTACGGGGACAAGGAAGACCTAACTGCTACAAGGAAATAACCCAAAGTTTTTGAAGAACAGGAGACATCATAGTGAGTGTAGCAGTCACAACCAGAAACAGCACTGAGGATAAAAGGCGTTAAGAAAAAGGGAGGAAGGATGTTAGAGGCTGACCTTTACCCATAAAGATTTCATAGCATTCATTAAAAACTTGTTCTTTATAATTAAGTTTTCAGTATCAGCATTTTTCATTAAAGTTTTATATGCATTGTATCACTGCAAAAGTGTCAGCAAGCAGCATAGTAGTGTTTTTAAAGAGATGCCTTACATTAAGGAAAGAGCTGTAAGGTAGATGGGTAGGAGAGGGTTATTTTACAGTAAGTACATTTATACTACACCTAAAATACAAGCCCTGAGCTTAATCTCCAGTGCAAATTCCCCTCATACCTACTATTGCCAGTTCTTCATGTTTGATGCAGAGATCTTAGTTTTTGGCGTGACTAATTCAATATACTACCAGTTCAAGAAAATTTTGGATGCACCAGAGAGCAATTCTTGACAACATTCCTTGGAACAGCCCCTAGCCAAAGTTTACCAACAGTTACCACAACATTTGTGCGTAGATATCACATAACTTTTGACAGAGCTTTTCGGTGGGTTAAGATTGTATTACCCACAAATTTCCACTAGTCACAGCATGTTTTGGTTTTGTTAAAATGCTTAATTCCAGCTTGCGTGCAATCTTTGCATTGCTGCTGAAAAGCATAAAAAAACAGATAAATAGCTACATCTTCTCAGCAATTTAAATAAAAGTGTTGATAAACAGAAAGTAATAACGTTATTCAATTCAAGTTGAATACACTGTGAATAAGAAGAACTAACTGCTAGGCTCCTCCTATTTTTTTTTAAATGTAATTTCTTAAATGCAAGTTTATATTCTATATAAACTATATTCTTATACACTTAGAAAAATAAGAAATATTGTAGGTTTTATAACTCAGTAAATTACTTTGCTTGGGAGATTTCCCATGTATTAAATTACCCAGCATTGTGGAATTTTATTTGGAAATTTTTAATATAGAGCTAAACATTCAGGCAACACAGATGAATAATTCCTCTTCCAGCATCAGCTCTTTACAGTCAGGTAGTAGGTCTGTCTTGTGGTGAGGTTTGGGAAGTTTTCTCACCAGTGGAACACCATGTCTCTTCCTCCCCCATTTCTGGTAAGACAAAATTGTTTCTAATGCTGATTTTGATTTAAAAAAAGAAAGAAAAAAAGATGTTTTTATTTTCCTCTTCTTTGACCTCACACCATAACACTAGTCCTGGGAATTGATTCACAGCTGAAGAGAGATTAGCAGCAATACCTTTCTCAGCCCCATTTGAAGGACAACTCATCCTCCTTTGCAGGAGGTACCCAAAGCACAGAGGAGCCACCAAGTTACACTGCTTGCAGGCAGACCTTGTGTGCCCACCTTGGCTGCCCTGTTGGGCTCACATGAAGGACCTGTGGCTGGCAGAGGCAGACAAGTCATCACAACCTTCCCCTTAAGACGCACAACATCAGGACAGCCAGGATTACATAAAGGCTGGGGCTACACAGGCGCTTTGTCTAGCCGGGGTTAAACATGTAGGTTTTACTTTATAGCAGTGCAAGGGCACACACCAGTAAGCAGGGATCAAGTCTGATTTAAACTGCTTTTTGATCTGAGCAGCTGAAGGTGCAATGCAGACATGACCTGTGCTTATCAGATACTGGGTTGAAACTTCTGGAAGTAACACTATGAAGACTGCTAATGTTCCCAAGATTGTGGAAAGAAAAAAAAACCCTACATAGCACTGCGGCTGTACATTGCCTTCACTTTCTCTTGTCTCTGCCTGAGCACTGCACCAGATCTAACTCTGTTCCTATAGATACAAAAGATTAGAAACTGGAAGCATTACAGAAAACAAAAAGATCAATCGCACCAGCACCAGTTTCCTATCTATGCAGATGCATGTAGAAGGTCACACTCTATATCTTGACTTTAGTCGGATCAGTAAGTGGGCACATCCTGGCACAGCAGCTAAACTAAGCTAGTGGCAAGCACCCTTCCATTCCTTGCCCCCACCACTTCCTATTTGACAGTATTTGCATTTGTTTGACTCTTCAATGAGACCTAGAACAGCTTAAAAGTTAACTCTAGGAGGAAAACAGTGGATACACTTCAGCAAGCAGATATGAGTGTAGCAGAGGAGAGAAGAATGCAGAAGGAAGTCTTATGGATGGTGTCAGAAGAGAGGTGACTGTTCTCCCAGTTGGGTCACACATAGTGTCTCTGACAACAAAACTCATATCATAGATACATAGAAAGTACCTCAGCTAAGGGAGACATGAGCCTTAGAGTTTCAGAATGAATTTCCATGACTGTAAATTGGCAGAAAAAAGGCAAATGGCAAGGCCCACGTAGCTTGTGAAGATCAGAGTTAGGTGGGGACTTATGTGCAGGGAGTTGGTCCCTCACAAGGTAGTGCAAGAGCTCAGCATGCATACCTGTCCTGTACTAGACATGGGACTTTCACAGCATGGAGCAGAAGAGCCTCACTTTCACAGCATGGAGCAGAAGAGCCTCACTTTACTTCAGCATAAAGACATCCTTTCACCTCATGCTCCATGTGCTCTAAGATAATGCCGAAGAAGGAATTGGATGAAGTAGCTCAGAGACAGTCAGGGGACACCAAGGCTTTCTTCATGTGAATATTGGAGATATTCAAGATGTCTGGTCTGGAGACGGAACCAACACACACATTTAAGTCAAATGTCAAACAGAAAGTGTGTGTCACTCAACTTGCAAGGCTACCCTAGTCTGCTGCCACACAAAACAGCAGCTACAACTCAGGACACATCACACACCCTTGGTGGCATTACCATAAAAGCACCAGGACAAAGAAAATTATTAAGAGGATGTCAAGAGAAAAAGTACGCAGACTGAAGCATCAGGTGGCCCAGAACGAGAGATGCTCCCGTCAATTAGAGCACAGACTTCTAACCCTGCTCACAGCATTCCTGGGATGAGCAGTTCATAGCAGACACACCAGAAGGATGAGTAGCCTACACAGAGCAGACACACCAGGAGAATGAGAAGCCTACGCAGAGCAGACAATGCGCTGCAGCTTCCTTGCAGCAAAGCTGGTGAAAGGAGTTTGAAAGGCAAGGAGTTTGAAAGGCAAGGAAGCTATATCAGGAAATAGCTCAGAAAAATCCATATACAGAACACCCACTTCTCAGAATACTCAGAAAAGGAAAAAAAATGGTGAGGGGAAGAAGAGAATAATTAATTGATAGGAGACAAGAGATCAGGGGAAGCTTTTCTATAAAGCAGGAGCTCAGTAAGTATGGAAGCAGCATAGTCACTGCTCAGAAGACAAACAAGGTTCATCCTTACATAGATTCAAGCAAGCTCACTATAAAAGGGAACTGAATTATTTAGTTGCTATAGAAAAAGAAGCACTTCTTGGTCCTCATCACTGATTGTGACAAGCATTGGGAGCTCAGGAAAAAATCACCCTTGCTGTGTTTTGAGGCCTGAGACCACAATGAAACTTGGAATCACTGAAACACCGTAATTGACTAAAGAGTTAAAGGCAATGTATTTAAATGCCCATACCTGAAATACTAATTTAGTTCACATTATCAGTTGCAAACTGGCAGCATTTCTTCTTTTTCAGATGACCCTGAAATATGCAATTTGATAGAGTGATAACTATAGTCATTCTTACCCTGTATCAACTTCTGTGAAGGTTCAGGGGATTGTAACTGTGATGGAAGCCTTGCTCTTGAAATAGGAAGACCTGATAGGTGTTTGAACTATGGAGAGTAAAACAAAGATATACCTAAGCTGGGAAAGTATTGTCTTCCAGGAGTTTGCCTTTGTGAAAATTTGAAACCACATCTGGTAGCAGAAGAAGCCATCACAGTAAGAAAGAACCTGTCTTCTAATAAAAGTAGAGAAGACAAGTGGCTATTGTCTATAGCAATGATACAACATCTACGGAGAGACATTGTTGGCAGCCTTGCAATGCCTCCAGCGTCTGCTGTCGAAATAGTACAGTTTATATGTCTGTTGCAAAAAAACTACGCAAACCTGATTTCCTACCCACATCAGACTATTAGCACAGACACATGAAACAAAAACAGAAATAGAGAGTACTCAGTCTATTGCAAAATGCAAGGAGATAGAAGATGGCAGCCAAGCAGCTGAATTCAGGTTTCTAGGTGGAGCACACAAGTCAATGACTTTGTTAAAGTCCATATTAATGATTATGGGAAAGACAGCAGATAGAATGCTTCATAACCCTTTAAAGAACAGCAAAAACACTGCACCAAATAGAACTACTGCCTGGTAAACTCTTGCAATATAGAAGGGGAAAGTGAAGGCCTAAAGGTCAAAAGCAGCACTGGAAATGAGAGAGCAGCTCTACCTAAATGAAAGCTCAAATATTTTCCCTGCAAATCACACAGATAATCACTCTGGTATAAACAAGTTCTTGAGACACCTGGAAACTCAGTAAGAGCTGTGAGCCAACACAAACCTGGTGGCTGCAAACCCCTCATCTAACTTAGGTAAATAATTTTAGTTGACCAGCACTGTGTTTAGGCCTTGTCCTCACTCAGTCCAACCATGTTGCTGATATCAGTCAACTGGCAGCAATAAATGTGAAGGTGAAATTGCAAAGAGGGTCCCTGCCCCTAGGGAAAAAGCCACACCATACATGCAGTTCTTGAATGGGGACTTGTATGCAAGAACATGTTAGTAGCTAGATATGCTTTGATAATGTGCACAGATAAGGATCCATTGCAACCACCAGCACCTCTCTGCCCAAAAAGTGTTCCACCCCAAGGGGTATCTTTGTTTTCCAAATATGTGTCCAGAGCACTGAAACAAAAGTTATATGCAATAACAGCACCATCAGAATAAGACACGTACTAGCAAAGAATAGTTTGGCTCTTCTCTTTGGTTGTCCTAATAGCCCCCGAACATCAGTGAGGATAACAAGATGCAATATTTTATGAAGAGCAAGTCATGCGGACTCTCAGGTTTAATCACTTAGTTTAAATCACTTTCCATGGAAGTGAAGCTGTATGTGTTATACAGACAGATTTTGGCCCATATGGGAATGCCACCTTGGTAGATGGCCAAGTGCTGGACTAGGAAGGAATACTCAGTATACTTCTTATTTCAAGAACTGCGGCTGTATGGCTACAGAAAAAATGCAGCCTTTATTCTTTTCATATATGATGCTAGAGCAGCTGATAGTGTCTTGCAGGTTATCGAAAATAACTTAAGTCCACATTTGCTATGCTTCAAGTACAGGTCTTAAAAATCAGTGGCAAAGAATCAAGATCAAAATTTACCATTTAATTGCAATTTATGTCCTCATCCCTTCCACAGAGATCAAGGCATTCAGCAATTCATATTAAACTTTCCAAAACCAGTAATTTTGACATAACTAGCACGAAATTTATAATTTTCTGGCTTCTTTGAAAGAAAAACAGCAAGTTAATGTTTCATGATAAGTCACTAACACATCTAAAACAACTAAAACAACCCTATACCAAGTAAGTTTGTAAGCAATATTTTAGAGGCATTTTACTCACAGTTAGTTACAGAATACACCACTTAGTATAGAGCAGCCTTATCTTCCAGCACATAACAAAGCCTCCATCCTGAAGTCACTTGACCTTCATTCCCAGCTTGTGAGCTGGATCACTGGAGCCCAGCATGGGGTGAACTGGGCTGCAGTGGAAATGTGGAGGGGGAACCTGAGGAGGTGAGATGGCTTTTCTAGGTGTGACTATGTTGCTACACCTACATCAGGGATCACTTCCCAGCACTGCATCACAAGCTTGAGGCATCTGTGAGGAGAGCAGAATCCTCACACAGCAGACCCTTGGTGCCTTCCAGTGAAGTCTGGATCTCACAATCACAGTATGGGGATGTGAACCTTCCACCACTCCAAAATCTCATCTGCTAGGTACGAGTGAGTGACCAGACACAGCAGGAGCTGGGTGGGAGCCACAGGCAAGACCAGTGCTCAGATGGACCCTGCTAGAGAGATAGCACTTTTTACTGCAGCCTGCCTCCAAATTTCATCATGTAACTTGTCCCTTGTCCCTGTCACTTTTCAAATCACACCCCTGTATGACAGAGATAAAAAGACTGTATCTCAGTCTTTGCCAAAGACGACACTAAGTGATGTATTATTGTTCAGGGCAAGTTCCTCTTATTTTTATTAAAAATGTGCAAGAAGACAATTACTGGCCACAATCTCTTGCATTACAAAAATTGAATCATATTTCATATATACAGGCCTGCATGTTTTGACTGAGTGCATACTGTGAAATAAGAGGCATAATATCAAGGATCACAATGGAAATAATAGATTCCCCTTGGGAAGAAATAGTATGCAGCATTCCTAGTAAGACTGACTGCAAAAGAGTTCATGGGAGGAGACCAGGTTCTTGCAGTGCCGGGCAGACAACACCCCTCCCTTTATCTCCTCCTCTTTTTCCAGATACACATTATCAGACTGGGCAATGCACAGCCAACAGAATACATTTCCTTCTCGCTGGCAGGTGGAGTTACAGCCTGCTCTCAGACATGGAGAAATAAAGGCAACCCTGTTAGCTGCTGACTTTCATATCCCGCATGTAGTGAAGGCCAGGAAAGTGCCCAGGTATGGGTGGTGCTCTGGACAATTTCTCCCAATGGTTAGGCTCCTGGGAGATGCCAGAAAAACCTACCATGCTGCAGGAGCTGATGGCAATGACAGATGCTCACCTTCATGCAGAACCTGCCTGTAAGGGCATGCATCCTCACATCTCAGTGTGCACCCCTTTAAGGACAACTACACGAACATCCTTTTCTGCTCTCTCCCAGTTTTGTTTGAGCCATCTCCCCTACCTTGTGCCTTCAAGTGCTTTCTTGGAATTAATGTCTCACGCTCTATTTTTAACAATAGGAGCTGAACATTGAAACAGCAGAGCTAATTGAAGTGTATGTAGAGAGAAGGGGAAGGAAAAGCAATTCTTCACCCATCCCCCATCCGTGATCCATACATCTCTGTCAATAGGTAAAACATGGAGCCTGTAAAGCCTACATTATATGTGGCAGTTAGAGTAGGTATGTTTTTTCCATGTCTTGCCTATGGCACTGAAAACACTGCTATTACTACAACACCCAAGCAATAATGCAGAATTTTTGTCCTCAGTGATTCTAATAACTGACAGAGAAACAGCAGGAGTCCCTGAAAAATCCTTGCTACCTTTTCCTGAATTAATTTGGGCATATATTTGGGCAAGGGTATATCCTTTATCTGATTCATGGGAGCCTAGAGAGCTGTTTAGAAAGAATGAAAATAGCTAATAAATAATGTGAAACGAATGCTCTGAGTACTCTGAAGAAAAGTAGAAGTAAGAAGGAAAGTGCTGGTCAGGTAAAGTATTCATTCAAGGCCTTCCATGACAGGAAGGGAGAGGGGATAGAGACTATTTTTTACAGAAAAAAATTGAAGTAGAAACTAGATGTTGAGACCTGTGCTTTATTGGTTGGTTGCTTGCTTGCTTAGAGTTTTTTGGCTTTCTTTTTGGTTTTTTTCACAAAAAACCATTCTGAGTTCTCCATCCTTGCATAGAAACAATTGATTTTTCCAATATAATAAGCTGGGAAATTATGAGGATGATTGCTACTATAATGCTTCTATATTGGAGAAGTTTCTACAATGCTACTATAATATTTTGTGCTCTGATGAGATAGTACGCTCTGTAATTACAGTCCACAAAAATGAAACATGTTTTGTAAACCATTTCAGAAGTTTAATTCTGAACTTTATAGATTGCCTTTCTTGTCGTACATACAACACAGCTCAAATCCACACAAACCAGAAGCAAGCTCCTCACACCTTTCATCTGTGGCCACTTCCACAGGCCAGCGAGTCCTTCTGCAGAAGCATCTCTTAGGTGACAAGTCACTGGGCTCCACATCTCTCTCAGCAAGCACTGCCCACCAGCACTGGAGCATGGGGAGCTTTTGGTCCAGTCCTTGAGTGAGTTTGCCTTGCTCAGGGCAAACTTCTAAATGCCTGTAGGACCTCCTCAGACTGCCTTTGGGTGGATGATTATGCCAAGTGTGCCTAATTTTAGACACTGCAGCTGGTTAAAACTAGGATTCAGGATACTCACATTCACATGAAACTTATAAAATATGTTTCCTGAGCTTTGTCGGAGATCCCAGGCACTTATTCACAGCAACACTGCATCTTTCATTTACAGACAGTGTCTCCAAATAACCTGATTTTCGTAAGGTCATGGATATTTAACCAGAGATGTGAAGAAGACTGATTTCAGGACAAGCATATATTTAAAACCTAATTACCAGGTGCACCTCATATTTGCAACATATCTGCAATAAAACCTCTGAAAATTGGCCAGCACTCATGTTTTTAACAGAACACCACCCAGTATTAAATCTAAAGCCTTAATAAATCTAAATATATTACTGTACTTTTATCATCTAACTATATAAATTCCTCAAGTGTGAAATCAGGCTTGCTTCATTATAACTCATTTTCACTAAACTATATTGATGGCAATAATTATATTTGTATGTGTCAGTTCCTTTGAAGGCCCATGTCATTTTTCTGTCATTTTGCCTACAACTGATGTAAGCTAACAGACCTATAATTAGTGGCTCGTCACACCCTCTGAATTCTGGCTCAGACTCAGTATTTTCCCAGTCTTCTGGAATTTTCTGATTCCAAGGTTTTCTGAACGTCTTTAACTGCTGATGCATTGAAAGTTGTATATGATTCTGCCAGAATACAAACATATCCTGCTCTATTCTGAACAACAACAAAAAAAATTAAAAGTATTTCTGCCTGTTCTGCATCACTGATATTGGTTTTGTCTGCTTTTTCTAGTGACAGGTCTAAACCATCATTATTGTTCCTAGTAATTGAATGATGTCATATTATCATTGTCTGTCATTTGCAGATTTTTACTTACTTCTTTTCAGCATGTGATGATTTCTTACTTTCAGGGATTATTATTTTTTTTCACTATAGAAGCTACGTGTTTTCAACAACTGATTTCCTTATGCCACTGAGTCATAACTGGTGTTTAGTCTCTCATCGACAAGGGGGAAAATGTGACACTTTTCCATCTGAAGAAACCCTTCTCCAAAATAAATTTCCATATTTATTTTCATTTTTCTACCTCTATTTTACCTCCCATGCATTTTTCTCTTAATTTACCCTGCTTCAGAAGCTCAATTTTCAGGATAACAAATACCCACACACTACTGGTGGCTGGTGTGCTGCACTTGCCCGTATTGAATATAGTCAGATCATGGTCAGTGACCCTGAGGCAACCAAAGCTTTCTATCACAGCCATTAATTCTTTTTTATGAACAGAGACTGTAACACAAATCCCAAGGCAACAGCTAAACTAAAGTCATAGAGATTCTATGAATTCCAGGAATTCCTACCTTTTGAATATCTGGTTTTTACAACAAACCTGCATGTTCTTCTAAAATAATGCTATGGAGAGGAGGTAGAAATGCAGAGACATCGTTTCCTTGTTCTTCCTTTTTTTTAAAACACCTGAAAATACTGATTTCCTGCCCCCTGATTTTGCCTGCAGTGGAATGGTCAGAGCTGGAGCTGACTGGCTCAGCAAGTGCCAGAGGACTGTAGGACATTGCAAAGTGTTTTGCAGGTGATTGTCTTCTCAGTGACCCTACCCCGAGAGGACAGGCAAGAGTCAAATCTAGCTGTGGACTAATCAAAGTCTATGGCCTCCTCATGGATTTCCTCTCGGTTTTGCAGGGATCATGTATAAGCAGCCACATGTTTTCCTCCCAGCCCTTCTCAAAGTTGACCTCTTTTGCTCCCAGCTCTTCTAGACTCATCTTTTCCCATTCCTGGTTTCCCATTCTCAGTCCCAGCCTCCTACATTTTCTCGCCCAGCCTAAATCTCCCCTCATTATCCCATTCTCCCCTTGCTCTATCCTTGTCCAAAATTGCTCACATGTGTCCAAGCACTAACTCTGATTTTTCTTATATTTAAACCAAACGTATCTCTCCTTACTACCACCTGCCAGAAAAAGAGGGACATTAAGAAGCCAGGAAAAACAGAACCCAAGACCATGATAGCCTGGAGTTGCAATTACACAGTCCAGAAGGAATGGTGTCCAGCTCAGACAGACTTTTCAAGGTATTTAGCACACAGCTGCAGCAGAGATTTACGAAACGTGCTAGCTGGTTTTTTTTCCCCTAAAAGGTCTACAACTTGGCCCTCTTTGGGTTCCTTTTTCTGGGGATGGAAAGTATACGAAACTGATCTCCAGTTGGTTTCATGTCCCTCCTATAAACACAGGGACCAACCAGAGTTTCCAAATTAAAGACAGAAATTAGCATCATAAAATAATACATATTTTCTAGCCACATTGTTGGAAGGGACTGAACTGTTTTATTTATGCACTTAAATTTCTGCTAAATGAGCAGATGCCCAGCAGGGAAACTTTTATTCGCTATTGTTACCATTTGGCAAAGTTATAAGCATAGGGAACAGGAACTCATCGTGGGAAGCATTGGACAAACAATAGACGGTGCCACTATTAATACAAATATTTTTATTTTTAGATTTCCTATAAAATCTTTATTAAGTATGCAAAGAATTTGGTATGCTTCCATTCTCCAACTGCAATTACATGGACATTTGACTGAAAGCTCTGGGCAATCGATGAGAGCTAATAGCACCAATAAAGTGCAAACCAACTGCAGAGATGGATACAAGCTCAGGAGATTTTGGAGGCAGCTTTATAATGACAAATAGGATGTTATGAAATGGAACATACTAGTTAAAAAGTACCGGTGGAAAAAAAAAGAGAGAGAATATGCACCTGAAAGCTAAGGGAAATAAAGCCTCAATACCTTTTACTTGAGTTTCCATATCCCTCCCCTCTATAGTAACCAAGAATTTATTTTTAATGCATATAAGAAAATGAATAACAATGGGAACACTATAAGGTTATGAGCAAAAAGTTAAACAGGGAATATGAAATTATAGAAATTTATAGAAATTATCAACTTGGGACAGTGCATTGTACCCTAAGATTTATGGACAGACAGGTGGACAGACATCAGTGAGAAGGGATGGAAAGTCCCCTTTCTGTGTTCCACTAATCACTAAATATTAAGAGCATTAAGACAGCAGATGTGCACCAATACAGTTATCTCGTGTGCTCTAGTGCATCAGAGCTGGAATCCTTCAGACAACTGAGAATTGCACCAGGCAAGGCCAAGTGCAGTCCTCACTCCACATTGTGCAGATTGAACAAGTTACTCTTGTCCTGATTTTGGTTACTATATTTATTTATCTTAGAAATTCAGCTACCTTTTGCCATTTGCCTCACATCATAATACATGAGTTCTTGATAGCAGCACAGTGAGGTTGGGATGCCTCATTTAATAGACAGGAATCTGGAAGAGCAAGACCAAGATATTGTATTAGGAGGCCTTCAGCAGGAATTAGGCAATACTTTCTGTATTTTGTTCCCTCTGACCTGAAATTACTTGCCTCAAAACACAGAATAAGTGGCAGAATCCATGTCTAGAATGTCCTACCCTAAGGTTGTAGTCACCATCTTTCCTTAAAACATAGGCAGCTAGTTGGCATCCTGACACTGCATTTCCACATAGAATGACAGTGTTTGAGAGTGTGCAGCTTCAGGAATGTTTGGGAAGAAGCCTCTTGTGAAAGCATTGATTTGTCAGAAGAAAAATCTTTTCCTTGGGAAAGAAAAAAAAAAGGAGCATGGGAAGAAAATTTGCAGTTGAGACTCACTCAAGGATCGAAGTCATTAGGCCTGGGATGGCTGCTGCTGTAGCTGGGTGATTGCAGGCACCTCAGCTGTTCTTGGCAATTCAGCACTTCTATTCAAGGTCAATTCAGTGCATCTGCATTGCACTTATGGCTCTGAATGCAGCATAGGCATATGCTCTGAAAGTGGGTCATAGCTTTCAAGATGATGAAAGCTAAATCATACAGCAATTATGCTCAGGATCTAATCTGTTGCACTAAGAACCTCAGTACTCTTTGACTCCTAAAATAAGAATCAAGTAGACTGTGCAATACTAGTTCAAAGAGATTTGTGCTTTACCTAGTCCCAGTGCAATTAGTTTAGGTAAAACTTCAGGGAGACCATTCAATCTGCAGCTACTAGCAAAGGTCAAGTGTAGTTTGGAAAAAAATAATACTAACTGGGGACAAGTCTGTGGTGATACTTGATTTTGCTGAACATGTCTCTACAGATCAGACCCCTGCAGAACTGCTGCTTACTAGCACTGCAATAGAAGCCCTAGTGCCAGGTGCTGCTCATCCACTACCTGGCTACCCCAGTGACACAAAGATGTGAGAGTCCACAACATCCCTCCCTGCAATGACAACTCCTTTCTCACTACATTTCCACTTTCAGAACTCCCAAGGCAGTGGGAGTGACATCCCATCTGTCCCAGCAGCATGGATGCCTGTGAGCTGAACATCTTCTGCAGAAAAGAGAGGCCAGAGAGCAGGGCTTTTAACACAACAGAACTGCAGGGCACAGTTTATAACATACAAGCAAGGAGACATTCGGTTTAGCTCTGAGTCATTACTGCCAAAACACATGGAAACAATGTTTAACGCTCCTATTTCCATAATATATAATTCCACTGTCTGGGCCTTTTATCAGTACTGTAGGTTATGAATAAGATAGATTCAGAACAATAGAAATGTGAGCCTGGGTACTGATAATCTCTTGTTACTTTTTAACAGACACCAGAACATAGCATTTAATTCCTCAATGAAAATGACTCAGAGCCCATTTGTTTCCAACAAGGCACCTTAAAAGATGTAATAGAAATAGGTGTTCTAACATTTAGTACCTTGCAAAAGCTGGGTTATGTTCATGCTTCGATATAGCTGAATACATTAGAATTTGAAAATTATGGCAGAAATTTGTCAATTTAAAAGCAGTCTTCTTCTATTATCCTTTGAATACTTNACACATTGCTACTGATAAAAATTTCTTTAAAATAATAGGTATCAGATGCTTTGAGAAAAATACTCAATTTTTGTTTGCCTCCAGTGGAGCTGTGGGTTAGCACAAGCAAGAAATAGACAGAAGAAATTATATTCATGCTGCTGTTAGCCAGAATCAAAAATATTGCTTCCAGCTTTGAAAGCTAGAGCATCATTTCCATATTCCTCTCTATACAAAAGACAATGGTGGTTCAATAACCCTCACTAATAAAGAATGTAATTCCTTTCTTTTTTTTTGCACAGCAGCCAGTAGTATGGGGAAAGGCCATACAAGGGTTATTCTCATTATAGCAAATTTTTCAAGGTCTAAGACAGCCAGAAACTTGCTTTTTGTGATGATCTTCATATTGCATAAAAATATTAGCTTGAAACTTAAGCTAAAGTCATTACAGAAGAAATGGTCTCTGTAGTTCATGGATCAGTGAAATCTTAAGTGCAGCAAACATTCGTGGTACATAAAATACCTCTGCACTAAGATAAGACGCAAGCATTGAGGAAAGAAATTATAAATTTAAAGAGAACTAAAGGGCTCAGGTATGAAGTGGAAATTTTGGTGAGATTCCACTACAAAACAATGCATCTATGGAGAATCTGCTGCACACCACATGAACCAAGCATTGCCAGAAAGGAACAGAGCAGCTTCAAGTCTTTCTGCCTTCCTATACCTTGCAGCTGCATACACCTCTCTAAATCCTTATTTTTCTTACACCAATCAATACCTGTGCCAACTTTGCAGGTCTCCAATATGTGGCAACAGATTAGTGTTTTATTACCTTTGGGGTGCTGTAACACAGGTGAGCTGTCAGGAAAGCAGGACACCTTGCCCTCTGCGGAGCTGAGCATCATCCATGGTGCACATCTTATCCCCTGGGGATTAGGGTGCTCAGGGCAGCTCTCGTGGCAGGAGCTACAGGACTGAGAAGCAAATACGATGTTCTTGGGAGGAAGGGGCCTGCCTACCTTCAGCTTTACAGCAACTATCATAGGGCTCTACCAATACTGGGGGGGACTGGAGTTTACTGATATTTCCCAAAATCATTCCCCTAGTTATTCCTCATCTACCAGTTCTCAAGGTTCAGTTGATAGCTCGTGAGCAGGAAGAGAATCAAAATTCAACCCTTAAGTAGACATAGCACGATATGATCTGCTCCTATATTTAATACAAGTCACAGCAAGGATCACCAAGGGACAGGGGAATTCTGGTAACTTTCCAGCCTTAAAAGCCTGTAATGTTTGCTTTTAGCTGCAGTACTGAAAAAAGCCATTACAATGACAGAGTGACTTGAAGAGCAGCTCCTTAGAGTGTCAGTGACAGCCTAGTCCTATTTATTCTGCCTTTCCCCCAGAGTTATCTATGCAGCCATGCAGTGAGCCACTCAGGGAAATGGATTAGAGTTTAAAGTTTGGGGGTTTTTTACCTTTTGTTTTTGAGGTGAGGAAGTCAGACTGGGTGTTGGGACTGGAAGAGAAGATAGAAAAATTTGTTTAGGGAAGAACAAAGAGCTAGCAGGCTGGATGAGAAGGCTGCTGGCCTAACATCTCCACACGTGTCAATGCCACATGAGAGATCAGCATTGCTGGCTGCAATACCCAGTAGCTCCTTAAAAGATTAATTTTATCTGCAGAGTTTGGAATTTTTTTTAATCTGGATTTTTATAGCCCATTAAAATCTCCAAATGAGTGGTTAAACTGCCTTAGCTTAGCATTATATATACAGGACACAAAGAAGGAGAAGAACAGTCTGTTTTGATTAACAACTAATTTGATATTTCTTGGACCAAAGGCATTGATCTGCAGCAAACGTTGCTACATTTATAATTCATAAGCACAGGGAGTGCCAAGTCCCACTATGAGGACAGAGGTAAGAGTAATTAGGTGCCTTTGCTGTAAGTTTCCATATGGTACCATATTTTGTTTAGGTTGTTTTCTGGTAAGTTTATTCTTTACTCTAAATTTTCTTGGTTTGCTATGTACACTTGTGCCATAAGGAAATTACTTGTGTATTTCATCTTAACCTTTTGTAACTTATTTGTATTCCTGATCATCACATCAAGTGTATCTAATCTTAGTTTTCTCTTTGGCATCAATTTTCCAAGCAATTTCCAATTTTTGTTTTCAAATAGAAATGACCCTGCTTAGAAAAGCTTCAGCTGCCTGAATTTTGGTTAAAGACTTCCTCTGCCTCGACACTGCCCTGCAAACATTTTGGTAGCACACAGAAGGAAGTGTCACCTCCTTTGCAGCAAGGATGCCTAAGACAGACCATGAAAGGCTTTCTGAAATTCATTCACCCTTCATTGTTTGGGTTTTTTTTAAGAATGCAGTGAGTAACAAAAGAGAACCAGTTGCTTTGTTTTACTGAAACCTCTCTGAACTCCAGTATGTTTACAAGTACACATGAGAGCTACTGCCAGCCAGCAGCTCTAGCTTTCCCCCAGGGCCTTATGCCTGTGGCTGGAGCAGCCCTGCAAGAGCTCCCGCAGCACACAGAGGGGCTGGAGGGGGTGAGCAGTGATGCTTGGTGTCATGGCTACACTTCAGCCTCAGGGATCTTCCATGAGAAGATTTGTTGCCAGGCTCCAGCTTGGTGCCAGCTCCAAGCACCAAGATCACTTCTAGAAGCAAGTTGTCCCTTGTAGGCAATGCATTAGCTGGGAAATCAGAGGTGGTTCCTTTGGCAGCTCCTTAGCATTGCCAAAAAGAGGATACTTCTTGCACTGTATGTTTTGCATACATACACATATACATATACATATACATATACATATACATATACATATACATATACATATACACATATACATCTATATACATGTTATAATATGTTTATGTATAATTTTTACATTCTGTGCCAATAAAGACTCAGAACTGAGAAACTTGAGCTGTAACTTAATCAAAATAGTTGGACTCTATGATCTTAGTGGTCTTTTTCAATCTCAACAGTTCTGTGATTTAAAAAAAACCTCAATTTTTATCAAGCTGCATTTTGAACTTATCTATTTTTTTTTTAATTAAGTCTTTTTTGAACAAAAAATGCAAATGGCTGAAAAACTATATCTATATATTGGTTCAAAGTCATGGTTCAGTGAAGAATTATGTGGTATGACAGATAATCTTGCCTTTTCCTTGCCCTTTGCCCTGCCTCTTTAAGCCAACCACAAAATAATCCAACAAGCTGAGATGTACTGATCTGCTTATTAATCATTATATGCCCATGTTGAAACAATTTCAGCCACAGCTGAAGCTGAATCAAGGGTTCACACCTAAATTTTGCAGGCTGCTATGGGAACGTATAATTGTCTGCTCAACAAACACAAAGTGAGAATGTGCCATGATATTATTATGCCTCTATGAAATGGGCTATCCAGATGGAGGATACTTAAAAGGCTCCTTTCACCTCCACTAACTGAACTCCACTATTCTCCATGAATTTATATTACCATAGATATGAACTAAACTGGATTTATAAACATTGTAGGCAGAGGGGTCTATTGGTTACAATAGGTCTTGTCCCAGCTCAACCACTGAAAACTGCCCTTCTAACAGCCTGCATTGCTCGTCACTACTTCTTCACCCTCTAAATCTCCACCATTTAAATGGGAAAATAGAGAGGCTGCTGAGAACATACTCTGGTCTATGAGATAGAGCGAAAAATTATATAAAGAAATGCCAGGTCAAAAAATATGAAGTCCAACTCTTTTTAAATCCTGGTACTTTTGGTTCTTTTACTTAGAGACTGGCTTCCTTTGTATAAAATATTCCTGAAGTTCACTCCTCAAGAGCTCTTTTTTTTCCTCTACTGTTAGCTGCATATGGGCTATTGCTCAAAAATTTAAATTTGGGTCTTTATTTGCATTCATCAGGTGGCAAAAGTACATAGATCTAATATTATCTAATCTTAGCTCAGTACCAACTAAGATTTACTTGTTGAGCCCCCCTAAATTTTGCAAGCTACTGTAGAAACATATTCTTGTCTTCTTAGCAAGCCCATAGAAAGTGAAAATTGGGCCACTAATAGAGACTAGATGCAGTATACCAAAGTTGGTCTATCTCATATTGCATCATTATGTATCCAATGACAGATCCACAGGAGTCACAGATGGCCTTTGTTACCCAAACCCAGAGCAGCAATGCTGCAAACAACTGGTCAATTCCAAGTCATCCTGGGAGGACGCCAGCCTGTAAAGGGGCTGTCTGCAATGTCAAAATTTCCTTGACTGGCTGAAGAGCTACATCTCTACGTGAGCAGCAGCAGCAATGCATTTTGGCAGTGCTGAACGGGTGCTGGAGAACACTCACCATCCTGGAGTAGGGATTTCTTCCAAGCCCTGTGAGCAGCTGGGTTGGGAAGTCCTCCTTTCTCTGTTGCTGGCATGAGCTTGCAGGGCAGCTTTCCACGCTAAATGTAATGAGATGCTGATTTCTTTAAAACCTGGCTGAGTACTTCAGGTCCTTTGTTGAACTGGACCCTGAGTGACCATTCTCCTCATTACACTTGCTCCCCACTTTCGCTGCCTGGTGCAAATGCCAGACAGGTAAACTGTCCAGAAGATTGTTCCCTGACAAAATTCAGACAAAACTAGCTTCATTAGCTTAAAAAATAGCATAAATGGGCCTTTGCTATAAAAGCCTGACACACTTCATCTGAAAGAGGATTGATTGGGAGTGAATGTATGAGCAAACAAACCATCTGTCGAGAGATGGCAGGGACATGGCAGAGACACAGAAACAGACAGAAGTTTCTGTTTACACCAAAAGCAAGGCAGAAGCTTTTGATGGGTCTTTGTTGCAAAACTAGGGCCATATCGACCTCTTCCCCTGGGAGTGTGCGACAGACTGGGGACAAATCAATGTCATCTAACTTGACATCTTTATGGAGAGATGTCTGTATCTGAAATGGCATCTCTATAAGCAAAGGAGAAAATAAGACATTTCTCAGACACAGATGATAGAATTTTATATGCTACCATCTGTTTCGTCCCAATTCTCACTCTCTCTGTCTCTCACCATCCCTTTAGCCCTGCCTGGCAGGGTAGCCAGAGCTTCACAGTTTCCCTGCTTGCATATAGGGCACAATATTGACCAAGGAAAGAATATGAAATACATCCTGAAACAGCTTCCTTATACCTGCTGCACATCAGAAGGGTCCAAGTACTTTTGGTAGCTACCACCTATCCCACCTCACCATTCTTGTAGTCCTACATCCCTTAATCCTTCACACTTTTTTATCTTGCTGGATTTTACCTCTTCAGCACCTACTGAAGTCTAGTGAGAACCAGCTGTGTTTTCAACAGTTGCTCACAAACTGGTTTTTGTCTTTTAAGGGTGTCTTTTATCACCCCCATTCCAGATTATTCTCCCCACCATCTTACCTTTATATTGCCCATCTTAAGCAGTGTATTGATGAAATTGCAAGTAAAGTAAAGGTCTTGCCTTTGTCTGTTAGGCTCAACACATCTACTCAGAGTCACTTGTAAATGAGAAATGAGACATGAGATGTGTTTGGTGTTCTGTAAAAGACCAAGGTACTGCCAGACTGTTCCTAAAATGGCCCGGAAAAATGCATGTGTGCACATGTATCAAGGACTTGCTATATTGCTGTCCCTGTTTTGGTTCACTCTTCCACCTGGTAATTAATTTTAAGAGCCCATTAGGGAACTGACAAAGCCCAAAAAGAGCCTGCTTTTCCTGTCACCTGATACATTTGTCTCAATATCTGCTCTGCTGTACAAACCCTCCCCCAGCCCAGCCCCAGTGGGGGCACCCACACACCCAGCAACTCTGTGATATTTTTGTCCCAACAAGAGCCCTACATCCCATCAAGCCTGCACCACCCAGCTCATACCCACAGCTCTTGGGGATCTTCATTCTCTGTCCCAGAGGTGGTAAAGGGAGAGAGGGCAACCACAGTGTCACAGCCAGCTGCTCCCCCTTCCAAGCTGAGGAAAGCATTTAAGATGTTTACAGCGACTCACCTTCTTCCCAAGTGAGGTGATGAAGGGGAAGGGGAGTAGTGAGGAACAACAACAGGACAAGGAGGAAGACTCCTCTGGGCTTCCAGTGGGTTTCTGTTCTCCCTTCTCCAGGAAAAGCTTGGGGCGCAGCACTTAACCCCCCACCAGAACCATCCAAGGAAGAGAGCAGGGTGGTGGAAAGCTGTGGGATGGGTGTTTCCTCTCAGAGGTGTTTAATACTAAGTGATCCTCAGAACTATTTAAACATTTTCTCTTCTCCTCCAGTGAGCACTTGCACTGTGTGGTCTTGGATCAGGCAGAAAAGGTGCCTTCTACAGAAATAACTGTGAAATGATAGGCAGAGCTGAGGTCTTCACTGAGGCAATGGTGTGTGACTTGTATGTACTTAGAGAGCATTGCTTTCCCATGGCAAGGAGTGGGGAATGTGGCCCTCCCCAGGAACTTGGGTGGCAGTGTACTGACTTAGTGGGGTGATGCCAGGATCTAGAGCACCCCACCAGTCCTTTGCCAGAGTGAACACCTCCATGCAGTTGTCCTGAGCTTGTGCAGCTCAGAGCTGACACGTTGAGCATCACAGAGCCATGGCTGCCCTTAGGGTAGTCACTGAAATAAAGGCTCTTCCCTGCTGCCCCTGTCCTTATCCTCCATCGACTGTACACTCCCTCCTGAGCTGCTTCTCCTGTGCTGCATGCTCCCAGGGGCTCACAGCTCCCTGGTGCTGGCAGATTTTGATCTGGCTCTTCCAGTTTTGCTACATTCCCATCAGAAGCACAATAATCGCAGCAGGTGCTATAGCACGATCTGTCACATGGGTCGGCAAACTCTGGATCCTCACATCCTGCTGGGCAGAGGCTGCATCTGTCTGTCACAGGGCAGACAAAGCCACTCTGGCTCTCAGGACTGCTATGCAATTCCTTTGTATACAGCTTTCATCTTTGGGCCATGCCCTGGTGGCTACATTTAAGCAAAACTCTGTCTGAAGCTGATGGGAGTTTTCCCTGTAGAAAGTGGGATTTTTCCATAACTTTCCACCCATTTCAAAGCAAACATGCATCTAGCCCAGGCTGAGCCAGACTGGTCAGCTAGGGAAACCCTGGCTCTTCTTTAGTGTCCCTCTAAAGAGCATTCCTGCATGCCTTCTTATCCCAGAAAAAAGATTATTCCTTCACTCCTGGGGGCATGGGAGCAGTCTTATGAAATTAACAGAGAAAAAGAAACGTTGTCTTTATCTCCCTCTTCTCTTTTCTTTTTTTTCCCCAAATAAAGAAGGATCGACTTGGTAGCAATCATGGGGTTTCCTGGACAAGAACACAAGCGCCCCAAGCATGTCATCATTGCCCCATAGTTGCAGAACCTGCTTCCCTGATCAGATTAGGGCTGTGCTGGCTGCTGGGATAGAAGGCAGGATTAGGAGATATTAAAAGGTTTCCAGGCAATTTTCTTGGAGGAATACCCAGCGTGACTTCAGCACTGCTCATTTGTCAGAAAAGATCAGCTCTGCAGGTTTCATCCCACAGGAATCACAGTGTAGGTCCTCCACCAAAAGGATAAAAGTAAAAATTGCCAATTTGATCAGAGTGAAACATGCATTGAAAATGGCTGTAGGTGCATTACCATGACTTCTCCATCCCAGGGAAGGACATGACATCTCAAAAATAGCTCCAGTATGTGCAGGCTGCATCTGTACCATGAGGTGGTGATGTCTCTGATGTGACCTGACAGGAATGGCTGCTGGATTTCAAGGTGAAGTCTGAGAGCTGATGGTGAGCAGAGAAAGCAAATGACTCTGTGGCAATTTGTTACCAGAGTAAAGATCATTCCTCCTCACCATACCCAGGACATATAACAGCCTTGCTCCTTCCAGCTCGGGGTGAGAGAGGAGGCCAGGATTGCCATTTAAGGGAGCATTTTTGGTACTCTTACTGATTACCAGAGCACCTCATTATCTTTTGTAAGACTCACACAGAGCCCACCTGCGTTTTGTGCAGAGGAGTTGCTTTCAACATATCAGAAGTGCTTCACAGCTTCCAGGAACCCATCAGTGCCTCAAAGACCCTCCTCCAGATGAGCTCAGGGGTCTCCAAAGCAGTCCCTACATGATATGCTGGCATGGCTTTTTCCCTACTCCCTTCACAGCTCCTGATTCACTTGCTCACAAGCAGATTCATGTTTTCCTGCTATTTTTACACACAACAGTCATCCTGGTTGTGTGCTGGAGTGCATGATGCACACTAACATGACCTGACATCTTTCCCCATATATGTACATATTTGACTAGACTTCAAGTCAATGCAGGCAAAATCACACAGGTTGGTCTTTTGAGTGTCAGCCATGCATTCGAAACCTCATCTATGGGGACCTTCTATTAGGATAAGCTCATGTGTGTATTCACAAGCCATTATGTGATGCTCTATTATGTCTGGATGAACAAGACATTCAAATTAATTTAAATGAATCTATCCATATGGCAGTGCAAACTCTTGTCACAGGAAGAAAACGATGCATAGAAATATCACATCCAAATTTTTCCATGGTGACCCGTGATGCTGGGTGCCCACCATCCAAGTTTTTTCTCTTGTGTTTGACATATCTTTGTTTCCCTATTTGTTTGCTTTGAGGACTTTGTTTTTTACCGTATTTTGAACATAAAGCTCCAATTAATGTCAGTAGAACTTCTGCTTGCAGATAAGGGAGGAATATTAAATAGATCTGCAGTGCAGAGAGAGATGATATTTTAGTTCATCTCATGCATTCGAGTTAGGAAATAACACTGTAGTTGGTTGGTGCCTTAAACTCCCAGAGATTTCAAAATACTCTGCTCAATACCCAGGCAGAAAACTTCCCACCACTGAAGGGAGGCTCCTCCTGGTGTGGAGATCAGTGGCTAAACAAAAGCCTGCCTTTAAGGAAAAGACATGGGAAAGAAAAAAATAGCACAATACAGGTGAACCAGAGTAGAAATATAGAAGGTCTTCCATGCCTGGATTAAATAGGCAGGACTGCTTGGGGCTGGCAGCCACAGCAAAGTGAGAGTGGGGGGCTGAGCTGAGGGCACAAGAGCAGAGTACAACAGTCCATCTCAGGTAGAGGTTTGTAGAGATGATCAAACATTTTTTGCCTTTATGGGTAATGAGCATGGAAGCATTTAAATGTATTGTTTTTCAGATATTCAGTGTTCCACACTGAATATATCAGGGAGCAATTCAGATGTTTTTCAAGTTCTGAAATTGAAATAGAATTGGACTTGTATGTGACTAGAAGATGAGCATGCATTTCCAAACTCCCTTATTGTTGACTGCTGCATTAGTGAAATTTATTTGAACTGGAAACTGTCTGGATCAGTGGGGATGTGCTTTTAAACAGTATTGCCTTAAGACTATCTTCACCTTGGCCTTACAAAGCACCCTTTGTATGCTTAGTTGTGTAAATCTTCACCATAATGAGTAGTTGGATCTGGTTTTGTCCTCAAACCTCATTTCAGGAAGTAATCTGGGGCTTTTCGTGCCTGCTCCCACTCACAGCAGGACATTCTTACCCTCCTTTGAGAGGCTGAAAATCAGAGGAAAGCAACATTTTCGTGATAAGCATATGCTGGCAGGAGCACTGCTATAAAACTTGCAACAAAGACTTTAAGAAGCCAGTGTCATAGCAATTAGATTCACAGCGTCTATTTAACTATAATTCCAGCAGCACTGAGGGTGAGAGAGCTTGTCACACAGAGCCAGCACCTCTTCCCACCTCTCTGAACAGTTTCGCTTGCACAGTTTGACTTGTTATAGAAAGGGACCCTGATATGGCCAAAACCCTCCCTTAGAAAGTTAAGACAGATATTTACAAGTGTGTTGCATCAGTTGTCTACATATATCCTTCTGTCCATCTAAGCATTTGCCTTCAGTACTGTCATCGAACATTTATCGGGCATAAAAGCTTGGGAACCAGGGAGATGACACTTCCTGTGGGAGGGGCAAGGGGCTGGGCATGGGAAAGCAGCCGTGGCTGCGCAGGAGGAGATGTGATGTAAACTGTAACAAGCATGGAGCAGAAATGGCAACATGAGAAGAACAGCTGCCCCAAGTGCTGCTTCCAAGAGGTCTTCAGTGCCCTAGCCCTTCTCCCTGACCCGCCAAGCCCTCCAGAAGCCCGATGGGGCCAGGAGGGGGCTGCCCACCCTGCTCCTGGGGCCCACAGGGACAGGTAATAGAGCCAAGAACCGAAGAAGAGGATAAGTCATCTGCTGTGGCAGGGAAGGAGAAGCTGATGAAGGCATCGGGGATTGCCACAATGCTACAGCAGCTCCCCTGTGTCTCTGGGCTGATGACAAGCCTTCCCCTTTCAGGCTGCCTTAGCATAATTCTGTAACTCACTGTTTCATTGAAGTGCCAGCCTAGGGAGAAGTCCAAGCAAACAACAGTAAAAACACAAAAGCAAGTGCAAAGCAAATGGGAAGGACTAGGAGCAGTGCAAGTGCTCAGCATCTCGCACTGCAAGGAAAGAGAAGGGAGCAAGAGGAGAGGAATCGAGAAAAGCATGATGAAATCACAAGGAGTTGGGACACTTCTGGACAAAACATGTTGCCCAGCTGAATTAAAGAGGACATCAGTAGGTTTCTATTTCTGAGTTTTTTGAGTCCAGCAACATTGTCAGGATCAGGGTTTTAAACCCCATCTATCAGGTCCTTGAGCAGTAGGAAACTGCCTTGAAAATCATGAAAGGCTTTTCTTTGTTTGGTTTTTAATTTTTTTTTAAATAAATGGTGGGTTCTTTCATTTTGCCTGCTGGTTTCTGAGCTTTTCAGGCCTATTTAATTTGCATATTTATGTCATCTTATGCAACGGTTCAAGCCTTTTAAAATTATCTTTTTTAATAAAAGCTTGGATTTTCCCAGAATCAAATTCCAAGTAATGGCAAAATGCCAAATATTGTCATGGTACTGATAAATTAGCAAGCTAAATTTAATAAGAATTTTCTGATAAAGAGCAAGTAATTAACAGGGTGATTACAGCAATCTTTTTTTATATGCTGGTGATCAGAATGCCATTGTATGTTCTTTTAATGTGCCCTAAGTGTGGTCTGACTATATTAATGTATCCACAGATCCTTAGTATTCTGATATTTGGGAGTTAATCATATGCTGAAGTAGAGTTACACTGATCTGGTGAACTTGTCATATGGCCTTATCCTTTAAAATAAATATATTTATATTNCCATAAGAAGGTATCAGATTAGAGCACTTGTATAGGGACTGTTGTGCAAATACGGCCTGCGTGTCTTACAGACCTTTGAGAAGTATAATTTGATAAGGAAGTAACCACTCTTCAATGGTTTGAATTTTTTTAATTGTTATTTTTCAGCTGAAACTTTTCTCCCCACAAAGCAAAGCAAACCTTTTTGTTCAACTATGGGACAAGTGTCTGGCCCAGTGAAGCCTTTTGAGGATGCTGAAGAAGTCAGCTAATTCCAGAATTATGTGGAGTCTTAAAGAGGATTTTGGCACAGCCCATTGGTTTAGGGAGGAATCAGAGATCTAGAAAGGAGTAGGGGATTAATGTCGTGTGACATGATATCCACTGACCCTAACTGTCAACTTCAAACCAGCTCAGGGGTAGTGGAGTTATTGCCTCCCAGCAGACAGATGTTTCTGACTTATCTCAGCTCTGGCCACAGCCCCAGCTGATGTCAGCATCATTTTTACAGAATGCAAGTGAATTAGAAATAACGTCAGGGAGCAGGGAAGGAAAGACAGTGGGGGAAAGACCAGTGGAACCACCAGCATTAGTGGGAAGATGGCCAGAACTTGAGGACAAACTGGAGCACATTGAAATCTTTTGGGTAAGGGAAGGGAAGCTACCTCCTACACTGCCCTACACTGCCCTGGGGGTGAGACACCCAAAAAAAAGGACACAGGAGACTGGGAGTGTGACACAAATTTTTAGAGTGGTGCCTGAGGGTTAGCAGTGAAGAGGACCAAATATCACACCAGAAAGTGTGACACTCTAAAACTGGGCTGGCATTAAAGAAGGCAGCTGAGTTACACAGTCTGTTTGCAAATTGAGTGAGATGAATAAGCCTGGGCTGGAGGGGGAAAAAAGATTTAAATCATTTGTGGTAGGATGAAAGCTTTTTCCCACAGAAGTTCAGGACATAAAGGCAAAATACAGGCTAGTGCTAGGAGGCACTAGGAAAGGAACTCTCCATCCAAACTGCAGACCAACGGGGACTCTTCAACATCAGTGAGAAGAAACTTTCTCTGGTGGGTTTTCTTGTTGTTTGTTTGCTTGCTTGTTTGTTTAAAAAGAGGGAGATTTTTATGGACTTGGTTCTTTACTGATGTCTTCCAGTATCACACAGGAACATATGTAGAATCTAATCCAGGGATACTGTAGATCAAAGTGGTGCTCCAGCTGCTGCACCATATCAGATACGGCTCTTGTAGCAGGACTCTGTTTGGTTTTCCCTTTTCAGACAATTTTCCAACAAAAAAAAAAAAAAAAAACCAGATCGAGAAAAACAAAAAATGGATTAAAGAGCTGTTATTAAAATAAAAACTTCCTCTTTGAGCTCACATGCCAGAAGACATCCAGCAATCAGCATGGGAGAGTGAAGCATCCCCTTACCTTTAGAGAAATTGAAGCAGTGCCATTTCTCCTCATTAGCTACTCGCATTCCCTCCCTCCAGCTTTGAGAGCTACCTGTGTAACCATGTTACAGTGTTTCTACCAATACGTGTAACATCAAAGAGGATTTTGGGACCCTGAGAATATGATTGTAAGAAATAGCCTATACTTCGTGCCACTGTCAGGATGTTTCTTTGGGCCACTGAGATGTTGGAAACCTCACTGCAAGCAGCTGTAAAAATCAAATGACAGTGAATGCCCAATAACTTGGACATTTCTGCAGCTTCCCTCTTCCACTGCAGTTAGCTTAATTCTGATGTTGCTAGGATATATCATCTTAGAGAACATAAACCCTACAAAGCCCTCACAGACAAGAGGATTAGAAGAGGCTGTCTACCAGTGGATTATATATATGAAAGAAGAATAAAATCAAACATAAAATACTTCATTTCTGGATAAAATTATGTAATTCTGTGGATGCAGAGATGAAATGGTCAGGCTGGCCTTATCAGTTGTGCACCCCCAAACAATAATGCTCTGCTCCAGCTGTTCTCTCAAGACACATCTCTGCAGAAGGGCAGTGGTGGCTTAGGAAACATCACAAACTCCTCTGTCATCTGATTAAATGCAGACAAATCCAAAGTAAACATAAGTACTCACTGCTTGAGCTGAGGCAACATTATTTCCCATTTATTCAGTGTCAAGAATTGCATGTTTTCAGAGAATGAGCCACTTCACTCTAACATATGTCAGAAATTGTGCCATTGGAGTATCAAGCCAGAGAGGTCCAGCTTCCTTTGTGGGACACTCCAGCAACCCTTCCCAGTCCAGCAAGGGTGGGGCAATGTAGTAGCTGTGCTTCCTCACTAACCTCTACCTAACAGCATCAGCAAATACAGACACTCTGCCATACATATTTACACATGCACACATAGAGACATATATAAACAGATATATAAACCCCCAACAATAGAGGACCTCTGTGTATATGTGTCTATATATGCATGTATGTGTATAAAATGCTCCTGTATTTTTTTATTCATCAGAATCAGGTATCTCCAATTTTACAGTTATTTCCCCTCTAAGCATTAAATATGTCATTAGAGAAAACCTGCCTATATCCATTGTGCATTTTATCTCTTTTCTGATGCCAACTAACTGCTCAAACATTAAATAGTTGCATTCCAGCACAGTCTTGGACTTGACATCTGTATATGGACTAATGTGATTCAAGTAACCAGAGTCCAGCAGGAGCTGAAGTCTGTGCTGGTTTTGGCTGGGGCAGAGATAATTTTCTTCACAGTGGCTGGTATGGGGCTGTATTTTGGATTTGTGCTGAACACAGGGTTGATAATACAGAGATGTTTTTGTTATTGCTGAGCAGGGCTTACACAGAGGCGAGGCCTTTTCTGCTTTTTGTGCTGCCACACTGGTGAGGGGGCTGGGAGTGCATGGGAGGTTGGGAAGAGACACAGCCAGGACAGGTGACACAAAGTGACCAAAGGAATATTCCAGACCATGTGACATCATGTTCATTATATAAAGTGAGGGAAGAAGGAGGAAGGGGAGGACATTTGGAGTGATGCCATTTGTCTTTCCAAGTACCCATTACATGTGATGGGGCCCTGATCTCCTGGAGATGGCTGAACACCTGCCCGCCCAGGGGAAGCAGTGAATGAATTCCTTGTTTTGTTTTGCGTTTGTGTGCAGCTTTTTCTTTTCCTATTAAACAGTCTTTATCACAGCCCACAAGTTCTCCTGCTTTTATCCTTCTGATTCTCTCCCTGATCCCCCTGGCGAGGGAGTGACTGAGTGGCTATGTGGGGCTTGGCTGCTGACTATACCACAACCAAGTCACTGCTCAGTGCAGTGTAAATGCATCAGATATGCTCTGATGGATAGGATTAAAATGGATAGGATTAAATTAATGCATTGCCACACTGGCTGGTCAAAACCATTTTATTTAATCCATGAAAGAGTCAATTAAATTGCTTGTAAACCTAACAGGAATACTGTGCACATCCAAGTCATGTGCTTAGCGTGGGCTTAACTCCAAGTTTTCCTTCACAGCAAAACTCCCCTCTGTGGCACCCCTAAGACTTGGGGGCAAAGTCAGAAAGTGATGTAAACCTTAGTGAAAGAGACCTGATCATATGCTACAGATATTTGTGCCTAAATGGTACCCATCCTTGTGCCTAAAACACCACTCACTGGGACTGAGCAAACCTTAGACACAGGGAGCAAGTAACAGGAAACCCATTAGGTTTAGTGACTGAGTACTTACTTGTTGGTTAGTACTAATCTGTAGTTGTTTCTCTGATGTGCACTTCAGTGTCTGTAACTGCCTCTGCATCAAAAAGATGTGCTGTATGATCTTGACCCTTTACTTAGATTTTGATCTCAATCCTTTCTTTTCCATTTACCACCTTGACTTTGATCTGTTTGGGAAATCCAGATATAATGGAATTTCCCTGATATTCATCTCTGTATGTGACATATGTGCCCTACCCATTTGCTTCTGCATGGACACCCTTCCATAACATCATGTATTCGTTCCCTATGAATGTTCAGGATATTTCAGTCTCTATGATCCCAGACAGCACTTTCTTTTTTTCTTCAGCCAAGGCACAAAAAAACCCACCCAAACACTTGACAAAACAAAACCAACAAAAACAAAACCAAAACCAAAACAAACAAGCAAAGAAAAAACAAACAAAAGCCCACAAAATAAAAACAAAACCAAAAAAAAAAAAAAAACCACCAAAACTAACAAACAAAAAACCCCAAACCAAATTATAGAAAACTAATTCTACTTCTTGCTTCTTGTTTTCCTCTGGGCTTTGGTCTTATTTCCTAATTCAAGTTCTCAAACTCATTAATGTTGCAACTCTGGGAATTTACTGGTCATGCAACTCTCCACCTCTCTGCTCTTGCCCTTTACAACTACACCGTAAGTCTCATTAATCCTTGCAGCATTAATTATTGTGAGAATCTCACATAGTTTGGGTTCTTTACCTAGACATTTCCACAGAGCAACCCTCCTCTCTGTAACAGGTCCTCAGTTAAGCTCTTTCTGAGGATCATGCACTCTTTAGGCCATCACAGGGAGATACTGGGAATGTGACAAGTTGCAGCAAAGCCCAGTAGTTTTTTGGCAAACCTAAACTCTAGCTGAGCTGGCCAAGCCAGAAAAACCTGGTGCACTTCCTCACACCTAGTCCAAGCACAGTTTTTGCGTGCATCAGGCTTAGCAGCAAGCACTCACATGCAAAAGAGGGTTTGTATCAAGGTATCTACAAATTCTAGTTATCCCTGGCAGGCAATGTCAGCATGCTTACTAGAAAGACTGTGTCTTTCCCATCACCATGAGGCTACCAGGACTGCAACAGGATAAGCTATGACAGAGCATTCCCAGAGTATCTGGACACCCTGGTCCATGTTAAGGGTTTGCAAAGTTCAAGCTTTCTCCATCAGACCAAGCTAAAGATCAGCAGAAATCGATGCCTGAGTGCCAACAAGGTCTTTCTTGAGAACGAGAATAGTCTGAGGTGAGTCTGTCCCCAGTGAAGATGGTTTTCCAAGATTTGCTGGAGAGTCATTTCCTAAAGCAGAAAGTGGAGTTTTAAGTCAGGACTGAATGTAAGACAGCTTGTGAAATCCTGAGACAAAATGTACTTTTTCAGATAGGCCAGGTGGAGATACGACGTCTTTCAACAGCTGAGTGCCCTCACTGTGGTTAAGACGAGTAAAAAACTGTCCAACATGTTAGTGCATAGACTGGCTTGAGGGTTGCTTGTTTGCATCCACAAAGCTCTGCTCAGCACAGCACTCATTTCAGTCTCATTAGCAGATGTCCTTGAGGTGTTTGAGGCTGGTGCCTCAAGACAAAGAAAGAGGTGTGCAGATCAAAGTACACCTTTGATCATCCAGGACATTATTTTTATGAGCTGGGTCAAAACACCACGAATTCCACAGATTCAATCATAATGAATAGGTCAGAGAGCAATAGGTGGTATAACTTGACACTCAATTTCTAAATGCAGAGGTGCCTTTCTCAACTTGGTGGCTGCTGGGCAGCAAGATTTATGGCTTTGCCTACAGGAGATAACTCCATTGCTAATAGGAAGTGAGCTATTTGTTAAACAGGAGAGCAGGGTGTCTGTGTCCCTTGGTTCTGCTTCCCACATTGTGGCTTTTGCCAGCATTATGGTTCAAATCATGACTTCAATGGTTTATAGGAAACTCAGTGTCTGAAGACCTCTGAATCCAATACTGGGACAAGAACAATGTTTTGTGTTGGAGAGCAATAGGAACTAGGCGAAAGCCACACCAGAGAAGGTCCTCTGCAAGGGAGTTTGTGTGGATTGCTGGAGTTTGGAAAAGACCATGAGGGAGGTTGTATAAAGGCAACTTTTCTTTGTCTTTCCAAGGCTGTTTCACATTTCAGATGATATGTATGCACCGTTCTATTTGGGTAACTTCATGAAATGAGCAGAACAGAAGGCACATGGGGAGTCACATATCACTGATAGAACTGATCCGAATGCTGGTGTGGGACGTACATTTTTCCAAACTGCTTTCCTTTTGCTCTAAAATTATACTGATTTTTGTCAGAGGAAATGCTTACAAAGTTCAGCTGTACAGGCTGTGAAATGCATGCTGTTATGCTCAAATGCTTTTAGCAGTTATCTATATCTCTCATTAGACAGACACACATACACACCCTTATGACTTGTTTGTGCCGTAATACTGTTGCTGAGCTGACTTAGTCTTTGTCAAGTGCTTTTTCTTGCAAATATTGCCTCTCTCTCCTGGGGTGTCATGAGGCAAACAGCTCAGCTGGCAACAAGTATGACCAGTTGGGTATATGGGTCTATGTTGGGTAGAAAAACTATACTTTGTGTTCAGACATATATTAGCAGAATGTTGCTGAACTGCTGCAGAGTGTAGTACTGCAGAAGCTTCAAAATATTTCATCAGTGCGCTCCAAGATTATTGAGTGATGAGATCTGTCAGCACACTGAGACATAGAAGTTTTTTTCTGACCACTCACTGGGTTCTGTAAGTACCCATAATTCAGTGTTGATGGCTCTGACTATGTATATTTTTAAATCACCCTGACAGATGCAAAGACTGGAGGCCCAGCTTTCAGCTATGTCTCAGCAACTGCAGATCAGTAAAAACTGAGTAGTTGCCAAGACAGTTGTGTTTGCAGTGTGACTGCTGCTGGGAGTGACAGGGCTATAGAGGTCTGATCTGCACAGTTCTTCCACTTCAAGGCAACGAGGGTGGTTGATAAGTTTGGCAGAAATCCAGCAATGGCAAACACAGCTTGGAAAGGGTGGAAACCACTGATCCAGTTTTATGTATGTCCAGGTAATTATCCACAGGAAAAATTCACATTGAGAACAAGCTTTTTTTTCCCTTTCCTTTCCTTTTCTCGTATTTTCTTTTTTTTTTTTCTTTTTTTTTTCTTTTTTCCCTAAAGATTGAGTCACTCTGGAAAACAATTTAAAAAAAACCCCCAAGTTGAGTAGAATGGGATTTCTTTTCCGGACACTCTCAAAAACAATCATTGTTTTCCCTCTTCCTGCACTGCTAAATCACGTTGCGAGTCTTATCATGCTTTGGCTTTGTTGGGCAGGTCACATGTCAACATCAAGACAAAGTCATACTGAAAACAGCACAGCCCTCGCCTGTAGACAGACCTGTGCTTGCAGCAATGCCAACAACCCACAGACTCTACTAAAATATCTGCAGTAGTTACTTCCTGCCCCTGCAGTCCCAAGTATATTTCCTAAGTCAGGAACATCTTGCAAATATTCTCCTATGAAACGCAGAACTGTCTTTCAAGTAGCAAAATAGAAGTAATTGGTGCTGCAAACCTTCATTCTTGTCCCCAAAAAAAGCAAAAAAAGAAGGATGTTTGAAGCCAATAAATGTGCTTCAGGGGTCATTAACTTCAAATCCGTTCTTTTGGAAAAAAGATTAAGTGCAGCACTGTACCTTATCCTGAGTCCCCTGCCAAGCTTTGTTTAGAAACAGCATTTTACTGACAACTTTTTTTTTCTCCCCTGTGAGAAAAACCTGCTCACCCAGGGCAGAAGCTGACTGTATGCAGCACCTGGCTGCATAACAAATGCCACTCTGAACTGCTCAAGCACATTAAAAGAGCCTCACTTCTCTTTTTATTTTAGGATCTGCTCTGGCAGGGACAAGGGAGTTTAATCTCTGCAACTCAGGGAGCAGCACAGCATAGGAAGTGAGCTGGTGCTCCTGCCAGCCACTTTGAGATCCCACATCAGCATCCGGTGGCTTTGGGTCTCCCACATCCTGCCAGAGAGGTTCAACCATCTCCTGCTGCAGCCTCCTTTAATGCTTTCTGATGAGAAACTGCCATGAAAAGGAGGAGACAGCAGGAATTAGGAGATTTCAGGGACGAGAGTCAGGAGAGGGGAAGGGAGCCAAGGTGGGGCAAGACACTTGGGTGTCCATTCGGGCTCACTGGGAGGGTGGATGAGTGCAGGTCTTTCATGGCACAGGTGGTCACCTCTCGTGAGTGAGCTGTGACTGATATGGGATACTTTATAGGGATGAGATTTTCCTTTTAATCATGGATGTGTCTTACATTTCAAAAACTGTCCAGTAGTCAATGAATCTACTAAACTTTAGGGCACGATTTCCTTTTTTGTGATTGACAACAACATATTTGGAGACATTTCAATGTATCCTCCATGTCTTGGAATCAGCTAATGCAATACTCCCCAGAAAGACTGAAATTGCTTTAGTTTGAAGCCTTACATAATACAGTTTTTAACAGGTTCACTTGTTCACTCTGCATCTGAATTAGAAATGCCATCATGAGTTCTAAGGGGTTTTAGATCATGAAAGGAGGAAGATTTATCCTATTTCTTAATAAAAGACTCCTGAAACATGTTAAATCTGCTGTGCTGAGACTCTCAGTATGTAAGAAGTCTTATGAAAATATGTTGCATGCAGCTTTCTATCAGATTGAAGTCACTCAGGAGAACTTACAGTGCCCTGAAATCACTGGTTTATTCAGAGAAATCATCTTAGTCAGATCGAGACTAAAACTAAAATCTGAAGTCAAGTATTTGAGTATGTGACAAAAACAATTTTTTTTCTTCTTCGCTAAGAAGTGTTTTAGATAAAAACGATACTTATGACTGAGAAACAACCAATTCTATCTTGTGACTTACCTCTTATGAATGCATGATATAGTTAATTTTAGCACATGCATCATTAGGTCATCCAATTTAATGTTATCATATAAAAAAATCTTGTGACACATTGTGAATTAAATGATAAACTTTCGATAATATCCCTTTGTTAGCTGCATCTAAGTGACCATTTAAGAATTTTAAAGTACAAGTGGGAAATGGTTATCTAACATTCAAAGAGATAAAGAAGGAATTTTGGTTGGGTTTTTTTTAAGAGCTAGGAAAGATATTTTAAATTCCTTTATTCCTTTTAATGCAACTTTATGAGATAACCATCATCTGAAAATATACCTAGATATTTTCATGTGTCTAAAATTAGCAAAAGTGAGATCTCTCCTGCAATTATAAAACTCTTGGAATTAAGAAAATATCTGTAAATATTGCTAAACTGCTTTTAAAATCAAATTGCTTTGCTGTAGATGAGAGGTTTGATCAGCTAAAAGAAAATATCTTCTTTTTACTGCTAGAAAGGCATCTTCCAAAGTTAACATCTTGCCTTATCAGAAGCTGTTGATGACACCATGAAAGTTCAAATAATTTGAACTTTTTACATTTTCAGATATTCTTTGTGTAGTTTTAGCACCCTCTTGAAAATAATAAAAAACCATGATGGGTTTCATATCTGTGCAATAGTGAGCTACCATGGAAAACCATTTGACATTTTTAGTTGAAAGCATAGATACAAAAATAAGCTGTATTCAACCACATCTCCTATGTTTTCTCAGTTGAAAAAGAAGCTGAGGGCTTGAGAAAACTTTCATCCTATCAAAATATATCATATCAGCTCCTGGCTCATCTTGGGATCAATATTATTCAAGTTACTGTCAAGACAGAGTGATCTGTATGTTTAACTATGGCTAATACCGCTGTAGCAGCAACAGCAGACACCTCTCTGTTAGCAACAAAACAAATAATTCAAGAATTTCCTCAAATAATTACTCTTCTTGTGATCAGCTCTTCTTGCTTTTAGTTTTCTTTCTGGTTAAAACCAGTTTATCTGCTCTATACACTATGCATATTGGAGCAATACCATGTACTGTGCCTAATTCAGCTCAGTATTTGTCCCCTAATAATTGCACAGGTCAAATTCTCTAGATAATATAAGGAAACATATGGAAGGTAATCTTAGATATTCTTTCAAGTAAGCTAAAGCCTCAGTTGGACTCAATGATCTTAGAGGTTTTTTTTCAGCCTTAATGGTTCTATGATTGACTCTATTATTCTTTGAAATGCATTTAAACCTGATATTTTTACATTTGTACATTGCTTAAAATTGCTTCTGTATGAAGACTGGAAAGAAACAGGACCCTTTGGTTTTACAAATAGTGCTTTAACATGAACACAAGTTTGAGTAAAAATGCACAGAGCTACAAGAGAGTGTGGGGGAAATGAAGTAGCTTCCAGCAGAGATAACTCTAGGTAATTCTTTCAGAAGTCCTCCTGGAGGAAGAATTATGCTTGGTTCTTCTGTTCCTTTTTCCCAGGAGGTTACCTATCCAGGCCATGGTTTTCCTTCTGCAAACAACAGAAGTGTAGGCATACCCACTTCAGTTTTTTAGAGGGTTTTCCCATCTCAGTTCCCCGGTAAAATCCTTACCCAAGCCTTGACCTAAACTCAGAAGGAAACACTTGATTTCCCATGCCGGCGTTATCAGGGAGCTTTGCTCTTCCAGTGACCACTTTGGTATCACAAAGCCCCTGGTGCAGCACACTCAATCTCTCACGACTGGAGCTGGATAAACATTTTCAGGACCCCTGCTGAGACTCCACTCTTGACATCTCCAGGCCATGTTATAAAAAAGTATCTTGACACCATGGCTTAAAGCCCAACCCTGTACACTGTGTTCACAGGAGAAGCATATGAATGGAATTTGTTGTGGTCTCTTGCTAGATGGATGCTTATCTGGGATGTCCACAGCTACTCAGGCTCCTTGAGAGGTGTTGGAATGTCCTCTGGTGGTTAAAAACACAATGTGGGCTCCACCCAGATGTACACTTCCAGCCAGATGTGTGCTGTCTGGAGAGGGGGCTTGGCAGACACCACGGGTGGAGATGTGAGACCCTCTGAAATCACAAGTCATACAACTGAAAGGGGCAGGAGGACTGGGTCCATTCTGTGAGCAAACCAGGCACCTGCTTGGGACAGACAAATTAGGGGAAAGTGTTCTCAGAGCTGCAGTGTGACTTGGCTATCTGTCAACCACATGTATTTCCCCCCAAAAAGGTACATTTTTGGTTCATCAGTTACATGCAAGGCTTGCTGCCCAAGCAGGGTGCTGCCTTCCCAGGACCATAGCTGAGGGATTCGCCCCATGAAGGGGCAAGGCCAGCCCTGTCTTTGGGCTACATCTGTTGTGCTCAGAGCCAAAGCAGCAGTAGCAAGAAAACTTTGGATTATACATAACCAGAACATAGGAGAGAAGCCACAAACCTGTTATTCAGGAAAGGAAAAGAAAGTAGCAGTAAGAATGGAAAGCAACTTCTTATTGCAGGGACTCTTTCCTTAAAGTGGCAGTCCTGTCTTGAAGGCTATGAGAAAGAGAATTCTGTGTGTACTTTTGGCTGCCCTGAATGGCTCTGAAGACCAGGTGATCTCACCAGGTCATTTTTATGATGATCTGTGGTCTGTCCTCAAGGTACATTTATGCATTCGTGTCTCCTTCAGCAGAGTTATGACTACATAAACTGAGGGCTGAAATCAGCCCATCTGAAGTGAGTCAAAGCAGAAGAAACTCGTTTTCCCTTTCTATTTAACAACGTTAAATAGATCTGTCAACCTGATGTTTATGCTGGTGCGACAAGAAAAGCATTCCTCCCCCTCATGGCTAATGCCTGGCCATATGTTTGTAAATGCCCTTTGGCTTGGGCAGGTTAAATGCTCAGCGTCCAAATCTAATAAAAGCCCACATTTCACTGATACTATACCCACTGCCCTCTCATGTGATTTCATTCATAATAATGATATTTCTTGTTGTAATTCTGTTATATCAGGATGTGGTCTTCCTTGCAATTTTTCTCAGTTTTGCTCATATGACATGATCTATACCAGAATATTATGAAAATCAAAGGAGATGTAAATCCTTCTAATGCTGGCATGTCTGCTTTAGTACTACAAACTACCAGTAAAATACCTTAGCAAAAATGGGAATTAAAATGCACAGGAAATTCAGTTTCTGTGAGAATCTTAAATCAATCCAGATGCTGCTGACACCTTTCACAGCCTTTTCTGTGGTTGTGGGTGTTGGTGTGAACTAGAACACCTACTGTCTTGCTAATTTGTGTCTGTGCATTAATGCTGATATAATCAGTAATATGCATAGCCCTGGCACAAAACATACCCAAGGTGAAAGATAAACAGCTTTTGTAAATTATAAACACCTCTAGCTGAAATTATTTTACTATCAGCCATGGTACTCAGTTCTATATTTCAGTCCAGTGAAAGGGATGGAGAAGTTTCAATGAAAGCTATTTGAATAGACAGCGATTACATTACTTGAAATACACAAATACTGAATTTTGCACACTGAAGTGACTGGAGCACTGGAAGCTGCTACTATTGTAAAATACAGTGACAAAATGTACAGAGAACTTACAGGTTGCCTGGGGGAAACCTCATGATTACAGATAAATTCTGTCAATGTGTCTGCTAGAAAGGCTGTTCTGCACTTAGAACTCAATAAACATGATTTGTGTCTAAGATTCACTTTTGTCAAGCCACCTATTACACATGTTTTATGTGTATTGCTTCCCCTCAGCCAGGGAGGGCAAATATATTACACTTCTGACATCATCCTCATCGTTGTTTCTTCACTTGCTAAAATTATTTGGATTTATTTAAGTGGAACTAGTATGATTTACAATTTCCTTTTTCTTTTATCTTTAATAGCCCTCACAATTTGCAACCTGTTGTTATGGTTTGTAGTGCTGTGTGCATGACAACATGCTTTGGTCTTTCCTTAGCTATGGAGTCTTAGATGGCTCCACCACAGAGGTGAGGGTGGGACCTTGGTTTTGGAAGATGCCTGCGAAGAGTAGGGTTGTGCTTTAGCACCACCTTTACCCAAAGAAACTCCACAGATGTGCAGGAAGAGGCATTATGGTAACACCCACAGAAAACAGAAGTTATCAACATGCAGCAGCAATAACATTGAAGACCACTGTAGCCATTTCTTCTCAATGACACGGTGTTGCCTGAACTGTTTCTTGTTTCATAACCCCAGACTTGTGACTGTGCATCCAGAACTGCACTGCTCCAAACTCTCTTGGATCTTAATGCATGGTAATGATCGTAGCAGGACCAGTTCATAGGAAAGCAACCTCCCTGCTCCTACATTATGTTGCTTTAAGTGTATGTACTGCATACATATATAAGGCTTTTTATTCACAGTATCACACTTCAGGTCAGCTGCTTAGTCCTCATAGTTCCTGGTATATTTTTAGCTGGACATTTAGTTATAGACTCTGTGGTCTGTGATTGTTGGAGCTTGGCTCCTGTATGATTGTAGAGGTCAGGGGGTGGTAGGAATCCTTTTCTATCTCTGCAGACAAGCTATGGAACAGGGCTAATCATTTGGATCCTATGGGAAATGGCCCATCTGTGAGACTACAACAAGCTGATGGGTTACTGAAATTTGAGTCAGCTCCCAGCAGCACAGTTTATGCGGCCTTGAAAACCAAAATTTCTCTTGCAGACATCATTCAATACCTCTTTCAACAAAATTCATCACCTTTATGCCTCTTAACATCCTCCCTTCAGACTAACTGCCTGAAGAGCAGCATTTTTTTTTCTTTGTATCTCAGAAAGGTTATCAAAATACTGTATGTTCTTCCTGATTCAAATGTTGCATGAAGGAAAGCAGACAACTTGAGCTCATGTTGTACAATTGAGGTCTGAAAAATCAGCAGGAACTTCAAACTTAAGCAAGTTAGAAAACTCAGGCTGTTGAATATAACCCAGTGTCATACATCAAGGTGTCATTTAGCACACAAATAAAAGTTTACCACAGTGCAAAAACTTTAAGGTGTCATAAAATACAAACCATTCATACTTTAGACTTCAAGACCCCATTGAAAAGGCATGCACTTCTTTCCTTCATGACTTGTTGCTGCAGGGAGAGAGCTTCATGTAAAAATCCCTGCCTCAATTTTAAACTTGACTTGTTGGTTTAAATGAGCCAAATTACAGCCATTTGTTTCTGTTGAGCCATGTGGTTTGAAAGATTCCTGCATTTTTTCTCAATCAAGGTACTTAAGTAGTGCAACGTACTGGTGTCTTAATTTTCTTTTTGAGATGCTAAAAATAAAGTTGTCTTCTGTTTTCCTTATTTCAGATATTTTGGTTTTCAGTTCTTTAAAATTTCACTGGTCTTCTCTCTGTAGTTTTTATCAGCCTATTTCAAACAAGCCATGCAGATCAGATGCCAGACTGGTTTACTGGGGCCCTCAGCTCTTGGCCCCAGATTCTCCTAGCTAGCTGACTCTGTCCCTGGCCATGGTGTGTTCTCTTTGTTCTGACTTGGATGTCCTTTCATGTGGCTGGGCCAAAGCAAATCAAATATTACAATGAGGCCTTTCAACAAAACTGCTATTAATATGTATTACGGCAGTGCCTGGAGTAGCCAGTTGAGATGGAGACTGTGTGTGTTGTCTAGCTAAACATTGTCTCTGTCCTGAAGCAGCAACAATCCCTGGGTAAAATCTGCCACACTCCCCTGGAGTACCTTGATGCTCACAATCATTAGCTCCATTGAATTTAGTGGCACCATCCATGCATCAAAATATAATTTTTTGTGAATGACAGCAGCAGCAATCTGTTAAAATTTAGAATTGCCCTGTTCCCTGGACGTGTGATATTTCTTGAATTCATCATGAAAGACAAGGTGAAAGAAATATCACAAAGAGCTGCTTGCAAATCCTTTCTGAGAATCCTATTTCTCCTGAGAGGAAAGTAAGAGACACTTTAAAACCAGGATTTAGGAATGCCACTTTATTAAACTGGTAGATGAGGACATAATGTGTGTCCATTTTTGCCTAGTTGACTTCAAAGGATTCAACTGATAATGCATAAATTAACTGATTAAAAACTTTATTGGAAGATTAATAAAATCAGAACAGGACCTGGATATTCCATTACAGCTTTACTGAACTCTATTGTTAATAAGCTCTGCCTATTACTGTGGACAGAGCACTGTGCAGGGGCTTGGTGACCTATCAAAGTTTTTTGAGTTTAATTAATAATGATAAAATCCTGCTTATAAGTCTTTCAGCTTAGATAGTAAATTACATTTGAAACTATAGCCTGTGCTTTAGCATGAATAAATCTTTTCTAATTAATGATGTATCTTCAATAGGAGAAGCCCCTAGTCCATGGTCCTAGGCTGGGGCTTCCAAGCACTTCTGATCTGCTTCAGAAACATGGATGGAGGCACACAGGCCTGGGAGTTAAGTTGCAAAATGAAAGAAAGATCATGGAGAATCCTGTACAACCACCTAATGTATAGTCCCATTGTCTCTACATTACTTCTAAATCAAAATGGACAGATAATGGTGAGGACAAATGAGACATCAAGTTTCACTTACTTTCATTTTCCGAATGGGTTCAGGGCTTCAGTGAGTATTGCAGAATTTCAAACTTGTTATTAACCCAGAGCTTTATAAAATGAATATATAGATGAATATTACATATAGACAGAATAATAAATAACGAACAAGTGTTTGCCTGTTTTAATACACTGGCACAATAAGTCTTCCTCTTACAGACTTGCTCAGCTGCAGGTAAGGTTGGAATATCTAGATTTATTAGCCTAAAAAAATTCAGTTGCTTTGTGCTTCATATTTCTTTTTTAATTCATAAAAAAGCCCAATTTTTATGCAGATTTTTAAAAATTATCGCTTCAAGCAGAAATCAGCTTCCTTCTTTATCGGATGAAATGAACTACTGTGCCACTACGTGCTTCTGAGATTTATGCAGAGAAAACAGAAGCTGGGGATGCCAAAGCCCCTACAACCTGGACAATGATGGCCCTCAGCCACTCTGATGTTCAGAAGCAAAGCCAGAGGGTTCAGACCCGCATCTCCTCACCCACGTGGCGGGAAGACCTTGCTTTTCCCTGTGAAGCTGTCCTACTTTGCAGCACGGAGTAATACGTTGCAGGGAACAGCAACTGAGTGTAGCTGTAGTCCAAGGATTAAGGGATTCACCCAGAAGGGAAGAAAACTGGTTTAATCTCTTCTTCAAGGGCTGTTTATGCTGATGAATGCAAAACAGGTAAGCTGCCTGTGGAACAAGAACTGGCATGAAAGTACCCCTCTTTATTCAGGCATGAGCTTTGCTGGGGCTGGGGGAGTGAGGATTCCTAAAGGGAGTTAATTCTGTACTGCTGGGCATCATGAGGTCTCTCTGCAAGGCTGAGGGACAGTCAGTCATAATTTCAGCACTGATTGCAATAACAACAAGCCTGAACCCTGGGATTTTCAAGACTTTTAGGATGAAAGCAGCCATGTAAAGTCAAACCACTGTGCAATAAGGCATCACTTTAATCCATTAACTCTCCATTACAGGCTAAGTATTTGTCTTAATTACCAAGGCTGACTTTGGAGGGTAGCTTAACCACATGATTGCCACTAATAGGAATGAAAAGTTTATTGTTGCATCCTAGACTTTGCCTAATATCTTAATTTCACCCTCAGAGCTGTGCCTGCAGGCAGCAGTCAGATGAGATCCATTTAAAGAAAAATGTGTTTAGTGTCAGCATTCAGGATTTAGTGCACATAGCTTGATCCTCTTTATTTGTAATTCTCTGTTCAGGCATTTCCCTTCAATGTTGTGAGAGCTTCTTGAGCTCTGAAAAGGCCAGGCTGAAGGATAACATGTGGTGCAATTACAGAGGAGTTGCTTTTCCTGAAGTTAGGGAATGTGAACAAAAGGCTTCCTCGGCCTGTCCAGTTTTCAAAATCTATTGTCTCAAGCAGGGAACAGGAGGCAAGGAACAGGCAGGGCTTTGGTCTTTTTCTCCTCCCTTGGACTGCCTCCAGTGTCACCAGTGCACAAGCCTCAGTCTCAGCTCTCCAATGACTTCTGTTCAACTGCAGGGAGCTGCTGCATCCCTGCCCCCCTGGCAGCCCTCTCAAGGGCATTGCAACAGCTGAGAATAAAAGGAATGCAGCAGCTCAGGTCACCTTTCTCTCATCCCTGCTTCAAAATACTCCTCTTCCAGAAAGGAAAGCCATGGTTTGTTCCAGTAGTGCTGCACCATTCAGCAAGTCTCCTCAAATTCATAATAACCAAGGTTGTGAGGGAGAGTTTAGAGGTGTCAGTGCAGAGCAAACAGTTGACACCCTAGAAGCTGAGGCTCTTGATTTGGAAAGCCATCTCTGCCAGTGGGAAACAGGTTAGAAAAACTACTCCTCTCTCCATTTCAGCCCCTTCCTTCCCACCCACATGCTGCAGCTCACGTTCCCCTCAGTTGCGCCAAGGCAGCTGCTTTGGGGACTGCTGCAAACAGGATCGCTTCAATTCGCTCTGCTTAAAAATAAACCTTTTTTTTCCTATTATTCTTTAGCTTAAATTATGTCAATAATTTACTCTGCAGTCCAGCCACAGAAGCTGATGCATTGCTGAATGGAGGGGACAGAGAGACACAGTGCTGGGCAGCAAAACTGTGGCTGAGGAACTGTTTCATTGTAGCACAGTCCTGTTCTCCCATCAGGTTCCTAGTGTGACCTGGATATTCCACTCTGGACGGAGCTCCTTGGTCATTAATACTGAGCTGTACACTGCTTGATCAGGCAGCAGTAGGAATTCACGCCCAGTGAAACAGGGAAACACCATTGCACGTGTGCTGAATTTAGGAAATAATGCACCATGGACTGTTTAATCTTTAATATTCATGCTAACCTTATCTTATGGGAAGCAAAGTAATACCTTTCCTGCAAAGACTGCAAAGACAAAGTTAACTCATCCACACTCCCAATTATCTGGAATTAAGTTCAATAAGTAGAATTAGGCATGTAAATCAAGCCTGTATCTTAAAAAAGAATCCTTGCATGTTTGAAGGAGACATTACTGGTTTTGGATTTCCCAGGGAAGAAAACAGGTGTAACTCAAAGTAATGAAGTAAAACTAAAGAATTAAAAATTTACATTAAATAAAAACAGAGAGAAGCGCTGGATTCTGCACAATCTTGCATGAGCAATAACCTGTATTTCTTATACTCCAGAAGGATTGGATTAAATAATCAAACTGCAGCAGAGGGAATAATTTTTCATAGGCAAGACAAGCACAGAGATAAACTTACCGGTCTTGATCCCTGTATACTTTCTGTGAATCTGAAAATGATTAATGGATTTATTTCCAACAGAATACATAAAATAAAGTACATTTTTATCAGTCACAACATAATTGATCTTATTAAATACTTAATTGAGTTCAGCTAACCTGTTCATATGAACAAGACTACAGTGATCAACCACAGGATGGCCATTTTCTGATTGGCCTGCAAATGTCACTGTAGTCACGGCCTTGGCACTGCCTGTCTGAGCTGAGGCAAATTTATAAGCTGGATCTACAGCACAATCTTCACCACATAGTTTTTATACTGATTCTAACTATTTTGACTCAAGGTGTGGCTTACTCTGAGGAAGTTAAATGACATTGCCCTGGGGCTGATTCTTAAACTGTATTTCTACTGGAACTTGTGGGTACCTTAAGGAGGGTGGGCTATATTAGCCCCAGTTCCATCCCACCCAAGAAGGGGCTGAGATGCGGTGTCTAAGCAGTATTTAAGTTGCTACTGACCTGAACCCAAATTTTTTCTGCCTTTTTTCAGCACGGGGAGGTGAACTTGGTTGATTTACTCTGCTGAGTTGGACAACAGTATAAACATGTACATTAGCAGACAACTCTGGGTGCTGCATTTAAAGAGGAAAGGAACTTGTCAAAATGGATGTTTACACTTGGACAAGTCAGACAACATCCTCAGCCACCACTTGCATCTCTCTATTCCACTTTTTTTTTTTTTTTAAGGGAAATATTTCCTCAAAGGGACATCAAGACTTGGATTATTACCTTGCAGAAAGAAGATGTGATGAGTGTTTCCTACCACCTATGCTTTCTTTCCTTTGGGTCCTTCTCCACATACGAGCATTCTAGATGTTGTCTTGCTTCAGAGGTACCTCCATTAGCAGTAAAAGAGATACTATATATCCAAATAAGGAATTCTAGTTCTCCCTGCTGGGGCCAGACGCATTATTTTTAAGCCTTGAGCTTAATGAGGGCATCAGATTTGGAAGATCTAAATGCTGCTTGTTGAGTATGTCCTTGTAACTCTCGGTAAGACAGGGAAATACTGTTTTTATTTTGCAAGTTGGGTGGAGTTTTTTTCCTAATTACACCATTGTCAGCTTAGAAAAGTATTTATCTGTTATTTACCTGTTATGGATGTTCTTCTTCAGCCCATCTGAATTCTACTTGAACGTTTTCCCCTGAAATTCAATATTGACAAGGCTGGCATCATGAGGTAGCTTAACACCCTTGTGACCAAAACAAAATTTCCCACACATTTTGGTTAGATAAACAGTCTAACTTTGGAGGGCGTTATTCCTGCAAACATCCCAGTTTTAGATGTGAATGGCAGCTTTAGCTGAGAATAGAACGATGCCAACAGGCTGTGTCAGGTCAGGTGAGGTAAGAGAAACAGGTGACCTAATTTCTTTCCCACCTGGCAGGAGGATCAGCACAATGGCTCAGTATTCCTCTGCTTATTTATGGACTTTTGTAAAGTCACCCTTCCACCGTCGGACCATATTAGTACCGAAAAATCTATCTGTACCTCGTTTTCCGAAGTGCACACAGACTATTAGTTGGCCTTTTCGAAGCACGGGCATTATGCGCCTCCCTTTCCTTCTCCAGCCCCGCACTCTGAGGAGCCGCGTGCGGGACGTGCCGGAGCACCGCCAGCCCCGGGGCGCTCCGCAGGCTTCCCTCGCGCGGGTGCGAGGCACGGCGCAGCCCGGCAATGCAGGAATGCCGGGCAGGAATGCAGGAATGCCGGGCAGGAATGCAGGAATGCCGGGCAGGAACGCTTAAGAGCGGGAGCAGGCCCTGCACGGCGAGCGCTGAGGGCGGGCTCTGGCGCCCCCTGCCGGGCACTGCCCGCCATGGCCGCCTCGCCTCACGCCCGCCCCGCCCGCGGCCTGTGGCGATCCCCGTCAGCCGCCTTCCGTCAGGGACCTGTCAAAGCTTTTAACGTTCCTCCCCGCCAGCCGGTGTGGGAAACAGGGCAAACCTCATAGGACCTTGGAATCGTTTATGTAGGAAAAGACATCCAAGATCATCGAGTCCAACCGGACTTAATGCGGCACTGCCAAGGCCACGACTAAACCATGTCCCTAAGTGCCACATCTACGCGTCTTTTAAACACCTCCAGGGACAGGACTCAATCACTTCCCTGGGCAGCCTGTTCTAATGCATGACCATATTTTCCATAGAGAAATTTTTCACAATACCCAGTTTAAATCTCCCTGGTGCAACTTGAAGCTATCTTGTCCTGTCACCTCTTGCTTGCGAGAAGAGACCGATCCTCACCTGGCTATGCCTTCCTTTCAGGTGGTTGTAGAAAGTCATAAGGTCCCCCTGAGCCTCCTTTTCTCCAGAATAAACAACCCCAGCTCCCTCAGCCTTTTCTCATAGGACTTAAACTCCAGACCCTTTCCCAGCTCCATTGCCCTTCTCTGGACTCACTCCAACACCTCAGTGTCCTTGTAGTGAGGGACACAGAACTGGACACGGGATCTGAGGCGTGGCCTCACCAGTGCTGAGTACAGGGATGATCACTGCCCTAAATCTACTCATTTCTACCATACACAGCAATGCCATATGCACCTGGGGGCAGTAAGAGCTTGTTTATTTTCTATGGCACAGGACATTGCACAGCCTCAGATTCTTCTTTAACCAAGTGCGGCCTAAACCTAAGGCAGAACTGCAGTCTCCAGCATCCCACTCAAGGCGAATTCATCTCTGTGCTCACCAGCCACAGGTGGCTAGATAATAGTGACACAAGTACCATCAGGATCTTAATTCTCACAGCCACTCCAGGGGAAGTTAATATCCAATGCCATTTTTGAAAAAGCAGAGTATTTTTATCAAAGCAAAAGTTGTCCTCCTAAAATGGAAGATGTGAAATGTAGTACAACTTGTATTTGTGAGTCCTTTCCAACTCAGAATATTCTATGAATGTGTAAAAAAATACTCTGAAGTACCATAGAGCAGCATGAGCAGAATGTGTGTTCTACTGGACTTAAAAACATTCGCCACTATTTAATGACCTATAAACAAGGATGTTTGTATGAGGATTCCTCCATAGATGTTTCCACTTTCTCAATCTCAAAACTCCAATTTTGGGAAGTCTGTGTAGAGACATGACATGGGGCCAGATCCCACAGCCACAAACTCAAAACCATACGCCCACCAAACCAAATGGACACAATGTGAAATAAAAAGCAGCTGTTCTGTGATGGCTTAAATATATTTCATCTGAGGCTACCATGGCCATTTCCCTCTTTTCCTTCCCTACCCTCTCAGAAGCTGACATCTGTCCTCCAGCTGAATTTGCGGAGTCTGATTTCAGTTTAGTTTAGAGATGGCCCTGGAACATCTTTTGGGCAGTCTATCATACTATGACCTCATCCCCTGCTGTTCAACAACAGACTGAAATTATTTCAACCAGCCTATTAAATTGGGGAACTACAACAAAAGCAGAAGCATTCTATGACATACAGCATTTATAACACTTTTAGCACTAATCACCTGTTTTGTTTTTTTTCCATGAGCTAGAAACTGTATTTCTTGTTAATTAGCTTGCACTGGAAGTTACCCAGTAGCTTGCAAAAGCAAATGTGATCCCCTCCTCAAGATACAAAGACCTTAAAGAAAACCTCTGTGGTGTTTTGATAATGCTCTTGTGCAATTTGTTTTTCTGCTTGGGATTTTTTATAGGGACTGTCTAATTATCTCAGACTAATCCTATGAACATCAGACATTCTGCAGCTACAACCAACTTATTTGCAGCTACAGATAAACCCTTGCACAATGCTCCCTTTATGAGTTTTTTAATTAAGTTAGTACTTCTCATAACTAAAATCAGAAACACTGGCATACTTTCTATTCTTAGGATCCCAGCATTTCTAATTGCACAGATCTATTAGATCACCTAAGTCAATTGACCTGTACAAAACTGGGTCCTATTAAAAACAGAACAGAAAGCCTTTTGGGGGAGTTCATTACCTTTTTTCAGGGAAAGCAGTAATTGGAAATCCTATTTTATAAAGATATCTAGGTCAGTTTCACATTCAAAGATTAATTCCTCCTTTCATTGCTATAAATGCCTAAAATGCCTTAATTATCAACTCCTTAAGTGCAGTGCATTCTTTCTCAGCTATTAACATGTATCTCACTGCTGCTAAGCAATGCTGAGAATGGATGGGGGGACTCTGCACTCATTTACCTCCATAGGAAGAAGCCCACGTTGCTGCCAGTGCCTCTGTTACTAATTATTCCTGGTGATTTGTTTCATTCAGGATCTCAGCTGACAATGTGAACCATTTGGTAGTGCAGGATGGATTTTGTTCCCATGGAGCCTGTGAGCCTTTCTGTCTTTGGCCATCAGCTGACAGGGAGACACCAGCAGGTCTCTAGGTGGCCTGAAGTTCCTGTGACAGATCCATAAAAGCAGGAATTTTCCACAGGGTTTGAGGTAGGAGTGAGAGGTGGCATTTTTACAGCTAATGCAGCCACAACGTTGGTCACTTTTATTTCACTATATGCCAACTTTGCTCCCCTAACCAAACCACCTCCCAGTGCTGGCCTTGGCAGCACCCCACAGAACATCTCTTCATTCAGCACAGCCAGAGTCCTAACCCAGGCCTCAAATGCCATGAAGGCAGAATGACATGACTCTTCTGTATGCTCCCATATGTCTCTAGCTTTTATAAAAAGGAATCAAAATATCAAGGCAAAGGAAAGAAAGAAAACAAATATAAATAATTTAAATAGAGAATGGAAAGTGAATAGAAAAAAAATAGCCAAAAGAGGATGTAACAAACACTGTATGCCCTAAGAACAAGAAAAAACCCTGCATTTACTTGTGATATTAAATTAGAGAAATAAAAAATCCCACTGATTTCATTGAGAGCAGAATCATACCTTGGCTTGATGCCTGTGAGATTGCAAAAAAACTATATCTATGTTTACCATCTAAAATAACCCCTCCATACTGAAAATTTACTACTATTCATCTGCCAGGGCTTCATCCAGTTTCAAGGACTTCAATGATCTTAACAAAACTGAGTAACTTCTCTCTTTACAACTAAGTCTTTAGTCCGGTTGATGAATATTAAGATCTTAGCATTCAAGGTAGCTCACTAATTTTCTTCAAGGAATCTGTGGACTATTTTAGCCTTGAAAGGTAACTAAGAAAAGCAAAGATATGGACAACAGCTCCCATCCATCACAGAAATTTATTCCTCCTTTGAAAAAAGTGTAGGATGCCTACACATCAGAACAGTTCAAAAGCACTACAGATATAATCAGGAAAAAAGCCCAAAACCCAAAACTGGAACAAGACAGAGAGGGGAAGATGTTATGCAGAGAGGCATCTGTTCTAACAGGTCAGCATTATAAAGAAGACAGAACAGAAGGATATAACCAAACAGGTTCTACCACTGCATTTCACCAAATTCATTGTTAATGTTTGAACCTTCATTGCCAGATTAATAGTCCATCAGGTAATCGAGGATGTCTGCTATCTCTTCCCTGTTCAGTCATTCATACAGCAGAGGTCAGCGCATCACTGACAGAGGATTTCCTGGTAAGAGCAGTTAGCACTACGCATGGTTCAAAGTAAGGGCTGCTTCTCAATATCCCCTCCTTTGTGTGAATCCCCTGACAGCAAAGCTACACACTCAGCTTGCTGGGTTTTCCAATGAATTCTTGTTTCACATTACATCTTTATTCAGAAGGAGGCTGAGCACATGCAGGTCATAGCATTAGGCCAGACCCTAATGCTGAAGACACTACGCACAAGTGTGTGAGACCTCTTACAAGGAGGAAGGAACTGCACCCACCAAACCTGCAGCCTTCTCAGTCAGAACCTTACCTCAGAACACAGCCATTTCAAAGACCCTAGGTCTTTGCTTCCCTGAAACTGAAAGTTAGCATTTTTTTCTAATCACAGAAGGGGGAAAAAAAAGACTAAGCAAAACTGAATTATTAAAATTTATGAATTTGACAAAAAAGTCTGACGGTTGCTCCTGGGTTTTCAGCTGTTCAGATGGGCAATGAAATGAAAATTACTCTTTCAAATAGTCCTACCCAGGTGTCAATTAGCTGGGAATCTATTCAAAGGCTCCAGGTACTGACACAAACCCACTTATGTTTCAGGTATTCAATAAGCTGTGTTGCAGTAGATTCCTGAGAACTGATAATAGACTGCAAATGCAACAGTTTTTCTGTTTTCATACAGTGAATGCGAGTCCTCCCAACAGTCCAGAAAAGTTGCCCCTCCCTTCAACCTTGCTTCTTCCAAAATGTGGACTTCTTAATAGCTGCTAACAGATTATTTTATTATCTAAATTTCAAATATAACCACACCCTGCAGTGTGAGGTGGTGCCTGGTAAATAGTTCCCATTATCTACTGCAGTAATTTACATTAATTATGAAATGATTGGCAAGAATCATGTGAAAACTTTGGCAAACTAGATGGAAGACAAAGGCTGGGGCAAGGAGTGACTTTTTATGACCTCATATAGTTAAACAAGGCCAAGGGCAAGGTCCTGCATCTTTGTCAGGGCAAGCCCTAGTACCAACACAGACTGGGGGAAGGATGGATGGATGGATGCATGGATGGATGGATTAAAAGCAGCTTTGCAGAAAAGGACTTGAAGAAGCTGGCAGATGAAAATTTGGACATGACTCAGCAGGGTGTGCTCACAGCCCAGAAAGCCATCTGTATCCTGGGCTGCAACAAAAGCAGCGTGGCTAGCAGGGCGAGGGAGGGGATGCTGCCCCTCTGCTCCACTCTGGTGAGACATCACCTGGAGTGCTGCATCCAGCTCTGGGATCCTCAGAGCAGGAAAGACATGGACCTGATGGAGTGGGTCCAGAGGAGGGACACAAAGAAGGTTAAAGGGCTGGAGCACCCCTTCTATGAAGACAGGCTAAGAGAATTGAGGTTGTTCAGCCTGTAGAAGTCTCAGGGAAGATCTTAGGGCAGATTCCAGTACTTAAAGAGGGCTACAAGACAGCTGGAGGGGGACTTTTTACAAGGAGATGCAGTGACTGGACAAGGGGGAATGGCTTCAAATTGAAAGAATGCAGGTTTGGATTAGATATTAAGAAGAAATTCTTTATTGTGAGGGTGTTGAGGCACTGGCACAAATTGACCAGAAAAACTGTGAATGCCCTGTTCCCATGTTGGACACCAGATTGGATGAGTCTCTGAGCAACCTGATGGTAAAAATGTCCCTGCTCATGTCATGGGGGTAAGACTAGATGATCTTTAAAGCTTCTGACCTTAGCCATTCTGTCATTCTGTGATTCTATGAAATGCTACCAGTAGCCAAAGCTCCAACATAATTCACACACCTCTACATGTTAAATGTTCTTAAAATAATGCAACCTGAAGACCTCCTTCACAATTCTTTTTTCCCTCTGTAATTTTCTAGTATTGCAACCATTACAGGTCTGCCTTTCTCAGTGAACCTGTACATATGTCAAGCTAGTACAACTAAGGAAAGACCCAGACAGCAAGACACATATTTTGAATAAGTATCAGTTGCTCCTTAACCTTAACTTTTTTTTTTTCACATGTTGCCCAGCCCACATAAGATGAAACTCATTGCCAGTCTGACTGCTGGGTTATGTTGTGAAATGAAAAGATTATTTGGTTTGGCTTTTGGCCATTTGCATAGATATTATTAATGAGAATTTGGATAGATTTAAATTCTGTTTCCAGCAGACTCCAGAGCCAGCATAAACTCTGTACTTTGTGCACAAGTGAAACTCAGTGACAAGTCTGTACTTGAAAACAACTTCAAACCCAAACTCATCTGGCAACCTGGGCACACCCGGTATTTTATTCTTCCAAAGTCTGCCACACAACGCCCACTATGGATTTACAAATTGGTGTCTAATTGACAAATAACTAAGCAGACACCTAGATTCTCTTTTCTGTGTTCTGAAAGAAACTGTCTTTCTCATAACAAGTTGCCCTACATCTTAAAGACACTTTAGATTTTATCTGGACTAAAGGATTTTGCCAGCTGAAGTCCTGCTAGTACAGGTTTCTGCTGGTGGTTTTGAAAAGCTGCCCAGAAAGGTACCTTAAAGCAGCCACGGAGAATGGTAGGAGATACTACAGTGATGTCTAACAAGACTCACACCATTTAACACACTGAGTGAAAATACACACTAGGGTGGGCTAGCCTGAAACGTTATTTCTTAAGTTCTTCAACTGAGTTTGTTCCAGGTCAGTAGTTAAACAGTTCTGTAATTCTTAGGGTCTGAAATAGGAGGTGTGTGCTAAGATTCCATTTCATTGGTAAAAGCTGCATGCACATTAGGAAATTCTTTTCCAGTAACATTTCAGCAAAATTTTTCAGTTACAAACCTGACCTGAAAACCAGATGGTTTTAATATCTTGGAGAAGTAATGTAGCCTCATGCAGTGATATTAGAAACAGCTGATATTCTCATTTATGCAGTAAAAGAAAAAAATATATATATAATTTGATGTGGCACTATGTACAGTAGTACCTAATATGCTCTCTCAATAATGTTAAATAAAAATTTTGACATTCCTTGTCATTCTTTTTCCTTCAACAAAAAGCAACTAATTTGTTAGAAGAAGTGCCATGAATTCATGGAAATGTTTTAGTTTCAATGGAGGACTATTTTGAGAGAAAATAACACATATGCAAAATCACTCTGACCTGCTCAAATGAACAACAAAATGGTATCAATATTGAAGAGCAGATGCTATACATATTTAAGGAAGGAAAGCAGAAGCCTACTGCTGGTAAATATTTGTCCAGTTACCTTTAGCTTTGAATTTAAGAGAAAGTGTCAGTGATACACAAACAAAGAGTGATCTAGGTTTTATAGGGGATGTGACCATTTTGAGTTATAGCTCAGCTCTCTGATGGATTGAATCAGGTTAAACAAATGCAAATACTCCGGTGACAGTTATGAACTATGCCTTGGAAGAAGCAGTTAAGCAATGAAAGCTCAGGTATTGCATTTCTTCATGCAAGTATGGCTGCTGCAAAGGCTGTTTGGTATATACCACTACATCCTTCTTTTTCCAGAGCACGTGAATGAGGTTTGCCGCATGCTACCTGGTGGCAATGCCCTTCCAAGATTTACTTTAGTATCTGAGCCCTGAGAAGACAGCCACATCCAGGAAGTACTGCAAAAGCTCAGCTCCTACTGAGAGCAGTGGGACAAAGAAGCTCAAGAGACGTGAAGGGCCAGATCTCTCCAGTGCCCCTTCCAAGTGTTGGGGAGTTGAAAAGTATTGCGCAGTTCATCCTGCAGGCATGGCTGGAGCTTCAATAACAGGTATGCAGCACCTGAGAGATCTAGCAAGATCTTCTCATTCATTTAAGTTAATTTATATCCTCAGAGGACATGGTTACACAGGCATTGTTTTGAATGGCAATAGCACCCAATGGAGCTGCCATTCCCCTTGCAAATTCTCACGCCAGCTTTATCCCTTCCCCGAGCCAAACTGGGGGTGTGCGGGTGTGGGTGTGTGTGCAGCTGCAAGGTAAACTGATCTGGCTGGAAACAACCTATTTTTTTCTGAATCATCCCAAGCTCTCCCCGTTCCACCACTTGGTTCACAACCTCACTGTGCAAGCTTCTGCAAGGGTATGAACCAAGCCAGTGAAGCAGCTTAGGCAGCACATCAGGGTCTGCCACTGTATGTGTTGCAAATAAATGAAGGGAGCCACAATAGCGGGCAAACAAGTGCTGGCTGACAAACCCTTGGCACAGACTCATCCATGATCAGGACACATTAAGGCCAAACCCCAAATCCCTCATAGCTGTTACAGAAGTCCTTGGTCCACACAAAGATAACTGGGAGGAAATCAGAGCTGTAACTAAACTCAGTGAATTTAGGTTACCATGTAAGAGATTCCAGGAAGAGAAGTTCTTGTGATATATCTTGGTAAGGGAGAAACAACATAAATTCTGTACTTCACATGTGTCTTGCAATTAGCTTCATCTGTGCATGACAAGCCAGGCCAGCCTTATTTCTATTCTCACAATTAGTAAAATGTTTTAAACAGAGTATATGTTCTTTAAAGTCTGAGGTTGGGATCCTTATTTAGGTGCCTACAGGGCAGGTTTCTGATCTCTTCTTGCTGTTTCCTCTTAGGAGGAACTGAATTACATCCTAAATGTGCACAAGCGCCAGCCTGGCTGAGGATGACTGGCTCAGAGGTGGAAATGGAGCTGTTGGGTGAAATGTGTGGCTCCTCACCTGGGAGATGTGCACGGCCTCCCACCTCAGTGCCACGGGGTGGGTAACAGCTACTGATATAACAGGATGGAAGTGACAAAAGTGTGAGTGAACAGAATCCCCAAGTACACTTTCAAAAGCATTTGCCCCAAAGAAGGTCACGCTAAAGAGGAAAATTAAAATAATGAAGTTTGCTTAGGAGATGGCCATCAGCTGGATTAAATAGTAACCAGGAAATTACCAAGAGACTTCTGAAGTAAAAAAAAAAAAAAAAATCTGCTTCAAAATAAGTCTAAACAAAGCATTAAACTTCATGATGAAGGAAGAGAAACTTGGCCTGACAATGCAAGGTGTCATGCCTTGGGCATGGGGTATGTGAATTATGGGTGCCTGTAACTTGTGCACCTGGGAGGGGGTTGAAATTTTGTGGAGTACTCACAGGAGTACACAAGCATTTGTTGGTGTTTGTTAACATTCTGATTTATCTGTTGTAATACTGGTATGGATTCCATACGTGTAGCACACTGATCACCATGGGATTATGTAACATTAATAAATTAGTGACCAACTATTAATGAATCCCTGTGATTAAAACCACATGGGTGGAGCAGCTTTTCCCTGTGAAAGGAACTAGCAAATTTTAGTCCCACTGGCAAAAATACAGACTGGAGTGGAAGTAAGGCTGAAAAACTTTAATGCCAGTGTATTCATACAGATCATCTCTGAGACAGCCCTTTCAGAATTCTGAATTCCTTGATAATTCTGGATTTTTTTCTGCTCTATCTCCAGCAGCATTTCACTGTTATTCATGGCAGACAGACACATATCCATTATCCTGGATCATATAAAAGTATGTGTGTTGTAGGAATTTAGCTCCATAACAACACTTTTCTACTGCACACCACTCCCCAGTATTTGTAGAAATATATTTTAGGCCTGCTCGAATGCTCTGATGTATTTTCACATGTAGGAAAGTATCAGTATCAGATGTGAACTTCACTAAATGTGTTTATTTTGTCTCATACCAAAACCTAATTTCCTCCATCATTACTAAATTTGGTGATGGTCAGAAGGGTGTTTTTCCATGCCTTGTTAGAACTACAAAGTTTAAGCATTTTACTGATTTTTTTTTTAATCAGCACTTCACCAAGAAGTATCACAGGATTTCAGTGTGTGGATATGCCCATTTCATCTGTGTTTACAACAGAAAACCTTTCATAAGTGCCAAGTAATTTAAACAGAAAAACAAGCAGTTTTGGTTTAGACTGTTTTTTCATTCATTGATAACAGATCTGTGCTACAGCATCACCTAAGAGTTTGAATTTCATCCATATGAAGTGCCAGCCCACAGTATCACTTCTGTCATGTTAAAGCATAGGAGATGGTGTTTACACCAGTGCTGTGGTCCCTGGGGCCTGGCAGATGATACCTGATCCACTGTGAAATAGGCTTGGACAAAATTATCTCAGCCAAATATGTATTACACTTCAGCTGGCATTAAGAGTTTGTACTACTGTGTTTGAAGAAACCACAGTGGTTTTGATCCTGTACTTTGTGCCTGAGGATCCAGTCTTTCATCATGTGGGAAACATGGCCTTGGATGGTTCCATTGTTCAGGCTCCATGAACTGGGCTCCCACCCTCAATAAGATGAAGGGCTTTTTGTGCTCATGAAAGCCAGCCTGTTCTTCACCACTGCATCAGCTGGTCTAATAAAAGATATTACTTCTCACTGTAGGCATTGCTTCTCACTTTTAACCACTTGACAGTTCAAAAGTTTCCCACTCTGAAAGAGCATCATGACATTTCTATATTCTCTCTACCACCAGAATAGTGTGTGAGCAGAAAATGTCCATTATATAAATGAGATTCCATCACAAAAAGTAAACTTCTCCAGGAAGGGGCCTTCAACTGGATTGTTCCCACTGTGTTTGGCTGTCTGGAGAGCTGTGCCTCCTTATGCTCCTCATTTCCAAGGAACTCTGTGAGCATGGTCCTGTTTCAAAATTGAGACTTCTGTCCCTGCCTAGAATACAAACATCACACCTGTTCGTAAATCAGTCTAATTAAACAAAAGCATGACTGTCCTTGGAGAGAAAGTTGAACTGCTTTTGCAAGACTCATTTATTTAAAACAATTTAGTATGGCAAATACTGAAAAGCAGAAGTTCATAAAATAACCTTGGCACATGGATTGGTTCATGTTACAATTGAAAGGACAAGGGATGTCTAAATAGCAGAACTCCAGCTTAAAAATGGAAGGCAGAAGTAAGTGAATGAGTTTCAAAGTGAATCTGTTTCAAAGATGCTGGACTGAGAACATCTGCATTTCCATCTACAGTGTTAACGGTGATGAAATGTACCCACTCAAAGTACTTTACCATCTTTTGTGAATACAAAATGTTTGGAGGAAAAAAAGAACGTTTTTGTTGAACTGGTACACATTTTCCATACTTTTCCATGTAGATAATGACCAGAAGTTTGATGACAGAGACAAGAGCAAAATATCCTTAAGCAACTGAAAATATTTTGCAGTCTGATTTAATTTGTCTTGGTACTGCTGCTCAATAGCTCAGCAGTAATTTTTTCCATGGTGTTTTCATACATTTTATTTTATTTTCATAACAAACAGCAGATGTCACCAGGACTTATCTTAGAAACTGATCTTTTAAACAGCAGCTTTAAAGCCTGCTGGCTAAGGAAGTGGCATGAGAACACACAAACAGAATGCTCTTCAGCATTAAAATATGAAAGCTTTTGAGGGTCTGTCTCTGACAAATGGACTCTCTAACATTTCTCAAGGTATGACATCCTGTGAAAATACTCAGTTCTTCCAGCACACAGCCTGGCCACTGCATCTCACTAGAGCAGATGAAGCATCATTTCCTCATCGTGCAGCTCTCCACTACAGTGGTTACACAGATCAGACATCAGAAGTCAAACTTGTGATTCTGTGAATTAAACATTTATCACTTATCTGTTGAGTGCTAAACATTTGAATTTAAAAGAGTCATGGCCATGCTTTTGCTTTGTTTAAATGAGATACCTTAATGTAAATTTGGTACATCAAGTTCACATTTTTATTCGATTCACATAGTTTTCCTAGCAAAGACAGGAGAGAAAGAAGCTGTGCCTCTCAGGCATGCCTACTTTAGTGACTTGTAGTGACTAATCCTGCTTGATCTTTCACCTTCCCTCTTTACAATTATGGTTCTCAGCATTTTATTTTGCGTGCTTTCCTGAATTATTTAATGCAGGTGAAATGATTTGCTACTGAAGTTTTGTGAGAAAAACCAATTCCTTCCTCATAGTAAGCCACTCAGCATCTGTGATGGGCAAAATGAAAAGGGAAAAACCATCTCTTTACATGTGACCAGTCTAATGATATAGCTGTAGTTCCTTGATCCATTTTATTTTATTAAAGAACCGGTTTAACAAGCAATCAGCCCCATATTTTGCCCTCATCTGCTTTTACTTCTCATATACATGTTTTTTCATCTGTATCAGTCCTGTGGAGCTGTGCTGCACATTGGATTGCCAAATAATTAAATTTAATAATAAGCTATAATACATTGGGGTTTTTTCCTTGTAATGTATAGTCTGAGTTACAGTGGTGCTGGCAACTAAGGAGAAATAAACTGCGGAGTAGATGTGAGAACACAGAACTATGAGACAAGACACCTGGCAGCAAGGACAAGAACTACTTAAGCCACTTTTGCTATCCTAGAAAATATCCAATGTCTCTAACCAGATGGGATATGGAGAAGTATGATCCACCTCAACTCTATCTGCTCTCTCTGTCACACATTACCCCCATCATCACTGGTAAGCATTGTGTGAGCTTGACTCTCTACCTCAAGTTAACTTAGGACAGTTGAGAGATAGATCTTAACTGTCTCTCTTTCCTCTGTCTTTAATCTCTCTGTTATTCACTCTCCTCCCTTTTCCTCCATGATCCACCCTTCCACACATGACTCACTTCAGAAATTGCTATGCAAATTGTGTTCCTACATTACTGAGGTTTTTTTAAAATTGTACTCATGAGGAATAGTTGCATCCTGTGCTATGTGGCAGGTTAAAAAGAGAAGTTACTTAAATATAATGTACATATGGTATCTTACTGACTTTAAATACACTGTATAATCCTTGCTTCAGCAGTTCTATTGGTTCAGAGTTTACTATTAAAAGCACCCAAAAGTGATGTTTTTTCAACTGTTTCTGATGTTCAGTTCATAGCTGTAAGGATTAGTCTTTTCCCAAGATGCCAAGTTTTCCCATATGCCTTGAAATGAACAATACTGGAAAGCCTTTACAGACTGATTTTAATGGAAAACTGCAAGGTCTTTCCATTTTTTCTTTCCCTTTTTCACCTCCTGAATCCATCTTGACGCTTCTTTAAACCAGTTCTGCTCTATCCTTTTCTCTGCTCCATTTTCAATGGTTAAAAGGATGTGTGGAAGAACGCTCGATTATGTTGTCTACTGAAAATTATTTCACTCATTTCAGGGTCTCTACAAAGACTTAATCTTGATTAAAACGTGAATATGTCTTAATTATGGCAGTTGCATAGTACCAGTAATGCAGAGTCAGAGTTCCTGGAAAGGAATGACTAAAGTGCCTTCAGTCTCCTTGACCTTCTGGCTGAGTCACTCATAAACATCTATAAAACTACTAGGATTAAATGACATTGCCACAGAAAATATGGACTTTGGCTGCATTACAATTTACTACATATTTGTAACTAAATATCTTCCAGGAAAAAAAAAAAAGGAAAAAAGCATGATGTGCATTGCTCTGATGGAGATGTGCCACAGCACTGTAAGGTCTACCAGCACACCAAGGTTCTGGAAGCTCATCAGGAGCAGCATTGCCAGACATCCATGTGGGTGGGAAGCCGAGAGGACACTGCCTCAAGCTGTCATTCTCTGCCACGGGACCAACACCCTCAGACATATTTTGTATTTTGAGTGGATGCCTGTAAATCAGCATGTTTGGAATTCTTTAGAAGGTCAGATGACCACCAATTTCCTGGATGTACATTTGGCTTGGGATAGTTCTGCTATCCTTGTAATTATTTTGGTTTTACATGCAATTACTTGTATACTTCCTCCTTTTATATTGCTTACATGTTTTACTTTAAAGCTATTCCCAGGAGCTCTTTTCTAGAGAATTAAGAATACTGAGTCTTTTCAAAAGGTTGAGTTTGGACATTCTGCAACATTAGCCTTAAAATTAAAAACAAAATACAAACAAACAAACAAACAAGCCTTTGGAGCTTCTCTGTAGAAGTCTTCCAAAAAACTGCCGAGTTTGAGCTCTTTTAGGTGTGATTAAAAATCCTCCTCTTCCTGATTACTTTCAGGCAGTTTGATGCAAACATTACAGAGTCAGGACTCTTGGGTCCCTGTCAGGAGCAATGCCTTTAACATAAAAGAAATAAATTCCATTATAGACACCAGGCAAATCTGCTTTAGCTCTCCCCAGTATCCCTTTGTAGCTCAAAGATCTCACTGTGGTATATACCTTGGCTACTGCTGAAGTTTACAGGACATGTACTTCCATGCCCAAAATGTGGAAAGTAGGACGATTCTTCTACAGAAGTCTACTGATGGGCTTTTAATCTGCTGTCTCTGCTCCTAACCTCTGAGTTTTGACATTCTGCTGTAAGGTTTGGGACACATCTTTGCTGATGCTCTTTGTTTTGTCATATACACCAGACAAAATAGATTGGGTTTGCCTCTTCCTAAGCCAATGTGGATGATTCTGGTATTGGGGTGAGCTGCCAGTTTGGTGCACCCTAGGCTTGTTGAGTTTCCACCTAATTACCTTTTAAAACAGTCCAACATTTTCTTCCCATTTTCTGCGTGATTCTGCATTTGTCCAGTTTTCTAATATTTCTCTTGGTGACATCTGCAAAAAACTGTTTTTAATCATGTCCTGAGCAAGGGGTCTGATACAATACAAGAGTTCCTGGCAACACACACACACACACATAAGTATAAAGAGTGCAGCAAGCAGACGGAGAAAAAAAAAAACGGTAAATGGATGTGGAAATGCTACCACACTTGACTGGTTTTTTTGTGTGTGTGTCATGTTGCTTTCAGACATATTCAGTGTTTTGCATTTGTATGATTCTTTTCCTACAAAGATTTTGGAAAACTTTATGGGAATAAAACACAAATTCCCTAGCACATCTTTTGTCATGCTTTAGAAACAACTACAAATAAACTTATTACCTTTCCATCTTACTACCTGCCCTTCCTGACATGAAAGTGTCTCAAAAGTAGGATTTTTTTTAAATTTTTTTTTTTTCCCAGATAAATTTGAAACGCACACCAAAGGTTAACATGGAATCATAGAATAGTTTGTGTTAGAAGGGACATCTAAAGGACATCTAGTCAGACTCCCTGCAATGAGCAGGGACATCTTAGACGAGATCAGGTTGCTCAGAGCCCCATCCAGACTAAATTCAGGCAACTGTGCAGCATGGCCAGCAGCTCCTCCAAAGTTTCCACAGCCTATTTCCACTGTCCTATTTACTGACTAAGTCATCATTTGTGCTTAAAAAGGAGGCAATTACTCCAGAACATCAGAAAGCCACATTTTCAACTGCAGCTCTGTTTTGCATTCTATTTACTGCTTCTACTTATTTCTGCATGCTACCATCTGGACTCTATCTCCTTTCTACTTCCTCATGATTTGCAATTTCCTAAGTTCCTGAACTTATTTTTTGCATTTTATGGACAATCAGCGATTTTTTAGCTTCACAAATACAGCGCAGCATTCCCTCACTCTATTTTTAGCTCAGACTGGCTACTAGGAACTACAGCCTGCTAGTTTTGAGCCTGCTAAAGCAGCTGACTTGTAGATAAGCCTGACAGATGGCTCAATTATTTTCCAAAGGCTCAGTGAGAACGATCTGTCATTTCTCATCAGCCAGTTGATTGCAAGTCCTTGGACACAGCTGATCCTTGAGTTTTTTCTTCGTATGTTGCTTGAAAGCCTTAGTGTACCCCAGCCCAGCTCACACCTACTGAAAAAACACCTTCCATTCACTCCCGATTTACTCCTCTTGGGTTTGTTTGGTTTTCGGATAGACTCTTCCATTTTGAAGGGACCTACGATGATCATCTAGTCCAACTGCCTGAGTTATTGGGGGATGACCAAGTTAAAGCATGTTGTTAAGAGAGTTGTCAAACAAGGACAGCCTTGCAGCATTGCCCGCCTCTAGGAAGCCCGTTCCGGTGTTTGACCATCCTCTCGCCAAAGAAATGGTTCCCAGTGTCCCGTGCATACTTAAGGAGCAGCTTTGAACCATTCCCACGCGTCCTGTCGCTGGCTACCCGGGAGAAGAGCTCAACCCCTCCCTCTCCACCTTCCCTCCTCAGGAAGCTGCAAATAGCAACGACATCGCCAGCCCTGAGTCCCCTTTTCCCCACACCAAACAAGCATAGAGCCCCGAGCTACTCCCCGATGGTAGTTTTCTGTTGTTTAGGTTTCTTCGGGGGCGTTTGGTTCGGGCCCCGCCCCGGGAGGGCGGGAGAGAGGGAAGGTAGGCGGGCCGAAAGAGAGAGGGAGGGAGGGACGTCGAGGCGGCATCGGCTCTATCGGCGCGGCGGCAGGGCGGGCAGGAGCCGCCGGGAGCCCCGGCTGCAGGTGGGAGCGGGGAGCCGCGGGAGGGCGGTCGGTGCCTTGCGGGGAGCACGGCGCGCCTGGCTGGGGCGAAGGGATGTGTCGGGGTGTACCTTGGAATTTAGCGCTTGCCGAGCGCTTGCCGAGCCGCGCGGCAGCTGAGCCCTGCCCTGCGCAGGGCTGCGCGGCGTCCCGGGGACATCGCCGGCTTTTGTCATCGCCGCTGCTCGCCCGTGCCCGGCACCGGCCGTGGGGGAGCAGCCTCTGCTGCAGAGCCGGGGCGCGGGGGCTTCGCTGATGCCCGCTTCGCTCTCTCCTCGTTTTACAGCAAACTGTGAAGTACCACCGATCAATAATCTTCCTCTTACGCATGTTGAACGCGTTCCTGTTGTGTTACTTAAAAACAAGCAAACAAAAAACCTCTAAGTTAGGCGCTTTTTTAAAGCACCTTTCTATTGTTGCTGAGCTGTGCTTTTCGGTAAGCTTCTATAAGCATGCCAAGTCAAGACGGAAAACAGTTCAGAATATGAACTGTAGAGTCTGCAAAACAGATGGAGAACTGCGGATAACATGGTGCTGACTGTAATTCTCTCTCTATTGCTTCCAGGTACTTAACAACACCAAAAAATGAAAGCTTTCCCATCATGTCTCTCCACGCAGTAGCGCTCGCCAGCTTCAGTGGAAGAGAAGTCTTCAAGCACCCCTGCTCTGAAAAGGTGAGGCAAGGGAGACCTCTGAATGGTGGCTCGGTGTGCTCGTTAGCTGGGGGAACTTGGTTCAAAAACCAGCTTTTAGTTTTCAGCGGTCGTAGTAAATTATTTTTAAATACTGCTGGAGTTGGGAAACACAGTCCTAATGTTGGGGGCAGGGGAGAAAGGCAGACTTCTTTTATACTAGGAAAGTGTCAATCTATCACTGGATTTTAGTGGTTATGGCAGTGTGTTGTGGTGTTTCTCACGTGCTTCTGTTGTTGGATTTTCTTTTCAGTGCTTTTTAATTGCTTCTTTCCCCCGTTTGTTTGGGGGGGGCAGTTATGTGGCCTTTTTTCTCTTTGATGTAGTTGAAATTGTAGCATCTTGAAAGTAAATGGAAATCTTACCTGAATTCTCAGACCACCGGTTGCTTCTGATAAGAACCAAGAGATGGGAACTTGCTTTAAAAAAAAGATAAAAATCTTAAAACTCAGCACCCTTAATGGCTATGCTTACTGATAAAGTGCTTGCATTTATCCTGCTGTTGGGCAGTTGGGATACTTGCATTCTAAGAGGTAGAGTCTGTTAATTGCTGGTATTGAAAATAATTTTTAAAAATTAATAAAATAAAAATAGTTCCTGCTTTATCCACTGAAATTGACGATATGATATTTATATGTACAAAGTCTGCCTACATGCCAGTTTCTCTAAAGGAGTGCAGAGGGGGGAAAAATAGAAAACACTAGCAGATACTGAAAGGAGTATTTTTCTAAGCACTGGCATAATCAAATGCTAAATATTTCAGATTAAACATACCATTATTGGCTTCAAACGTTATTCTTCAGTTAAAAGGGAAATTCTCTGTGGGTTTTAATTTCTTCTGCTTTCCATGAGTCTGAAGTGTATCTGGGCAAGATATATGAGTCACCTCCCTCTTCCACGTAGGAAGTGTAGAGGTCAACAACACTGGGTGGCTGAGGACAGTGCACCTTTAGTTCCCTTCTCTTTGTATGGGGTCACACGGTACAGGGGAGGGTGAGAGGAATCCTGGACATGCTTCAGTGTGCAGACATTGGTTAAGTGCCTTTTAACGATGTGCATGTCGGAGCAGGGCATCCCTTTCATTGCCCTGTTTTCTGTGATGTGCTCTGCAGGTCCATGACATGCTTGAGGCAGTAGGGTTGTGGGGGGACAAATTTTAGATCCTCACAAGGAATTTATGAGCTTAGGGAGCATACCTGTGCTTTGCCATCCTGAGTGTTTCATAGCACCTTGTTGGAATTAACCCCTGAGTATTTGCACTAAATTGCTTCCCTGGTTCACCTTACACTGGTTTGACAGTATGGTAAATCCAGCTTTGAGGGTAGAAATACTGAATTTGAAGCGTCATGACTGCACAAAGTGAGGTGCTGCTCTGGTATAAACCTGCTCAGGCAGTTCAAATGGATTCAAAATTTTGGTCAGTTTGTAATAGCAGGCTCTTATGCCAGGTCAAGTATTATCTATCTGTGTCACCTCTTGCTTTATGCTGGGTCGTTCACGTTGCTGTTGTGAACCACATGTGCTGTGTTCTATCAAATTAGGTGACGTGACCACAGTTGCTCCCAGTTGTTAGGGCTGGGAGATCAAGCAGCACATGGATCAGATGTTTGTGGAGTTGAATCCTTACAGATTTAGCTTATAACTTGTATATCTAAATAGGCTGATTTCCAGATACAGATTGGTGGTTCATTGAATTCCTTTCCACTCCATTGCTGTTGTTTTGGTGGATACACAGACATCCTATTCAACATTTTGTGTCATTTGTGCCTTATGCGCATGTTTAATCCTCCTGCTGTGGAGAGTTTTCTTTTGGTCACCTGCCTTCTGGAGTGAAATGAGAGCTGTAGAGCTGAGATGCGAGTGCTCTCCAGACAGTGCATGCTTCTGGGGAGATTTTCAGGCAGCCAGAAATGTAGCCAGGCCTCAGAACAGTGTTCTTCCTGCTGGGATGACTGTGAGACTGAGGGTGTCATTAGCAGAGTGCTGTTATCTTATAACCAAATTGTCTGCCTCTCTGTTCTTCTTGTAGTTAAACCACGAAAGCCTGAAGGTGGCATTCACCGACTCAGCGTGTTCTTCAAATTCCTCAGTGAGGATTAGCTGCCTTGCTCCGACACCTCAAATCTCTGTTCTCTCAGGTAATGCCAGTTTGTTCTAAATTGCCTCACTCTGGGGAGTTTTGCTGGTGCTTGTAGTGCTAGCAAAAAGTATCAGTGTTTGTGTGTACTAAACAACTCTAGTTTGTTTGAAGAGGGTATTTTGCTTATTGGCTTTGAGGGTGGTGTAACATTAAAATACATTATGCAATTTGCAAGTGTGGGTGTTTTTTGCCTTTTAACAGTAGTTTGGCCATTTTAGTTAATGCTGACATTTTGCATGTAAGGGTAGATCAGGTTGCCCAAAAAAGCTGTGGATGCCCCATCCCTTTAAGTGTTCAAGGTGAGGTTGGATGGGACTGAGCAACCTGGTCTACTGGAAGGTGCCCCTGCCCGTAGCAGGGGGATGGGAGCTAGATGATCTTTTAGGCCCCTTTCAGCCCCTAAAATTTTGTGATTTTTTGATTCTAACACTAAATGTTTTGTTTTGCACAGAGAAGAGGATGTTTGCAGCCCAAATGAAGGTACTTCTCTGCAATTGAAATGTCAGTAGTTACCAAAATAGCTTTATTTTCATGAAAAGATTGAAATAGGTTTGTTTGAAAGTCAGCTAGTTTTAATTTTCCCATTTCTGTCTTTATACTGCCATGGCTGGCTACACTGGCAAGATGTTTCTTTGCAAGTCCAACCAGTAAAATATGCAGTTTTGCTGCTATTTCTGTGTCCCAGCAAGTGGCAAGTGACTGATCCCTATTACTGACATACTCTGGCTGATTTTGACCTTGCTTTACTAGGATAACTTTGCCAGCAGTTCTTGCAGTATAGCTTATATGTGAGGGTCTTGGTTTTTTTCAGCTTTTTCTTGATGAGCACTCGTCTTCATATGGACTTGCTCTTCCAAAATACATGGGTTTTTTGTTTTGGTTTTGATCCCTTCATTAGTAAAGTTTCTTATGTAGTTCGAGTGCATGCAGGCTTCCAGGTGTGAGGCTTGTGGAGAAGTTTACTGTTTTCCTTTGAGATATGTCCAAAGAGAGCAACCTCTGGGCAAAGTCTGCAGTCTGCAAGACTTGCTGCTTTTTTTACCAGCAGTGTTTGACATTCCTTGTTGTCCTAACTTCTTTGTCTTGGAAATGGTTCTTCTTGACTCTATCTATTCTTAGAATTTTACAACCGACTTATCTTCCCTGAAGGAGACTGTTTTTAACTTCATTGTGTTGATGTGTTCAGTGGTTTCTTCTTGAACATAGACTTTGTGTCTAATCTCTCAATTACCTGGATTATGGAAGTTCCTCTGAGGCTTCTTTTTTGTTGTTGTTTCAGGGTTTTTATTTGTTTTGTTTTGTTCAAGGTATAGGACTTCAATTTATTCTTCAAAAGCTACTGGTTGCAGTGCATGCATCTGTGTCCTGCTAATGTTGCCATGGTCTGCCAGTAAAAGTAGTTTTCCTATTTTCTGTTGAACCACAGCTTTGCCAGAGATCACATAGGACCTTGTTAGTGCTTTTGATTCTTTCGGAGGCATTATAATGATATTGCTGTGACAGAGCTAAGTTTGTTACGGTTTCGTGTAAGTGTTGCCACACCTATGAATAATGGACTGAAGGTTACTTTAGCCATTTCCGCTCTGACTGCACTGAAACACACAATCACGTTGGCCTTGTATTCCTAAGTGTATTTTTTTTTTACTCTTTCTGCTCTATTGATCTTCCATAAATCTTGCTGTGATATAATCTTCTCTCCTATTGGCAATAGGACCAGTACCTGTATCAGTAACAGCTTTGTTATCCTGTTTTGTGAACAGTGATGTTTTTGAGCATACTGACAATCAGTCACCATTAAAGTCTTAGCTGACTGTGTTTGAATAGCAGCAGAATACTTTACTGTTGGTTTATTACATAGCCTTATCAATGGCAGAATTGCTTCCTGAGTGCAGAAAGCAAGAGCTTTCTTGCAGGAAGAGACAGCGGTGAGTAGTGAGTGAATTGAGCGGTTTCCTGTGTTTTCACCTGTATAAAAAATTATGTGCATTTTATTAACATCGTATATTACCCTTTTCTTAGTAGTGTTTCCTAACCTCTTGGTTTCTTCAATTTTCTGAACAGATGAATCTTCAAGGCCAGCAGTGATTGGACATGCTGGAAGTTTTGGCTCGTACCCAAGGAGTGCTGAAGCTATCAAAGGCATTCTCGTGTCTGTTTTAAATGCATCTGGTTTGAAACCCTCTTTGGTGTTAGAGCAGAGCACAATGCAGGGAGCTGAGCAACCAGACAGTGATGTGGAACAGTGGGAAGAAAGCAGTGCTGGGGACAGCCATGATGATAGTGACAGTGATTTTGCACATCACAGTACTGTCTGTACACAAACAGACATTCGGTTTACAAGGCCCCGGGTATGTTGGAACAACACAGACTGTGATTCCCCCAAACCTTCGCTGGATACTTCTCCTTGTCCCCATTATAGTGATGGAGATTCTGCTGCTTCCTCCTTGAATGGTTTCACTCTGTCGGACATGTCCCCCCTGAAGCGTGACTGCTTTACCCAGGTGACACTGACAGGAGACACCGTCACATCCGCTGTTGTGCATACTGGAAAAGAATGTTATACCTCCCCTGAAAGAGACTTGGCTTTCACAAGCTTGCTTTCAGATTCAACTGTTGGTAAAGCAGATCTAGTGAAATATCCTTATGCTGTGGAGCCTGCACCTCTCGGCAGCAGTGACAGCAATTCTCCCAGCGGCCTTTCCCAGTCAGAGCCAGTCAATCCAACAGGTAACTTTACAGCTGCATTTTTGTTGTAAGATTTCTGTGATGGGAAACACAACTGTAATTGGAGTAGGCTTTGTTTATGGTGATTGCAAATTAGACAAATACTGTTGTTCAGAATAGGAGGAGAGAAAGCTTAAAAACCAAGGAGAACCAGAGTTGGCCTCAGTAAAATAGGAGACACTCTTACTTGCGCTAGGCATCTCTCATGATGCAGAAATGCTTCTGTTATATGCAACTGTTGATAAAATGTAAAAATTGCTGATCTGTGAGAAATGTAGGACATCCACTGGATGGGCTTTCTACCAACTTTATCTTGTCTTCACTGTTACCCTTTTCCCAATAGCAGATAGTATGGATCTGGGCACTGGGTAGTGATTCACTGGTCTGTGCAGGCTCCCTGGGTCATCTTGTGTGTGATGTGAACTGGAGGAGACCGAGTCCTTGGATTCTGGGGTTTTGGAGGCAGGGCATTAACATCCAGTTTATTATGACAAAATTTGCTTGTGCTAGAGTGGGACTGTTTTTCCTTTTCCCCTTTCCCTGTGTACCTGAGGTCTTGGAGACAGACCCCCATCTGATATAGAACAGGTTCTTTATACCTCTCACCGGTTTCCAGCCATATGGATAATCTTGTGTGTTGTCTGTGAAGAGGACTGGCTGAGGGCTGCTAGCAGAGGGTGCCCCTTGAGCAGGGTGCCCTCTGTCCCTGCAGTGTCAGGGGGCTCTGGGCAGCATAGACCTGTAGGTGAGGAGCTGTTCAGTGGTTACACTCAGCACTGAGATGGCTGGGGGAGCAGCTGGCCTGGCCTTCAGTCTGTGTGTGGCTCCATGAGATGTGGCAGCCTTCCTGGGCTGCAGGCCATGGTCCCTGCCCCTTGCCTGGGGCAGCAGAACAGTCCCCTCCTGTTTAACACCTAATGTTGATAGGAGCAGCCTTTGGTACAGCAAGATGAAGCATTTTGATTTTGTTTATAAAGGGTGTTATTGGTATCTAAGGACTTATTCTTAGCGTAGGGCCAGAAAGATGTTCAGATGGATGGAGCTTCTCTCCTATGAAGACAGACAGAGTTGGGGTTGTTCAGCTTGGGGAAGGCTGTGGGGAGACCCTGTAGAAGCCTTCCAGTACTTAAAGGGGGCCTTATAAAAAATAGGGACAGTGATTACATATTAGGAAGAAATTTTTTTTTACATTGAGGCTGGTGACGCACTGGTACAGGTTGCCCAGGGAAGTTGTGGATGTCCCATCCCTGGAAGTGTTCAAGGCCAGGTTGGATGGAGCCCTGAGCAACCTGATCTAGTGAGTGATCTTTGAGAAACCTGGTGAAGTGGAAGGCGTCCCTGCCCATTTGGGCAGGGGGTTTGGAATGAGGTGATCTTTTAGGTCCCTTCCAACCCAAACCATTCTGTGATTCTATGATGATAGATTTTAAGCTTCAGAAAAATGTTGCAACTGAGGCCTGATTTTTCTGCTGGAATAAAGGCAAAAAGCAGGGAGTGTTCATCCTGCCTTTGTATTATAACTAAAAATGATAAAGGGTTTGTTGGTTTGTTTTGACTTGGATTTTTTCTTCCTCCTTTGGTCAATAGTAGTCCTAGTTTTTATGCTCCACTGACCTCCACTGCCAAGTTCTGATCCTTTCTCGGTGTTAACCCACAGCTCCTCCAAGGCCTAAGCTGGCAGCAAGGTCTCAAACAGGCACATACCATTGCAGGACTGGGTGTTTTTAATAACACCTCTGTCATTGGGGACAAGCTGTCGTCAGCAGTTAGTATGTGACGATTGCGGCTGTTTCCTTCTGCTGGGTGTTGCGTTGGCTCTGTGCCTTCGAGAAGTGCCAGGCAGAAGGAAACCGCACCCAGCAGTTAGGGCTGACTGAGGCCAGTCACGCGTGTTTGGGGAGCTGGGTCTGGAAAACACAGCCCAGGCTCTCAGGGTCAGCGAGGCACGTGTGTAAGGACAAATAAATTGTGCGTGACTCGACCTTCTGGCATGAGTCGGATGTGTCACAAGCTTGTGTTGGGGTAGTAGCACTGCTGGCTCTCCAGAAAACAAAGGGAGCAAGGAATGTGGCTGCCAGTCCACTGAGGAAGAGCATCCTTGATTTTACTAAAAAGTACTCCTCGTAGGAGGCAGGATCCTGTTAGACACTTTGCATTGTGGTGTGCTCTGTCTGCCTTAGACTCAGGCCTGTTCTGTACAAAGTGAAAACTTTGGCATTTCATCATTCCTTGTTGCTTTTAACCATTTAACTCGCTCCTGAGTAGCTTGGGTGATGAGATCTCATTCTCTTCTGCACTTTCCAGTACTGTGAGGATGTGAAAAGCGAATAATAAAATTAAAAAGAAGAAATACATATATAATATGAGGGCAGGAATTACACAATAATATTTCCTGACTTGCTATTCTTTTGATTGCTATCTCAGAGATGGTGGCTTCTCACAGGAGAATTCCTGAGGAATGCACAAGATACAAGAAAATTATGTCATAGCATTTAAATCAGAATAAATACTTCTTTTTCAGTGGGATTTAACTTTTGTTTAGTGGGATTTTCTGCTAGTCCCCTGAGATTCCTACTAGGCCTTGTTCATGTGTTTGAGGCCAGAGAATGGCTCTTATTCAACCTTTTGAAAAGGCTCTGTCATTGTCAGTGAAGAGCTTATGACTGAGTTTTGTGTTTCCTGGGGACTTTGATGTGTCTGGTGTGTCACTGACAGTTCACAGGGCTTGTTCTTGCTCTTACCCTCTATGTACATCAAGGTCACTTCCCTCTCTGGCTCTTAGGGCTCTTTCTCCAGCTCCAACAGCCTCCAGGCAACAGTGTTAAGGAGCAGAAGGGTAACCAGATAATTTTTCTGCATCAGCCCCAGAGTTGCATCCCATTGCTGGATGTGCTGGGCTTCTTCCTTGTGCTTCTTTTACATTCTTTTTACTTAAAGATGTGAGTGGGATGCAAGAGGTAAGCAAAGGAGCAAGCTCACTTTAGATTTCAAGATTATATTGAAGGTGAATTGTGTCTTGTCTTTTAAAGAGAAAGGAGTAATTTTCCCACTTCCTTATTTCTGCTTATTATTTTAGTTCAGTGAGTGCTGTTTGTTAACTGATGAGAATAGTCTTTTATCAAGCTATAGAGCTTGTCTAGTAAGATGAATCACCAGGTAGGTATGAAAATAACTTAATTAGGCCATTAAATCTGTTCTGGAAAGTCATATTGTCAGCCTTTGTGTTTTTCCTTCATGGTATACACAATGGAGGTATTAATAATTCCATACAAAAACCCTCCATCTGTGTCGCTATGCTCGAGCACATTATTGACTTTTCAGCCTGATGTCATTGATGCTCAGGGCAGTGTACCATGTTTTCTCTAAGTAAAACAATATAAATAATCCAAACTAGGCCTGAGAGTCAGTGACCCTTACTTGGAGAAAAGGTTTACATAAATAATGATCATATTTTATAGGACCTCTTTAGCCAGTCTGTGACTTTTAAACAAATTTAGGAAGGGTATATTTTTAAAAATAAAAAGCCATTGATTAAGCTGTGCTATTTGCAAAGACTTTAAATGGTGTCTGTGTGGTGGCCATTTGCTACCATGTGGTCTGTTTTATCCTGCAAACATCACGAGAGTGAAACAGAAAATGCATGAGTTCAAGGTCCAAGAAGAGGTAGTAAACATCAGTAAATACTTGATGTGTGCTCTGCTGCACAGTGAAAAGTTCTTACTGGGAAAAAAGAGATTCATTTTGTTTCATGTGCTCGTCATACTCATCAATGAATGCCAGGAAAACAAAACTGGAGTTCTGGGAAGCAGGGAGTACTGTGGCTAATGCTACAGTTTGACATACTACCATTCAGTATGGAGTGCATTTCAAAACAGGAGGGAGATTTTCTCAGGATATGAAAACTTAATGGCAAAGTGTTTTCCAGACTTGCTGTAGTCACACAATGCCAGCGGTGATATGGGGAATCTTTTAAAGGCTGATGCATCTCTCTGCATGCCTGGACGGCAGTAAGATCTGTGTTTCTTCCCGCAACTGTGAATGAGCAGAGCTCAGGATTAGCTCTCTGTGTCACCAGCAGCAGAGCATCGCTGCAAATCCAGCCTCAGGTTCTCTTTATGGGTGTTCCCAGCAGCTCAGACCTGAGCTTGGAGAGAGCTGCTGTGTGAGTGCAGTGGTGCTGACACAGCACAGCATTTAAACTGTGTTTCTCTGGTAGTTAATGTTCATGCTTCAGGTTGCCAGAGTAGTTCAAATGCCAGTGTGTTTCTCACATTTTTCTCCTCCTTAGCTTCCACCACAGCCTCCAGCCTGAATGATGTTCAGTTTTGGGAAAAAAAGTTTGCTTTGCTTTCTGGAAGTTACCCTGCACGCATCGTGGGAGCTGCAGAGGAAGAAGTAACTAATAAAAGTTCTTGTTGTACCCACAGGTTCTACTTCTCCTTTGAACATAAGTGCTATACCCTTGAATCGTTCATTGCAGGACATCTGCATGCTTCCAGAGGATGTGGAAAAGGTGAGGACAACAAATAATACAATGTTTTTTACATTTTATAGTGGCAAAACCAAATGACAAGAGGTGTTTCTCAATAAAAGAACTTTCTGATAGATGTAATAATCTTTACAAATACTGTATTTTCCTTCTTCTTGCCCTCTGTGGGTGAACCTACAAACCTAAAATGCCTACTTCATAATTTATATTCTACTCTTGATCCATTAATTAAATATTTTAATTATTTTTAAGTTATGCAGATATATAGGAACACTGTACATTTACACGTTCCATTCCATCATTTCCCCACACATTCCTTGAGAATAAACTTTAAGATTTCTGTAGTAACTTTAAAGTTACATTAGAGTATGTTGCATAGAATTTCTTGCGGCTGCATGCATATGGATGGATTTACCTCATGCTTTTATTGTCAAAAATGGGGATAGGATCGTTGGTTTTTGTGTGTGCTTATGATGAGCATGTGATATTTGCTGTCAAAGAATTACAGTATGAATAACAAGCACAATAACTCTAACAGCTGCAGTAATTCAAGCAGTTTCTCCTGGTTTCTAATAAGTGCCCCAAACAAGTCTTAGGTGTGTTTCCAGATAGGCAGTCCACTCAAGCTTATAAACAGAGCTAAAGATGAGGAGCTAAAGCTGTCACACAACTGTGTGTGCTAAATGTTAATCTTTTCCAACAGAAGAAAAAGAGGGGTTAATGGATTGCAATGAGTAGGATTTAATATAAAACAGCTTTAAAAATGTGCCTAGAAAAGGAGGTGGGTTTTTTTTTTTTTTGCTGGACCATGTGCATGTGGTCCCATGTCCTGGGCCCAAGAGGTAATCATCTTTGTGCACAACACTGGTTTTACTGGAGTGGCAAGTTCTGCATTTGATTTGAAGCTCTCAACATCCGTAAGGTGCATTTCAAGCAGCAAAACCCACTCGCTAAATCACACACCAAAACTCAACAAACCTGTGAACTAGTTTTTCATGTTGCTTTTTATGAAAGTTGTTTCAGAAAGGAGACAATGTTTCTCCACCTGTAATGTGGGAACTAAAACAAAAGTAATTTGCTTTCAGACACCAGGAGACCAATGAGTAGATATCTGGATTAGAAACCACAATCTTGGCATTGAGTGAGCCAAGATTTTATCAGCTAATAGTACTGTGCAGAGATTGGGGGCTGATGTCATTACAGGTTAAAAGATAGCAAGAGCTTAGTCCCATTATGGGCAAGGCTGCCTTTAAAAAACTCCAAACAACAAAACCCACCAAACTCCAAGTACTTTTAGCTTGTGAAATAATCTCTTTGAATTTCAGGACTGAAAACTAAGGTACGTGTGGTGTCAGCAAGTCCAAGAGTTGATGTTGTGTGCCAGGAAGGAAGTGGGTTAGATAGTCTTAAAGGGGCTTTCCACTGATGTGAGTGGGAGGGAACAGAAATGAGAAGGTTGGTGTGTCACAGCCAGGTTGGGACTGCTTCCTAAGGTGAGGAAGCTATCAGTAGGCAGAGCTGAAAGCTGATAGTCATGCTGAGTACAGAACTCCCTGTATTTTGTTTCATCTTTTTGCTATGCAGCTCTTAACTGCTTTTATCAGCAGGGCATGCTGATAGGCTGTGCTCTTCACTAGCTTGAGGCTTTTTGAATCTTCAAAGTAGGAGATATCTCCCAAAAGAAAAAGAGGCTGTTTAATTATTTCTGTGCTACTGGAAATATAGGAAACCCCTGGACTACTAGAGTACGCTGAAAGTTGTCTCTGGAGAAACTGTGCACCAAGCAAGTAATGTTAGTGTTGGGGAGAAGATAAAAGTCTCTCCAGACACCCAGAGGGACTTGGTGGGTGCTTTCTAATGCTAAGATTAATCTTGTTGACATGTATTTGTCTGTGAGCAGTAAGAAAGCTGTGCTGTCTGTTGTACTCCTTAAGATTTAGCTATTTCTAAACACTGATGTCTTTCTTCATGGTTCCCATACAAGTTGAGGAGATGTCATGAATACTGATGTCGAGTGGTACAATTTCCTGAATGTAAGACACTTTTATAGAGCCTAAATTATCCTGCACACAGAATCTCTAGCCTTAGACATTGCCATAGCTTTTCAGATGTAAGTTTAGGTTTGCACGTTGCAGTTGAGAGGAGAAAAAGAGATCATCCTGGCTATCTCTGGGTTTCCATCCAGGCACCTGAGTACAGCTGTCTCTCCATGATGAATCGCCTTTTGAGCTGAGATTTGTCTGGGAACTGTGCCCAGGCCATCAGTAGTAGCTCAGGTGGGCTAGTGGGATGCTCTGTTAGACCTTAGCAAGCAAGGGATATAGTAGTGATATTAGGATAGGGAGCTCCAGCTGTGTGTGGATGTCTCAATAGTCCCTTTTCCTAGAGAATGGGTGACCAGGGCAGCCAAGATGGAAAGGGACATCATGAGGAAAGGCTGTCTGTTTTGGAAATGCTACAGTGAAGCTTTGGAACAGCTACCATTTTTTAAGGCAGTGGAAAGCCCACGGGAGCCACATTCCCACTTACCCTTATCACAGACTTTCTGTGTAGCTAGAGCTGACCATATAAGCTATCTCACTGCATATTCCCTACTTCACTACCCTAACTCTTAACACATGAAAACATTTTACTAACTCCTGTACTTCCCACCACCTGAAGATCTACACTCCTTTCAAAACTTGCCACTTCTGGACCCCTCCAGCTAGCATGTGTGCAAAACTGCTTGTACATGTTGACTTGAAATTAAATAATGTTAAATAGGCTACTTGGATGCATGCTTGCATACTAAATAATGCAGTGTAACTAGAAGACTACATCTCTCAAATGCATACATATACACCAGTTAGTCATGTAATCAAGTTCATTTTTATCTAATACATGGGTAAGATAAAAGTAAATTGTATGTTGTAATCAAGGATGAGACAATTATCTGGGCAGTTGCCTTTTGTGTATTGTCTCTGAATTGCCCTTGGGGTGGTTTTTTTTGTGTTTAAATAGAGGTTGAGTAGGTTTACATTTTCATTTATAGTTGAAAAAGTATGGTGGGGGAAAATTATATATTTCACTTCATCTTAACTAAATATCAAATATGCTGTGTACTAATGAATGTTCCAATTTTGCGTCCAGGAAAACGCACACTTTTTTGTTGCGGATATGATTATAGCATCGCTAGAAAAAATGAAATATAATATCCTAAGCCAACAACAAGCAGAGTCCTGGGGTGTGGAGGAAACAAGTGGATCAGATGGCAGCTATCACACTGATTCGGAGTTATCTTCTTACCCTGGAGTTAAGAAGTCTGATTCTTCTGTTACCTCTTCAGACAGTGGTTATGAAGGCAAGTTCCTTAATCTAGAATGTAACTTGTCTGAAAGACTTTGCTGTTTGTTTCTGTGGAAGAACATACTAAATAAATTTGAGCATAGCTGGGAACCAAATCCTCTATTACCTTCTTTGAGTCTTTGCAGAGCTGAGTCCGTTGAATATCATTATGCAACAAGTGTTTTTTCCTGTGGGTCAAATACTTCCTTTTGGATGTTCACATCAATGTTTTATTAATTGTAATTATTTTTTACATTAAAACATAAAAATGTAAAAAAACGAAGGGAATTAATTCGCCTATAGTTTAAGGCAAGATAATAAATACACCTGGCATTATAATGCTTGAGTCAGCACATGCATTTTTAAGTAGGTTTTAGTCCCTTGAGCAGTAGATATCTTAGTGATGGATCATAAGTCTAAAGTCTAAATGACGTAACTTCTGTGGAAAAATGGGTGGTGTGCTTGGACATGAAAACGGGAGAGACCACCGATAATACAAAAGATTTGGGTTTATCACTACAAGATTCTGGCTAAGAAACTGAGGTGCATACACTTTATGACAGCCTCCCAAGAACTGGCCTGCTCTGTGTATGTATAAAAACAATTAAAATTGCTCTATAAACGCAGTCTGTGTGCTAAAGTTTTGGTAAGTGATGAAAAATGTAAGTATAATTGCAGCTATTTATAAGTGCTGGAAATGTTTCACTGATCTTGTCCTTGTCCTGGGCAGGCTGTGCTTTGCTGCCCATCAGCTCCCCGGTGCATCTACCATCACATCATGAGGTTACCAGATTTTGTTGCCACAGTGACTCAGAGGATGAATATGTAATTATTGGTAAGACTTTAAAATTGTAACTGCAGAAACAGATTTATTGTTCAGTTGAATCTATGCCATTGTTTGGGAGTTCTATTGATTTAGTAGATGTTATCGTAAGATAAATAACATAAGAAAATGGAAACAACTACGTTTGTGTAGCTCCTTATTAGAACACATGCAGAAATGCCAGATTGGTGCAGGATTTCCTTTCTAAAAAAGAATATCTTTGCTGGTTTGAGCTTGTGGTGAGCTGACCCTGGCTGTACATCAGGTGGCCACCAAACTACTCTCTCACTTCCCTTTTCCACTGGAAAGGGAGAGAAAACATAACAAAAGCCTTCTGGGTTGGATAAGGGCAGGGAGACATCACTCAGCAATTACTGTCATAGACAAAACAGTCAACTTTGGGAAATTAATTTATTGCCAATCAAATCAGAGTAGGGTAATGAGAAATAAAGTCAAATTTTAAAGCACCTCCTCCCCACCTCTACCGTCTTGCTGGGCTAAACTTCACTCCCAATTCCTCTACCTCTTGGGGCTTTCCACACATCCTGTCAGGAGCCTGCTGCAGCATGGGCTTCTTCTCTCTAGGTCACAGCCTCCTTCAGGCATCCTGCTGCCCCAGCTCCTCCACAGGCTGCAGGTGGATCTCTGCTCCCCCATGGACCTCCATGGGCTGCAGGGGCACAGCTGTCCCACCATGGCTGCACCAGGGGCTGCAGGGGAATCTCTGCTCTGGTGCACCTCCTGCACCTCCTTCTGCACTGACCTTGGTGTCAGCAGGGCTGTTTCTCACATATTCTCACTCCTCTCTCCAGCTGCAACTGTGCAGGGTTTTTTTTCTCCCATCTTAACTCTGTTATCCCACAGGCACTATCACCATAGTTCATGGGCTCAACCTTGGCCTGTGGTGTGTCTGTCCTGGAGCCTGGCTGGCATTGGCTCTCTCAGACATGGGAGAAACTTCTGGCAGCTTCTAACAGAAGCCACTCCTGTAGCTCCTCCTGTTACCAAAATCTTGCCGTGCAAACCCAACACGGGGACTGAAATTATGTCTAAGGATTAAACCAGAGGAATGCGGGTGAAGAAAGTGTGAAACTGGTACAACCTCAGTCAACTATAGCAGCATTGTTTGAGAGAATTTAGGACATGATCATTTCCTGATTAAGCAGATTGACTAGGTTTTCAGCAGCCTCTCACTCTGCTTCAGGACTAGAGCAGAATGTCTCTGTTTTCTTATAGTCATATGTGCTTTGCTTCTCTTAAGGACATCCTTAGTTTAGTTTGGTTAACTTCTGGTTTTTACACATACAGAAATAGAAACCCTTATAAGTAGCCTGTGCAACTTTTAAACCTCGTTTTATTTTTTCCTGAAAGCAAATGGATTTTTATTCTTCTCTTTTTAGAGATTTATTTTTTCACCTCATTTTCCCCTGATCTAAAAATTAAGAACTAGCTCCTAAAAACCGCATTCCTAGTAGCAAGAGTTACTTTGAGATGTATAAATGGGAAACATTTGTCTTGAGAGCAATAAGCATGGTCAAAACTAACAGTACCAATGTGAACACCTTGTTGGCATAAGCATAGTGTGTCTATGTAAACATAATGAAGAGGGTCCTTTAATTGCATTCATCTCACCTGCTACTAATGTGTTTATAGCATTAGCTGGTATGGTTGTGATTGGTGTCTCCAAATATCTGTCACTGTCCAAAAAAATTAATGTGGCCTCTCTTGGGTCTGTACGCTATTACTTGAGTGCCTTCTGGCTGGACTTTGACCAGCAGGCACTTAGTCTCTCCTTACCATTTCTGCTCTTGAAGTCAGGCTGATGGTGATGATAGGATGCAAAGGTATTAGGGAGTATTCTTCATCATGTCAGAGATATGCAGAGGAGATAAGACTCTTTATGCCTGTTTTTCAACTAGGGCTGAGGTTATTTCCCACATCCAGCAAGGGTGTTGTGAAAATGAATATATTTGAAACTGACACTATGGTAACACAGAAGGTAGATTTAGAATAGTGCTGAGTAACAGATGCTTTGTGTCTTAAATGGCTTGATAAAATTTTCTCCTTTATTGCAGAACTTGAAGACCTTGAAAATCTGTCTGTTGCCCCTGGTAAAAGGTATGTATCTTTACTATAATAGCCCTGTGGCGCTACCTTTTCTGCTGGAGTAGCTTTCTGGTCGTTCTTCTGGCTGGGGCAGGGAAAGATGTGGGAGTCGTAAACTGGGTCCTCCCAAGGAAGGGGAAGGAATGCTGCTAGACAGCAAGTGTCTGTGGTGCTTGGCTTAGCAGTGTTTCTCTGGTCCCTGAGTCTTGCTGGAGGGTGGTGTCTGTGGCTCTTTGAGGGCCTGGGTGCATCAAAGAAAGAGGTAGGAATGAAGGAATGGGAGAGAACTTTCCAGGGATGCAGAAAAGGCCATAGAGATGCTGATGACATGCTACTATTTTTCACTGACAGTATTTGTTACCTTTCAGATCATCTTTTGAACCAGTCAGCAATTCTGCTGAAGCAACAGCGCAGGAGTTGTGCAGAGCTTTCAGAAAATACTGGTTGCAGACAGACTCTGCAGTTCAGCTGTCTGGTTGCCTGAGCTCATCTAAGCAGAGAGTGAGTCTGATCTGAAAACAACGAGCTCTTTATTCAGTTCCCCAAATAATCATGGTCTCACTGCAGCTGCTTCAGTGCTAGGAAAAGGCGGAAGCTACGTGAAAAAAAAGAAAACAAATACAGATGAGTGCTTGCAGTTTATTAGTTCACTTTAGATACATTTTTAGAAAATGTCTTCACTCGCAATTTTCAGCACATTTAAGACATTTGTGACCAATCAGGATGTGCTTTCTTCTGGGACTGATACGAGTTTGACTGAGGGGGGACTACATGCAGGTGAAAACTGAACTTTAAAATACCAGAATATAAAGGGAGATAAAAATCTCTCACAGTGTTTAACATGTGTCCAGCTGATGGGCTGGTTATCTTCATGAACTTGTCTCTCCCAATAGTCTGTGCTGAAAGAAGAGATTCCAAGAGAACTTGAGTCCAGTTTGAATCTGGCTGAAGAAATAAAGATCATATCCAAGTTAAGAGGATCTTCTGGCTGGTCCCCACCAAGATCGCAGATTATATTTAATATTCATCCTTCAGTCAAGTAAGTTTTGAGGAATCTGGGCACTGTCATTTAGTATAGCATGGGGAAAGTTGATGGAAGGAGCTAGGGTGATTAACAGATCTAGTGTATGTGCAGATGATCTGTGAACAGATCTAGAGCTGGTGCATGGCACAGCCTTCTCCAGTGTCTGTCACCAGCCTCACTGGAAAACAGATGGCATCTTTTTCCCTCTTTTGGCACGTCCTGATTAACACGGCATGTGCAATTTTCCAGTAATACACATGATAATACACGTATTGCTTGGTGTTATGGTGGCAGTGCACTTAGCTCCTGAAAATGTCATTTTGTGACACTACCTGGAGAATATTCTTGCCTTTCCACACTTTTCTGCTAATATTTTACGGGCAGCTGGCTTTCAGAAAGCAGGGGGAGGCACCAGGTAACGTGTGAGGAAATGGCTGTCTCACCCTGCATCAAATGCTGTTAAGTGCAGACAGTGGGCAAACTGGCTGATCCCTGTGTTGGTGCAGGTTCCGTTGCTTTTTCAATTGCAAATGTGGGTTTTTCTCTCTATAAAACTCATGATTATTACTGCCACGTTAAGAAATGGAAAATAATTTAGGTATTTCAACAAGAATTCTATATATTTCAAATATAGAATCCCCCTTCTTCATGTGGAGGAGTAGGAGTCAGCTTCTGAGGCAAACAGTTTATCTGGTGCCAGTGTAGCTCTTTTGCACTTTGGAAGAATGTTAACTAAAACTGTGTTTTGGGTGCTGAGAGGTCTAACTATTTGCCTCTGTATACAGGAGAGATGCAGTGGTGGCTGCTCAAAACTTTACATGTGTTGGTTGTGGAACCCCTATAGAAAGCAGTAAGTATTACTGAAAGTGGGAAAAAAACCCCTTAAGTGCATTGCTAGCAATCAGACTATGATCTTCACCAACACAGATGTACCACAAATGTAAAATCATCTGAGCCAGAAGGAAAATCTCATTGATGGATGTGCCTGCAATAGTCAAACAGACAGCGGAATCTTTCCAATGTCTGGAATTTTTCATTGTGGACATAATACAATATTGATAGGTGCCCTTTTCATACACAATAAAAATCCATAACAGTCAACAACAAAACAGGAAAAGCTATTAAAAAAATAATCAAACTTCTAGGCTTGAAAGTGCTTGTTTTACATCGTCCAATTATTTCTTTTAATAGTTCTTTCCTTGTGCCAATTCAAATTCTTTCAAAAGTCTATTTTTAGAGACTTTATGCAAGCTTATGGAATATGTAGTTTTGTTCTTTTGGAGTGTCTTTTTGAAACTTTGTTTCTTTAGATCTTGATCACAAAATCTTGCTTGGGTTTTTTTTGGTTTTTTTTTTTTCAAAATTTCTGATACTTTGGGAGAACTGCTTGAAAGCACAATGATTTACAGAGCTGACTAACAGAGCTTGCCTAAGAAATCTTTGAAGTGGTGCTCAAGTCTCGTTCTGGGTCAGCTCACAAGAGCACTGTTTGTGATAGCATGTGAAGTATCAACAATCTGTGATAGCACATTAACTCTAGCAAATTCGAAATGGTATAATAGCTGGGAAAAACCCCACAAACCTCTTGATGTGAAAACGTGTTAAACAAACATGACTTCAAAATTGGTGGAAGTACTTTTGTTGTGTATTTTATCTTGGGCCTCTTTTGTGGGTAAAGCAACAGTAGTTTCTCTAAGATCTTTTGGTGATAATTACAATCAGTTGAACAAATGTGGAAGTGAGGAAAGCTTTCTGTTCTAATGCCAAGTAGAAACCTTGTACATGTGTTCACCACGATAATAAAACCCCCCTACTTAAAAAAAAAAAATCCCTTTCCCTTCATTCCAGTAGATCTGAGTTATTTAGACAGAATAGGCGTACAGACAAGAGTTATATCCCCTAAATTCTTAAACTATTCACAATTTCATTGCTGTCTACCTGCAGAATATATCAGGAGACTCCGCTATTGTGACTACCTGGGGAAATACTTCTGTGACTGCTGCCACAGCTATGCTCAGTCTTGTATTCCTGCCCGAATACTTTCCAAGTGGGATTTCAAAAAATACTATGTGTGCAACTTCTCAAAACACCTACTGGACAGCATATGGCAGCAGCCCATTTTCAACGTGTCGTGTATTAACAAAACCCTCTACACGAAAAGTAAAGAAATGGACAGGGTCAGGGTAAGTGTGGCCTTCTTTTTATTAGGAATTTCTGGGTCTGAGACTTTCAGGAAGAAGTCCTTAGGGCAGGATGTCCTTTGTGGTGTGTGTATGTGGGAAGGAGGGGAGTTGTTTTTTCTGGCTTATCCTGTCACTACTTCTGGGACTTGCCTTCTCTTCCCTCATGTGAAGGAGGCAAGGGGAGGAATTTCCAACCTATGCCAGAGGTCCCCTTAACTCTGTTGTCTTTGGGATGTGTTCCTCTAGTGGTTTCTAGTTTCAGTTCGTGGAGGGGAGTTGGGCTCCTGTAGTAAATATTTATATCTTCCTGGCTTTTGGCTGTTTTAAAGTTCCGTAATTTTTGAATGACTCCTTAATTTTGTGGGCCATCAGGGGAAACACCCTTGGCTCATGTAAGAGCTGTAGCTCCTACAGCTCGAGGAAGAGTGTTCTGCTGAAGATTACAAGTAGGCATATGTCCCCTTCTTGGCTGAGGAGACACTTACCTGTTCTTACACAGGTGTGGGTCTAGCATGCATCAAGACCTGCAGCCATTTTTGGTGTTAGGACTTGCTTCACTTGTCATGAAATAAAAATAGCCTTTGCCAACCTTTGGCTTTCGTGCATTAGAAAATCCATTTGTTTAATTCTGTGCTAAGTGTAAAGTTCCTGTTTTTAGGCGTGGTTTAGTGTACTTGCAAGGGTTGCTGACTCAAATAGTGGTGCTCCTCACTTACGAATATATAAATGCAATGCTTTTAATTTTAAAATTGTTTTGTTTTCCTCCATCTTTTAGGAGGTGCAAGAGCAGCTTTTTCATTTAAAAAAGCTTTTGAAAACTTGCAGGTTGGCTGAAAGGTATGGATTGTGATTATGCATGAAAAATAGCTTAGTAAAATGTACATGACGTGCTTATAGGGCCTTGTTCTCTAGAGACATTTGGGTGCAGTTTTAAATAAGTTGATATGATAATTAGAGAACTCTAATAACAAAACTACATTTTATTGCACTGCAAATATTGAGTGAAGTGGAAGTTTTATGTGGTAGCTGTTTCTTGAAATATAGTTAGACATTTGGTTTTAAATGCTGGGTTATTTTAGTTAGGTGTGTATTTTTTCTGTTCCATCTCCCTTACGTTCTCACTCATTCTTAAAAGGTCAAAGATACTTACTTGTCTCTCTGAGAATACTTGTCCTTAAATATGTTGGGATTTTTTTAATTAACAAGTGTGTTCCTTGAGGATTTAAAGATTTCTTCCAGAAATCTGTCATAATGCTCAATTCAGTTTATTCTATGAAAATACTCAAAAGTAGTAGTAACCAAAAGTGATAAAGACCAAAACATGACCTTGCTCATTGCCAGAAGTGAAAGATTTTTGGTATTCACCTTCCCAAACAGTGAACATAACTAATACATAGGCGTGTGAATAATAAGACCATCACTGCAGAATTGCTGGCCTTGTTTAGAATTGGAAGAGCCAAAATACAATTTAAAAGTAGATTCTGTTTTCTCCTTGAACTAGACCTCTTCTTTATGCATCAATTACATGTTGTTCACCAAAATCAAATAGGAACATGTTTTTGTCTCTCTTCCCTGTGATTGCATTACTGAAAAAGTATTAGGATTGTTGCTGTCCCTCCTGTCTGCATGAATGATATTTTAAAAGCAATAGCTTTCTTTCCAGTGCTCACTTGCTCAGCACAAGCATAGTTTCACCCCACAGTGACCTATGCAGGGTAAAGCCCCTCAAAATCTTCTTTGCAAAGCAAATAAATAAGCCTAGCTTGTTATAATAGATACAATACGGGATTTTACCTACTGTTCCTGAGGTAGGAGAGAGCCCTTTACAAATTATTTAAAGATTGCTGGGATAACTGTGTATGGCAACTCCAATGCTTCAGTAATGTACATTTAAAGCAGATAGTTCATTCTAAATCCCAAACCCTCCAGTTTTTATTAAAGTGATCTCAGACTGGGAGGGGAGGTAGGATACAGCATGAACTTGCCTTGTATAATCCCTGTGTGACTACAGAAATGGAAGAGGCTTATTCTGGAAATATACTTGAAAAACAACTTTTTGTAACTTGAATTGGGTTTTATTTCTCTTTGCAGTGTATTGAAAGAATTTGAACAAGTCCCCAGCCATCTGACAGAGGAGCTGCATCTCTTCTCACTGGATGATCTGGTGAAGATCAAACGAGGGCACTTACTGCCCCTTCTTAAAGATATTCTGAAGAGCTCCACCTCTCATGTAGATGGCTGTGAGGTAAGGAAAAAACAGGGCTTTTAGTGTCTTTGCAGCTGCTACTGTGAGGAAATACCCTGCTTCTGTTTCCAAGTAATTTTTTTTCTTAGATTTCAATTCAACCTTTTTGCTGTCGTTGTAGCTCTGTCAAGCAAAGGGGTTTATCTGTGAATTCTGTCAGAGTGCAGAACTGCTCTTTCCGTATCAGACTGCCAAGTGTAAAAGGTGCCCAGGTATGTTCCAGACTGAATGTTTTCCTTTCTTCCTTGGGGGAATTCTGTTGTGTAAAACTGTTTAGATTTAGTTTAAACATTGAGAACTAGCTTCACTGAAAGCATGTATATTTGAAAACCTGCATGTGCATTTGGAAACCACGGGCAGTATGTATCTTTGAAAACCAGCTTGTGGCAGCTGTTTTGTATCAGTGAATTCAGAGAGTAAAATCAGGGATTTGCCTGAACATGGTTGTACTTGCAGGGGGAGGCTATTGAGGCTATTTTTTGGGTCTATGCTTGAGAGAGCTGTTTTATCAGATCTTGCCAGCATCCATTGTAAATTATTACACTGATGGTTATTGCCCTGGCCTTGCACTGCTTCTGTTTACTTTTGTACTGATAGGTACATGATAGAACATCATTCAAGGAACACAGCTATTGATTAATTTTCTTTAATTCCGGGTTGTTTGTTTTTTTTTCTCGGAATGCTGCTCTGTATGTATAAACAGAGTGCAAATCATGCTTTCACAAAGCATGCTTCAAGTCTGGAGGCTGCCCCAAATGTCTGCGGATCTCAGCTCGGAGGACACTTTCGGAAACTCCACCACTTGTACCTCAGTGAAACTGGGTTACTCTGACTGCTGACTTCAGAAGATGCTCAAAGCCAAATCTTCAGGTGCATGACTAAGAGTTAAATAATGTTGTTTTAGACATTGCTGGTTTTAATGCATGTCTCCTTTATGGGGGTTAAAATAAAAAAATAAACAAAAAACAAATGTCAGCTTTATTATCCTCATTGAAAACTCACTCTAAAGGAGTGTCATCTTAACTGGTGACAAGACTGGATGTTAATTTTTGGGCAGCTTTTTGTTGCTATGTTTTGTCCTTGTATGAAAGATTTTTAATAGTATATTTTTTCATGTAAAAATGATCCTTCTCTGTAATTCTGCAGATAATGTATAGATAGTAAATGAGCGTTGGAAGTCCTTGCCTGTGTTCAATTTTGGAAATGGGGAAAAAAGTGGTTAAGTACAAAATCGTTCCCTGAAAAGCTCTACAATAAATAGAAAAGACTCATCTGCAAGTTTTAGGCAGATGCTAATCTGAAATTGTTATGGCAAATGCTTATTGTGAACCAGTGAATTTTAAGTTTCTTCTAAACACATCTATGCAACAGCTTGTGGTGGGTTGACTTTGCCTGCTGCTGGGTGCTCACCCAGCTGTTCTCTCACCCCATTCCTCAAGAGGACAGAGAGAGAAAATAAGATGGAAGAGCTCACAGGTTGAGGTACAGACAGGGAGATCACTTACCAACTACTGTCATGGGTGAAAAAGACCTGAATTGGGGAAAATTAAATTTATTGTGAGTTAGAAATTGAGTGGGATGGTGAAAAACAAAGACTAAGCCAGTAATTTCCCCTTACCTCACCCACCCCTTTTCCAGGCTGAATTTTGGTTCTTTATCCCAAATTTTTCTACCTTATAGCCTGCCCCAAGTGGTGCAAGGGGGATGGGGAATTGGGGTTTCTTTTCCTCCTGCCTCCTCAAACTTGCCCCTGCTCCAATGTGGATCCTTCCCATGGGCTGCAATCTTTCAGGTTAAACCTGCTCCTGCACAGGCTCTCCAGGAAGATGTAGTTCCTTCAGGAAATATTAATGTGCTCCAGTGGGGTCCTTTCCATGGACTTCAGGGGAATCTGTGCTCTGATGGCTAAAGCACCTCTTCCTCCTCCTTTTTCACTGACCTTGGTGTTTTTGCTCCTGTTTCTCATGGTCTCTCTTAAATATATTTTCTTAGAGGTGTCACCATCTTGGCTGAGGTGTTCAGCCATGTTCCATGCTGTGTCCGTCGGAGCTGGCTGGAAGCAGTTCTATCTGGCACGGGGTGGTCCTGGCCTCTTCACACAGAGGCCACCATGCAGTCACCCAGTGCCAACATCTTGCCACCTCCACCAACTACTCTGCTCTAGAAGTTTCTTTCCAGAGCACTTAGAAATGTGAGGAGAGGCAGTGAGTGAGCAGGAGACAGTGAGTGAGCAGGAGAGATTCTCCTGTTTAAATCCACCCTCACACTTGCAGACTGAGTCCTTGCCTAAAGGTGAAGTGCTGGAAATTGAAAGCAGCTTTCTTTCCCTGCCTGGTTGGTTACTTCTAATGAAACCCTTGCCTTCAGGAAGGTGGAGCAGCTGCTTGAACCTGTAAAACCATTTTTCTGTTTGTGCTATGAAGTATCAATGAACAGAGAAACCCCAGGGCCTGAAAGCACATATCAACGTTCTGATCTCTCCAGTGGGCTGCTGATAGTATTTTGAATTTTTTGTTCTCATTTTTTCTTCTCCTTATCTGCATGCTCCACCTTTTAGCACGGAAAGGATCTGTTACCTGGGACTGTGTAAGTTTACTTCCACATTAATGTTCACAGTACTACTAAGCTCACTAACACGTCCACTAATCTATTTTTCTGTGATCAAAAACAGCTTACTTACTTACTGCTCTGAAGCAAGATTAGCATCTCTTACTCAAGATCACCAGTGAAGGGTAATATGTGGTTAGAAAGAGCCTGTTTGTGCAGCTGACTGTATTTAATATTATGCAAGAGTAAATTCTCTTTTAAGTTGGGTGCACGACTAACTGAATCACATGAAAGGCCTTGCTGCAGGGATTTTGTGCTTATAAAGGAGTAGACTTGAATGATCCTTCTGTAGGATAACCTGCAGGGCAGCTGAATACATCTTTTTCACTATTCATTAATTTAGAAGAGCTGATCTGGTTTCTGGCTGTGCTTTTCATGAATGTTCAAGTCTTACTAAGCAGTAGCAGTGCTCAGGAGGGGGAGCTCAGAGAGCAAGTTTTGTGCATCACGTGTTGATACTTCACATGTGCTCAGTTCAGTCCAGGTCTCCATAGAGCCTGTGCAGTTTATCCTCACTAATTATTGCTAGGTGCCACAACACAGGTTGCAGCAAGAGCAGATCCTCATTGAATCTATAAAGCTTGCAGAAAGGGGAAGGCCTGAGGGTATCAACATGCTTATAATCAAAGTAAAACTGGTTAAAATGTTCTGCCACTGAAGCTACAGTAAGGACTTAAGTTGTGAGATGCCAGCAGGTTGGTTCCAGCGTGGAAGGAATAACGGAAGTCACTATTTGCTGCGTTTGAGGGGATACTGCTGTTTACTTAGGTCTGGAGGAGGGTCCTACTGAACCCTACATTCTTGTGTGCTGGTGTCAGCACAGTATAGCAAAGGAACATCCTCAGGCTATTCACCCTGAACCTCTACTCTGGTGAGAAGCAAGGCATGGGTGACTAGATCTGTAGACACAAGTGATTGTGTGTTGCTGAGGTGAGAGTATCTTCTTACCAGCTGCTATCCTAGGATAGGAAAAAGCAGCCATGATGAAACTGAAAGCGTGCATTATCATTCCATATTTGGTGATAAAGGGGCTTGGGCAGAAGGGATGACTTCTGTGCTACAAACCCTCTAAACACCTTTAGGGTGTAGCCAAGTTCTTTGAATCCAGTTTTGACACTCATTAAGTTTCTCAGATCAAATACTGTGCTCTTCCTGAGCTTATCTCTATGGATAAGTACTGAGGTTGATAATTTCTGAGGCTAGACCAGACGAAAAGGCAGACCCAAGATAAGAATTTTTTTTAAGAAACAAAAGCTATATGGCTACAGTAAACTTCTTCATAGGAAGTAAAATCCCACAGTCCTTACATGTGTAAGCTCTGAATTTTTTGATAGGAGCTGACATGAAAGGGTTAGGAAAACTTACCAAGGAGTAGTTGGGCCAGTTCAAAATAAGTTGCCTGCTAGCTAAAAAGCTGAACATGTTTCACATGCCTGAGCCAAAGATCATTCTTTACTGGGGATTTTAATGGTGCCATGTGGATACATCAGGAGCACTGCTGAGGACACTACTGGAAGAGCTGTCTCAGGAGTTTGGAGGTCAAGAAACCTATTCCTAGCTAACTGCTTGCCTTACTTCAGAGGGAGAATTCAGGTAGAGACAGTTTTATTAGTAATTTTGATAGGTACAAGTTTTCAAAGGAATACAATATCAACACCTCACTCTCACTGTTAGCAATTTTACCTGCTTTTCTAATAGTTATTTCTTTAAACTGATTTGTTGTATTTTCCTTCTTAGTTTCAGTTGTGAGTTGTCTGGAGGTAGAAGTGCTTTGCTAAGGCTTTGTGCAGTGCGTTGAAGCTAGGATTTTTCATGATGCATCATGCAGCTATTACTGTAAACAACAGAATAATACTAATTATCAGGTGTAGTATGGTCTCACAAATACAGGTCTTGTTGCGACTGGAAGCAAGTATGTCAAGTACTTAAGTATTTTATGGGTCTGTATAATTCCAAGGATGTTTGTCACACCCATTCACTTTAAGAGAAGAAAACATCTACGTGTTTTACGAGAAATTATATTTTGGCTGGTTTTGCACACAGCATATACAAACTTCATCAGCAGAAGTCTTTCATCCCTTGAGGAGCCTATATTCATGTTTTTAATATTTTAAAGAAAATCTACCCTGATTTTCCCACATATGCTCTATGGCTGCTGCTTGCTAGAACTTTCATTTAGGCCAGCAGTCTGAATACTCTGAAAATCACCTGAAGTCTTCTCTCTAAAATACCAGTTTTAGTTACAATTATTGGTATCCTTTGGTCTAGTGTACTTGCCCTACTTCGTGATTCTGAACAAATCTACAAGGCCCTTTAATTTTGTACATGTAAGTGCCACATTTCATCACACATTGTCTTTGTCTGGCCACAGACTGAAAAGTCTTCTGAAGATTGCAAAACCAGGACGTCATTAAGGGAAATACAATGAGTAAAGGAGGGAAAAGAGAGATTGAAGTTTTTTATTAAGAAATAGAATCATAGGATCATCAAGGTTGGAAGAGCCCTTTAACATCACCTAGTCAAACAGATTTACAAGAAAGGTGTGGGTAGCATACACTTTAGTGGAGCGTGGAAAGAGCTGAGCGAGACTGACATCAGTAAAAGAAGATCTGCACCAGATAAGTAATCTATCCTGTTTACAAAGAATTACAATATTTTACATTTTACTAGAGTCAAAATAAAAATGCAGATTAAATCTGTTATCAGTTAATTAAACTTGCCCAGAACTGGTCTCTGGTACTGAGGACAAACAATGCAAGATGGCCACGCTGCACTACTCCATGCTTTTCTTCACTGTGGAGTCACCAGATCCAACATTCCTGTTGTGAAGGACCATGCCAACTCCTACTCTGTACCTGCTGTTGGGAGCCAGAATTGTGCCATGCTTAGGCTTAGCAGTCAGTATAGCTGTCCATGACTTATTTAGAAATGACCTCTATGGCTGTCCGAGGGTTGCTGTAGCCACTCATATGATCAGGAAAATTTACAGGCTTGTGGCTGCCAATTGTTTGCCTTCCATAAAACAATAGCATCTACCTAAATTATTTTTCCCCACCAAATTGCTCAAAGTTTATTTTAGGGCTTTTCTTGTCTTAAGGCAGAAGGAAAAGGAAGTGGTTTTTTATTTTCTTTCACCCACAATGCAGGTTTCCCCTCAGTGTATCATTTACTGTTCACTTATTTGCAACCAAACCAAGCCCAGTGCCAGCCTGCTCTAAGCATGGGGCTGGACAGCAGGGGGCCTTGGGGGGCAAATATGGTCTCCAAGAGTTCTGGATATACAGGGTCAAGAGCACCAAGGCACCATTTGCCTGGAAAGCAAGTTTATATAGCAGACTGGTAAGCAATTGAGGAATTGGGCTACCTGATTCTGGTGAGTAAGGGCCAGGTTCTCTATGGCCTTCATGGCCTTAAGGGTGAGTATCTGTGGAAATACCATGGAGCACCTGTGTAGCTGCAGGCATGGATGGTGTGAGCAGAACCCCACATAGACAGGGAAATCTGACACAAGAAGGCAGCAGGAGTTGGACACCAAAATGACTGAGTGTCCAACTGCAAGGGTTATATCCATGGCATGGATTTTTCCAGTAGCAATGCCCATTCCACAGCCCTGGGGTAGTACCTGCCTCCTGGTGCTATATAAATGAAGCCAGACATCAATGGCCAGGATCCCATATAAAGTGCTGAATTCAGGATTAAGGAAGAACTGAGTAAAAATGCAGTCTTCTGAAGGACTTATTTCAATGGTCCTTCCCAGTGAAAATTTTTCCATTGCCTGGAGGTCTCCTTAGGCCCAGAATTGCCCTAGTCTGAGCATCTCAGTTCCAGTTTCCTTCCAGTGTCTGCCTGTGATTTAAAAATGGTGACATCTGCCTGGATGATGGACAGATACTTGCTCAAGAGAACCCAGGGTACAAGGCAAAATGCTTGTGGAGCATCTTTTCAATGTCAGCTTTTAGCTGAGAACATAATTTTTATTCAAATGTCTGTCTTGTCCTGGCACTGTGTTGCTGATGCTGTGAACAGTGCAGTGGATGTTCATGGAGCTGTTTGGACAATGGACACTTGCAAGAGTTGAGCTGGACTGACTTTTGACAGCTGCTCTCGCTGTCCCTGTGTCACTTATCTGAAATGATCTGACTTGCTTTATCTCCCCAAGCAGCAGCAGCAGCAGCAGTTCCTCTTGGATTCCTTTCTCTGCTATTTTAGTCAAAGCATTTCCAGCTGTCCAGAGAGGCAAAATTAAACAGACATAAATCCCCAATGTCACCAGCCCCTCTTCTCCTAGGCCTGCTTGTTTTATTCACTTTTTAAATAATTTTTGCCTCTTTACAGCCCAGATGAATGTCTACATGATAAAGCAAATAATAAAATATTGTTGCTATTCAATAAGCTAAGGATGATACTAAGGAAGATACTTGCCAAAAAAAAAAAAATGCTAGTAGATCCTTTGGAAGACCTGCCTGCTGCCTTAGGAGACACCACCAAGAAGCATTTCTTGGAAGAAAGAGATCATGGTGCCTTGCATAAATCAGAAGGAATGTGGTGTTGTGGTCACTTCAAAGCAAGTCAGTGACTGCTAAAATGCTGCTGTTGTGCATCAGGAAGCATGATGTGGTAAAGGAGAATTTATTTGCCCCACCTGGGAGCCATTTTACTGTGCTCTCATCTCCATCCAAGAGTTACTGCAAGTCAAGCTCCCGCTCCCTGAGTTCTCAGAAGGTGAAACTAAAACCTGGAGTGGTTTTACTGGAATAGGGTATGTTTTTAGGCCTCCCACGCATTTCATGGATGAGGCAAAAGAATGTGACTAATAAGTTATGTCTTAGCACAGAAAATATATCCATGCTTCTATAACAGAGGATTCCTTAAAAGCTAGCTTGGACTGTAGTAATGCCTAGCTGCAGCTGCCGCGTTCCTCTCACAGAAAAATACTTCAGCACAGCACTTTTCTGTGCCAGCACAGCACTAACATGGTCAGCATGTTGTGCTGTGTCACACTACAAAAAAAAGTTGTGGTCTATGACTGAAACAGAGCCACAGGGCTGCTCAGAAGTGTAAGAAAAGATTGAGAAGTCACTGAAGTAAGAAAATATGACAGGATTAGATCATATGTAATTAGAGAAAATGTGGATAGCAAAATGCAGTTGGGCTGAGGCTTTTACAGCCCTGCGGAAGGTGACGGTACAGATGGGAGCACATCCCACATGAAGACCAGCAGACTGAGCAGAGGAGCATCTCTAACCTTGAGAGACACAACAGTGATGGAGAAAGACTTTCTCAGGAAGGATGAAATGCACAGAGAAGGCTGAAGAGGCCCTGTCTCTTCTCCATAGTGAAGAAAAGTTGGATTATGTTTCATCAGTGTATTAGTCAGCATGTTAACAGCACCACAAATCAACCATCCGTCTCAAGAGTCTGCTCAACAAAGAGATTTGGTTGCCCCAGCCTCCCCTCTAAGTGCCCTCAAAGACTCCTGGCTCACTCTCCTTGTTCAGTAACGCTGTGTCCATTCTAGGGCTCCTTCTGTAGGTTGCAGCAGTCAGGCACAAGGCCTGTGCCAGAGCTGGACAGACTGGATTCCCCTAACCCAAATTCCCAGGATTTCTGCATCTGACAGACTGATGGGAAAGCAGAAATAGCTACCCACACACTTCCTATTTCAAAATTGCATTCTGGCTCGTTAACACATGTGCTTCCCCTTTCACACAGCAAATGTGCACAGCTGCTGCTCCAGCAGGTGCTGGTTGCTGATGGCCAAGATGCTTCCCTGGGTCAATCTTCCAGTTACTCCAGCCAGGAAATGGAGAAATCCACAAACAGCCCATCTACTGGATCCTGATCTGGCCTTTGTTCCTGGGTCCAGGGCCTGTCTCCATGGTAGTCTTGTTTCAGCACTGTGCTGAGTGCTCACCAAAGGAATATGATTATATTACTCATATTTTCTCGTACATTTTTCGTACATTTTCATCTTTCCAGACCTCCTTTCCACAGGGAAACTCTCCAGGCCATCCTACCCAATTCTTTCCTCTACAGGTGCCTGTGGACACATCATTCGCTCTACCTTCCACAAGTTCCTGGTTTACACAGCCACACTTGTTCTCCCTATCATTTTCTCCCTCTTCCTCTGACATCTGCCACCAGGGGTTGTTTGGGGCCTTCAGCAATCCTTCCTTCTCACCCTTCCTACCAAGAAGGTGCACCTTGGTCCCTGCAGCTTATTGCCTCCAGCCATTCTCTCTCCTGGACACTCATCTCAGCCCCAAGTACTCTCCTGCTCTCTCTCTGCATTCCACTTCCAGAGGACCAACCCAAAGAACTCTAATTTTCCAGCACATATCACATGAAGTAGCCTTTGACTAAGAGCCTTCACTTTCTCCATGACTGAAATCCCCACTGCTCTCTACTGGGTACTTTTTCACCACTCATCCTTTCTTCCAACTTGACCTGCCAGTGAAGCCTGAAACACCTGTCAACAACTAAACTAAGACTCTGTTTCCCAATGACCCTTGCTCACCTCCTTAGCTTCCCAGTCCAAGGAATTCAGAATTCCAGTGAAACTTAGAGGAAGAAGCCTCTCTCTGATGCTGTAAGGTTGAGCTCACACTTCTTTCCCCCACTTCCTGTTGATGACAGAACATGAGCACATGCTTTTGTCTGAGAGAAAAGAGAACTGATTGTAAATCCTCAGATTTTATAATACAGGAGGTCACAAATGTTCTAGATTTACAAATGCCATTTACCATGCATCATGAGAATGTGACACTTCTTTGTCTTCAAAGTTGGGATGTGCCCACATGTATAATAGTATCTGCCTGTCCTTAGTGCTCTGTTTGCCAAATCAATAAATCCATAGGTGTTGAGAGTCTTTTATGTGCACCAGATCTACCAGGAAAACAAACCCTGAAACCATGCTGGTGTCTAAGGGCAGATTTCTCAAACAAAACCTACCATCCGCATTTGACAGCAGATGGCATAAAACCTACCTACCTGCTGGTCTTGTCACTCTGCTGTGCTGTTGATCACTTCATGAACTGCTCATGCAGGGCTGGAGGGCAGCTGGTATTTACGGTTTGCTGCTAACTTGTCCTGTCTGACCAAGGATGCGTGCAAAACCCTGTCTAAAGAAAAGAAGGCTTGGGGCTACACAGAACTTCTCTTCAGAGTTCTGCTTGAGCTAGGGGAAGGAAGAACAAGATGAAAGTTGCTGACACTGAATCATTTCTGTTTCTACCCCAGTGAAATAAGAGATGACCCAGGAATTTCCTGATTTTTGCAAAAAAGGGTTGCCCCCTCCCTCCTCTCTGTTATGCAGGAATCAGAATGAAGCAAGGAGGGGGAGTGGATCAAAGCCCTGCATTTGTACTGTGACATGCAGTGGTGCAGCATTTGACACCTGTGAGTCACAGAGTGAGAAAGAGGTCCCAGAGTCATGCAGAAAGTAAGGGCTGAGGGTCCCACTCGAGCAAAAGGCTCTGGCTTGGCATATCACCTGCCATGTGGTAGTTCATGCACTGGGGCTGCCCGAAACAGTTGTAAGTTGCTTGTAGAAAGCCCAGGTGGCTACTCTGGTATTTAATGGTCAGCTATGTGCCTGCAAGTAGGTTATGTCCTTGTGCCTGGTCCTGGGCTTCCCAGCCACAGGCAACTGGACACTGAAAAATAAGACATCACTTCAATTTTACCCTGTGTGCTGCCCAAGGACTTTGCCCTAAGGCAAGATGAGGGGCAAGAATGGAATGAAGAGGAGTGTTTTTCATATGGTGATCAGAAAGATGTGCCTTGACCTCTGAAGGGATTTGGCACAGTTCACAGGCAGGAAGAACAAGGAGAACTGTGACTTTTATCTGTTCACCTCTCTTCCCACCAGAGTCAATCAATGAAGCAGAAACCTCAGCTTTCCTCTCATCGTGAGAGCTGGAAGATTCTTCCTTAGCTGGACTCCAAAGGACACTATAGTTGGTACAGGAGATGGGGCTGTTGCAGATGACAGAGACAGCCAAGTGAGCTGAGCTCAGTGAGAAGCCAGAGCAGGGAACAGATAAGAGTGAAAAGCAAACGCTCAGAACAGCAGGAGTGAGTCTGTTGCGAGTTTTGTAAATGAGATGGGGCAACAGCCTGGTGCTGTGAAGCACAGATGGTTGCAGTTTTTCCTGTTGTAAGCTCCTCTTCACTCCCCTGGCACACACATCTTTCCTGTGCTTGCCTAATGCACAATGGGGCTGCAACAAATGGCTGTTTCCTGGGAGGAGGACACACTCCAGGACAGGCCAGGAAACAGCACCACATTCTCCAGCTGGTCCAGTGACCAGCTCTGTGTGTTGGCCTAGAAACCTGTCTAATTTTACAGGTACAAAATGCCATGGGTATAGCCACACAGCCAAGGAATGCAGTACACAGTCCTCAATCATTGGCTTTTCCTCTGAAAGCGATGGGAGAGGACATGCTGCTGTTATTAACTGTGGCCCAAATTCTCCCCACTGGCTGTGCCAAATCAGTGCATGGGTGTTTGTCACTCACAGCTACCTTGTCCTCTGCATGCAAAGGGGAGAGGTCTTGGGGTGTCTTGCTACACCATCCTTATTACCTGCACCCTTACACCTCCTTCCAGCTGACCAGAGCTGTGAATTGAGAAAGAACTTGCAATAAAAAGATCGTTTCTCCTGTCGACCTGCCGGCCTGTGCAGGTATGTCCACACACACCTGCTTTTACATGCTTGCATGCACAGATGCACACACACACAAACCCTTGTTTAAAGGAGCAGGGCCATCAAAAAAACATCAAGAAATGCCAATTTTAATTTTACTAATTTAATTTTGACTAAATTTTAATTTTGACCCGTTTAATTTTGACTAAATTATGTTTCAAATCAGGCAACATCTGATATGTACAATGCAAACAGATATGTAAAATGCTGTGTATTTATCACCCAGTAATAAGTAATTTCCACAGTATCTAAACAAGATATGAAAGTCAGAATTATATTTTTAGTGATCTGATAAAACAAGAGAAGAAAAAATTTCTAACCTCACCAAAACTTGGTCCTCTGCCTCCATAGTACAAAACTTTAAAATCCTGAGTTAGTGTGAAGATCAAATCGAGGTCCCCAGCACAAGCTGGCTGTCATTTTAGTATTTCTGTTCTTCTGTTTGAGGAACTGTGCAAGCATGAGATCTGTATTAAGGCCATAACATTTAAAATATGTTGCCTGTGGCCCAGCGTGTGGGTCAGATGCCTTAAGTTACGCTGCAATAAATACTGCTAGTAAAATGCTCAAGTGTAGTTTCAGGGGATGGATCTCCTCTAACACTAGCTTTACATTTAAAGGTGTGGTTGGGAGCTGGCCTGGATGAAGAGGAAGGCAAGTGAGGTTTGAAGGCTTTCACAGAGGAGATGAGAGAAGCATTGCTGGTGAACTGCAGAGCTGTGTGTTTCTCAAGCAGCAGCTTTTTGTTCATGTTTGAACGGTTTGATCATAATTTTAATTTTACTCCACCACAGAAACTTCTGAAGGTGATTTGCTTTGTGTGCAAAGAAGGAGAGACTGTAGGCGAGCCAAACAGCTTAAATCTCCATAAATCTGTGACCCTATGTCACTATCTCATCACGCCATGCTATACAATGCAGCATGAAATTTAAAAAGCCGAGCCGAGTCTCACACAGCATCCAACCTGACGGGACAAGTGCCACTAGAGGGGGCTGGATGCACACGGCTCCGGCGGGTTCCCGCGCTGCGGGACGGGGACAGGGAGGGCAGTTTATGCGGCTCCGCAAACACGCCTCGGTGTCGCTGGAACCGCATAAACTGCAAATCCTGCCCAGGACCAGGGGCAGAACCAGTGCTGTGCTGCTGCGCTCGGGCTGCTCTCTGCTCCCAAGGTGCGTCTGCAGAGCCCCACCGCGAGCAAAGGCTCATCCCGGGGAAGTGATGCCCTCATTCCCCGGCAGCTCGAGCAGAGGCAGGACACAGCTGCACCATGTGTTCGCATCCAGCTTGGCACCTTCTCATTTCTCCGAGCTTGCCCACTTCTATTCCTGTATTCCCTTAACTCCTTGTATTATTCACGTTTTGTGAAGGACACACTGGATGCCAGCTCTCTCTGCTGCTGCCACGTTAGCAATGCAGAGTACATCCCTCTGCCCCTGGAGCCTGGCAGAGAGGCTGGGAGTCTGGGCCAGAAATCCTGAATGCATTTGGAGCTCTTTCAGTTGTGAGACACTTCCTATTAATTAATCCTGGAAAGCTTTACAGCCGGTCCTAAAATAATGGAAGAAAATATTTTAAGTTATCCCTAGAGCAGCTCAGTGTTAGTAAATGTTTTTTCTTTGGAAGACACAGGGCTACTGGTCCTTAAAGGCCTATTTGCTCAGGCAGGAACTGACACATGGTGGTTCCTCCTGTGCCTGGCACAGGTGGACTCTCACTCAGAAGCCAGAGAGTGAAGCAGTGCTGCACTTGAGATACTATTACTGCTACTACTACTACTACTGCTACTACTACTACAGCACCATGGAAGACAATGTAACTGCAGCTCACAGCTCCTTCTCTGCCAGCCAGCTTCAAGCCCAGAGCACAAAGGAAGGTCACACATGTCTGCTTTCAGCTGTGCCTGCATATCCCCTTGCAGAAGTACCTGTTTTGCACTGTACTCTGCAGTGCAGAGTTCATTTTCCTCATCATGAGCAGCCAGCAACAGGGGAGAGAATACCAAAGGATGCTGTTAATTTTACTGGGCACCTTGCTAGTTTCTGGATTATTGTGAATTTCAGCCATGGGTTCTTCAGCATGCACAAATCTTCTGGAGTGACATCAATCCCAAACAACTTTAAAGAAAAAGAAAATTTGCTCTTCTTTCTGTACCATGGAGCTCTTTCTTTCCTGCTTCCCTCAAAATCATGGAGTGGTTGTTCAGATTACCTGTTCCATGGTAGGCATTGAAACTGCTTTGGAGTTTCAGTACTAGGCATTCTCCTCTGTATGTGAAGCTTTAACGCTTAGCCAATGGCAATCTTCATGCAAGTGACCCATTTCCCTGTTTCTGTGTTTAAATAATGCTTATTATCATTTGCAAAAACTCCTTCAGATTTTCACTTTTCACTGTAATGCCCACGAATTCTGTTGAACCTCTGAGTTCCCTCTTGCAGTTCTCTTTCTGCTACATCCTTTTCTGTTTCTCCATTTAAATGTCTCTGATTTCACTCCCAGTCCCCGCTGCTCTCTATCCCTTTTTCTGGCAGCCTGTAGCTGGATACTTGTGTTGAGATTAATGACTCCAGTGCAAATCCCAGCAGAAACATGCTGTAGAGTTTTTATTATGATTAGTACAGCAAGTGGAGAAAGAGTCACAAAGTTACTTCCATCCTTCAGATCCACAGAAACACAATTTCAGGTTTGTTAACACAGTGAAGCCACATGGCATCCTTGGCTTGGCCTTTGTCCCCAGGCTCCTAAATTCTCCTTGCAGGTCCTCAAGGCATTTGAAGACTCCCTGCTGCACACACAGATGGGTTACTGTTCTGTGGAAACCACACAAACACAACACTGAGTTCACTTGAGACTGTGGAGGGGAGAAGGGAAACCATGTCTGCACAAGTGAGCAGGGCTTGGAGCACTCGCCAGGAAGTGAAAAGCATTCCTTCTTTGGCTCAGGCTGAGGTGGTTTCACTCCTTGTAACCACAGTGGAGCAGACCTCACCAGCCACAGGTCAATAAGAATAAAGTGATATGTGGGGGAAAGCAGAAGGGGTGGTGGGGAGAGAAAGGGGGCCTACTACAGCTGCACAGCGGTCATCAGGCATGCAAAATTCACGGGGCCAGAGAGAGGTCAGCTGAAGACACCTGCCTTTGCAGCCCAGTGCTCACAGAATCAGGAGGCCCACGTGTAGAGCTTTGCTGATGTTACTGATGCAATTTATCCAGCAATTATTTTGGGAAAAATACTGTGTTCCCATCACAGGGGCAGAGGTTTATGTCAGCATAGGAGTGCTTGGATACAAAGAAAACTTGTGTCATCAGTTTTTCATCTCTCCCTTAATATTTCCCTCTTCTGTCTGGGATTCCCGCCTGCCTTTTCTAGTGCTGTGTATACAGCATCTGTGAAAAGTAATTTCCAGACTTTCCAGCCTCAAGTCAAACCATATTGACTTCTAAGGCAATTTACATTATTGACAATCAAGGCACACAACAAATCCAAGGCACTTCCAGTCAAAGGTTATGAAAACACCAGGTTTGGGTAAGTCCCATAGGGCCATGCTGGGAAGTCCCTTTCTCCTGTTCAGTCCAGGTTGTAGCTGCAGGTGTTCCACAGTCAGGGAAGACTCAGGCATTGGCTTCAGTGCATCGGCGCCCAAACCCTGGCACAGACCTATGGCAGAAATCCTTCAATATATAAAATGTTTGCCTTGGAATAGACAAAAATACAGTGTTTGTTACAGAGATCAGACCAAACCACTTCAATTGTAGCTGTGAAATTTCGGATTTTGTAATTTAACCGAAAGATATGAAAATCTCTTACACTTAATAATCATTTGTCTTGTTAATTGAATTGTAATAAAATCTAAGGGGTTTGATTTTTTTAAAATTAAAAAGGCAGTTCAGTTCCCCTGTGTTTGTATATTGTATGACTTGTACAGGCATTATATGGGAAATAACAGGAAGCACCAGCTAAGCCCTTACTGAGCAGTAAGGTGGCTAAGGGGTAACAAATCAGAAGCTGGAGCTCTGATCCCTGCTCTGTTGCAATCTATCTTCACCATCAAGGCACTTAAGCAATGTGGTTTTGGGAAGGTTTCTGTTTAAAAAACACCAGGCATTTCAGATTTGGGGACAGCAACTCATTAAAAATATAGGTTTTCTTCCTATAGTAAACAGAATGTTTTTATAAGAAATACCAAGATTTATTTGCAGGACATTCTATAGCTTGCAAAAATGTTGCAGTCTTGACAAATAGGTCCTAGATGTAATTTATAATCCAGGAATAAAGTAATTCTTTTTTATTTTTCTTTTTTTTCTCTTTTTTTTTCTTTTAAAGCAGTGACAAGCCTTGTGATGTAAAATGACATAGTGCTAGAAGAGAGAAAAAATCTGATCCCTCTCCAAGTATCATTGGAGGAAACACAGGGTCAGCATATAACTTCATTGATTTTACATAGGGCTGAGTCTGCCTTTCATTTTGATTCAACTATATATTCATTGATATGAAACAGACCTTTCAGAGCTGAAAGCACTGATGCCATCACTGCTCCAGCTGAGTCCCAGGTTGTCCAGCTGAATAACATAACATGAGATCTTGTATTACTTAACTATTTTATCCCATTCACAGTTCCTTTGCCGCAATCCAGATCACTTTTAACAAGGTACAGGAGTCAAGACTCAGCCTGAGACATGAGGTTTCTGTAGTATGATGATGAGCAAGCATGGAAAAAAAAGGGAAGTCTTCCAAATTTAAGTGTGTTCCTGTAATATCAGATGAGTCAAAGTCCTTTTCCAAGGTCCACTGCAGCAATCACAGACTGGGAAAGAAACTGGGTCAAAAAATTTGCATCATCCTTCTAAAATTATATACACACACCCACAGCTGCTCAACCTCCTTGCTCACAAATGCAGATTAAAGAAATTATCTGGCCTCAAAATGGCTGTGGTTCATTACTGGAGAAGGTGCTTAAACTTCTCCAGCTCCACATTAGCAGAGGCCCCCACCACTGCAAAGAAGTAATTACTCTGGCCTTAATGCACAGGCTGGATGGCTCCCGTGGGGAAGGAGGCAGACGTGTCAAAAATAGAAAGATGTGCTGTACAGTGGAGTGAGGTGGAGGGAGAGGGAATAAAATGATTCTGCAATTCCCAGAAATGGAGCTGAAATAATTTTGTCTCATCTGTAAGCTTCAGGTCCCTTCTGAACAGACTGGCTTGCACACAGTTACAACATGAAGCTGCAGCACACATTTGTCTGGAGGACAGGTGGCAGTGTAAAATTCTAGGAACCTTAATAATAAGGAAATATTTTCATGCCTGATAAAGTTCCCTTAAAACGAGTTTCACATTCATTCAGCTACACTCAAAATCTGGATTAGGCACACCTGCATGGATACCATGACATACCCCATATTACATAACAGCAGCCTCTGATCAACATTAATTTAGTGTGAAAGAGTCAACCGCTTACGAACTTCCACTCTCCTGATAGTGGAACAGTAACTTGTGCACCTACTGATTGGGAGTCATCTCTCCATATTTCTTGCTCACAGTACTCCTTGGGGGAGGCAAGGAAATGGGACATATTTCTGTATTACTCATCCAATAATTTTTTTAATGTTTTCTGTCTTTAATGTCTAGATATTTTTCCTTTAGGTTCTTTCTGGGGAAGTAAATGGCAGCCACATGAGTGAGATTCTGAGGTTAATTCTGAATATTATTATTACAGAACAAGGGCTGTACGAAGATGGTTTTTGTTCAGAGGAATTTTAGTGGAAGATTCAAAATCTCAGGTGGCAAAGCAGAGAGCTGGTTCACTTCAGTGTACAAATATTTGATTTTAAAGTAATTTCAGGCATCACTAAGCATGTATAGGTTCTTTACATCATATTTGACCTTGATGAGATTTGTATATTGTCCTAACTCCCACTTGATGAATTAATAAACCAACCTGGTATGCGTACAAAAAATGCTATGTGTTTCTCACAGTGCACTTTATGTTCTAGACACAATTTTAAGTACAGTACTTTTCTAATGGTAATTTAAATACCTGGATTGTCTGGAAGAACAGGAATTTGAGCATCTAAATGTATTAGACATGTATTTACAGATAACATCAACATTAAGGTCAACAGAGAGCAACCCAGTCTCATGTGTGAATAATTTTTTTCTACAGTTTCTATTGGGTGGGTCCCCATTTTAAATTTAGCTCACCAACACTTTACACTGCTTAAAAGCAACCGCATATGGTTGCTTTTAAAAAAACCTTCTCTTTCCTGATTGTACAAATCAAGAATATATGAACACATATGCTCCAATTTAGGGAATGATCATATTTTGCATGGGGATATTTGACTTGCAGCTATCATTAAAATTCTTAAAAATAGTGGCTGGCTCTACACTCCCCACAGCTGTTTCTGCTATGCAATTATCATCTACTGGTTTTGTTTAAATGAGACTTTCATGTAGGACAGGATTAGGAAGAGGGAGAGGGTGCAATGAATCTTTCCAATGTATTCAGTGGCACAATTAATATCCAAGCACGGTCTGGAGCATTACGATGTGCAGATCTGTTTTCATTTTCTGTTGTCTATACACCTGAGGTTCTTGATGTCATTGGGAATAAAGCTAATATCATTACAGGCAACATCCAAATACTAGAGACCTTCTAATAAAAACAACCTACAAAGAAATAAAACAGAATGATAAATTAGGAATTAAAATTAGAAATTACAGAGAATTATGGGGTCAGAAAAATATAGGCTGAGGGGGATCTCTGGAAGTCACCTAGTCCTGCTTTGCAGCTCACAAACAGAGTAGCAAAAGTTTTCGAAAGAGAGGTCTGACTGCTGGAAACACCTTAAGTGAAGTCACTTATCTGACATTTTATGGTCTTATATAATTGGCTGTAGACACATGATGAGTCAGAAAAGCAGGGCAGATGAGGATCACATTTCTTAAAAGTTAAAAAAATACTGGATTATCTCCTAAGGTCAAGAGTCCTGTGCTCCTGAGGGAGACATCTGAAGGTCTAAACTGGTGCTGCTCTGAGAAGGATTTGGCCAGAACTCCCTTCCAGCCTGCGTCTACAACTCTGTTGTCCAAAGACAGCTTTTACCCAGGAAAAAGCTTTATATCTAAGTCGATAACTGAACTGTAAAATTTCAGCTTTACATCATTTTAGTGAAGTCATGGAAAATAAAACACACATACCTGTACAGGAAAGAGGAGTAAATTACTGAATGACAGATTAAGGCAGAGAAAGAAATCCATTAAAGGGGTCAAGTCTGGAGGGTGAAACAAAAAGTAGGCCCAAAAGACACATAAAAATTGGATCCATTTCATAAAGAAACACTCTCCCATGTTGTTCAACTGTGTTAGACTTCCCCCTGTGACCTTCCTGAGGCATACTGGATATATTCACTTAAGAAGCCTGGTCAAGTTCTGAGCCACACATATTCTCTAGAGAGGATCCAAACAACTCATTTATGCAATCCAAAACATCTCCAGAGCCCAGGCAGAGAAACTCTTCTGCAGTTTGTTGCTCTTTTGTCAAATTCTTTCTTTCATTTCTAACCTAGTAAGTCTTATACAAACTGATAGCAGAGCACTACTTCTGCATTCTCATTATTATTGTTACATACACAATGTCACAAACTACACAGATGCTGAGATAATATTTAACTGTTGCCTTATATAATTTCAAATACACTTTCATATATATAAACTGGCATCTAGTTCCATGTAAGTCAGAACTTAATCAGTTTCACCACAGATTTACAATAAAGTGTATCTACAACATACACTACCTATTAATCCCCGTAGTATTATTAAATATAAATCTAAGGGTTCCAATAAATAATGACAAAATCTACGGGTTATAATAAATACGTAGATGAATGTAAATAACGAAGATGACTATAATGAAAGAGAATTTATATACTACATTGGAGGTCAGAATTTTCTTAGATCCTTGGCATCTCTTTTGCAAGGAAAACAATGCTGCAGTGCTGAAGATTTCCCAGGGTAGTAACAGATTATTACAGTCACAGTAAGAAAACATTGTCTATATTTCATTAAAATTAAAAACCCAAATGAAAATCCTTCATTGTGTAAACAAAAGTCTACAACATGTGATTCTAAAGATGAAAAACATTTCCAGCGAAAATGAAAATCCAATGCAGACATTCTCACCGGTAGCTGTGAAACCTTCAAGAGATGATGAAACCTTTAAGATGAACAAGACAGTCTGAGGAAAAACTGATGTTTAGGTCCCAAGTGGAAGTGTTGTGTTGCTTCTTGTAGCAGAAAATTGCTTTTAGCCTTCAGGGTATATTCTTTAAAGATGCATTGCTCATGTTGCTGTGTTTAAGAGTCAATAGCACCTTTCATTTAAAGCATCTTTTGAAATTGTGACCTCATTGACAAAAGAGTGATCTTGTATTTGTTACCCTACCACTGCACGAAAATGAAGTGCTTAGAATGATTTAAAACTAAATATTAGTGATTTAATACTTAATATTAGAGTGGCTGTGGGGATAACTTATTTACAAGTTTTTTTCTGTAGTATTCTTGCCTTAAATTCTCCACTATTTATTTCTTCTTTCATCTCACCCTCTTTTGCCATTTCCTCTGTACCTTTACTGTGTCTCATCTTCTTTCTGATGCATCCTGCATAATTTTCATGGCACTTGCCCAGCACTACACCTATTGTGAAATTGTAATTCAACCCAAGTTATGTCAGCACCATTCAAAGTAGTTGGTTTGGCACTTTCCTGCCTGAGTAGAGAGGAATCATTGCAGCTACACCTGGCAAAGACAAACATCCAGGATTGTTGTTATGAACTAGAACTGGACCTGCTGTGGGAGAAGTTACTCTTTCTATCTCTCTGCTACAGCTTAGCTCTCAAAGAAAGCTGGGACCATTGGCTTACCTCCCTGGCTTTCCTGCCCTCAGCCACAGTGTCTGACAGCTTCAGCCCTCAGGTGGGCACAGTCCACCCCCATGACATTTCTGCTGCCTTTTCAATCAACACTTCTTCATTTTGTTACAGCCCCACTTCCTACACTCCCCTGTGAGGGAAAAGACAGTGACAACACACAACACGGTCTTTTTTTCCAGCCCAGGGTTTCTGCTCTTCGGTCTGAGTCTCACACTTCATGAAGCACAACACAATGCATCTACAAAGATGATGGAAGTACCACTGCTGAGGAGCTGCTTGCTGATCAATGGGCATGCTGCTGTACAAATATCTTTCAGGTGTGATAGTTGCATTTGGAGAAATGACCCTTGAACAAACTTTACTGCAAGCTCTTAGATTCCTGTCATGTTTACTATATAAATACACGACCTATAAATAGCCTCCATCCGTAATACGTACTACTAGAACAAGAGCCAGCACAACAGAACTTTGTTTCCTGATGAAAGGTTTTTCTATCATTTTTAAAATGGCTTGAATCAGTGAAGCACAGCTCTGGTAGCGAGCCAGTAATATTTACATCTGTTTGGGCAGTGCCAGACTGGAACTGTATTGTACCTAAACAGATTTTACCAGACTTAAGGGCTTAATAATATCAAGGGACTAACAATTATATTATTTGACTTTTCAACCTTACTTCTTTAACTGAATTTTCTTTACTGTTTTTCATTCTGTTGAAAAGGTATTCCTTTCAATATATTGTTGTTACTCCTTTTAATTTAATATTAAATAATGAGGATAAGTACATATGACAGTGTTCTGACAAAATAAAAATTCAAATTATTTACCATTTCTCTCAAGCAAAAAACTAATTTGATTTATTTTCTTTCTCTTTGCCCTCTTCATTGACTATGTGAACATTGAGTTTTAGCTATTTGGATACTCCTACAAGAATTACAGAAGCTAGATGGAGAAAAAACCAAACTTGATTTGGTGTCTTTAACTCAGTTCATAGAGACAGCATTGTTTTTTCATTCTACAACCTTATTCTACTGTGCTAATCTGTGAAAAAAACATTGTAAAATTTCCCTATTCTATTCTTTTATGGCAGATCCTAGGGCCTAAAGTTGTTGACAGAAGTCAGTAAACCTGTTCCCATGCCAGGGTTCTTCTCTACAGATCTATTTTCAGGAGTGGTGCCTAGTTTATATATTACTTAGGTTAAAACTGTTATTATTATAGATCATGCTATTGTTTTTCACATTTGTTTTTAAAGGTTAGTCCTTAAATATTTAATCAAGAGCTACCTTATATAAACTGGAAAGAGCTTTTTATTCACACATATAAACACACAAAATGCCTGGTTATTTCTGAAGCGTACTGCATCGCAAGTCCTTTTAATTGGAAATCCCTGATGCCAGTAAAATAATACAAGCCAAAGTATTTATTTTCACAGGATTTTATATTCCAGGAAGAGCATGACCATTCCCCAAATTGTAATTTTTTCCATTTTATCTGAATCCAAGCTGTATTTCACTTCCCACATTGTCTGACTCTATGTGGTCTAATTTTATTTTCTTGACACCAGCAGTTTTTCATGCTATCTCTTATATTTTCTGATGAGCTAGGGGGAATGCATCTATTATCCAGTGGGTAGAATTCAAATCTGATAGGCAGAAGGCTCAGCTTCCAGGACTTGCCAAGAAGACTCTTCCCCCAAATTACATGAAGAACATCCCAAAGAGATGCAGGTCATATGGGTTATACTGCAGTCTCATTCACACTGCTTTGCACTAGTTGCTGAACTGCCAATCTATCTTATTCTGTGTTAATTTTAGAGAACATATAGAATTTGTAACTATGCACCACAGAAACTGGCTTTGTGCAGTTTACCTTTGTCAACATCCTCTCTTGGTGCAAAGAGTTTAGACAGCAGCTTTGTAGGCAGAGATCTATGGAGAAGTTTTGGCTGCTCAGCCATTTCCTCCTTAGCCTTTGTTCCTGACAGATGAATGAAGATATTTCAAAAATCAGAAAAATCTCACAATGCAGAACAAAATAAAGAATCATCTCTAGTTTAAGGTGCTGAGCTATGAATGTCTGCTTAGATAAAGCAGGAGGTAACAGAGTCATAACATGAGAAGTGGCCAAAAATTTGTTCTCTTAGTGGCTGTTTCAAGAGTTTTTCTAGTTATCGTTAGTGTTTCAGGAAATAAATCAGTGACATTAATTAAAAAAAAACCCCAAACCTATTCTATTAACTACAAATGCTTGCATTAAACCATGTTTTTCAGCACTTGGGGTGGTCCTATACAGGGGCCATGAGCTGGACTTTGATGATCCCTTCCAAATCAGGATACTCTATATTCTATGATTTATAATTCTATGATTCTATGACCTCTTTCACAAAAGGTGAGGCAATTAGAGTTTTTAATCTCTGAGCCAAAGGAGGAACAGTAAAATAGAGAAATGCCCCATGTCAGCCATTGCAAAAGCTCCCAGAAACAGTTTTCTGCTGGATAAACAGATTTATTAAGAGCAACTATTAACCCTGGGAAAAGACCGAGTCTGCAAGTAGTAATTTTATGCTTCTTTCTGGTTTCCTATTAGTTTATGAATGCATACAATGACACTGATTTCAATCAAAGAATCTCTGATTTGGTTTCATAAATCCTCTTACTGGTAGCCAATTTTAGCAAATCTTTGAGTCACTGTAATTTTCAAGATTATCTATATCCTAAATTGCAGAATTTGTTGGTTATTTTTTTTCCTGTAGGGCTGAAAACATCTTAGACATGGTACAGTATAAAGACTCAGTCCTAAAGAACAGGAAATCAGAAGGAAAACACAGAAGGGAAGGCACTGATGAAGGTGACTTTGAAGAGAAGCTGAAAGTGCCATCAGGAAGCTAATGGCTTACAGAAAGATTTACAAAGATTAAGAAAACTGTCACATACACCTAGAAGCAAGGACACCTCTAGGCATTTTTTTTTCATAGTAATTTGATTTAAAAGTAGATAAACCTGAGACTTCAGTGCAATTTTGCATGTGGACAAGATTTATCTAAATCAAGTGCAGCATTATATAAAACTGTGATGGAAAGAAAAACAAATACTGTGATGAAAAAAAAAAAAGACAGTCTGGAATCAAATAAGCAGAAATTAGTTCAGATTTGACACTTAGCTATTGGACTTGAATACCACTTAAACAAGGAACTGGAGAAAGGAAGAAATGGGGGAAGTTTCAAAAGGAAGCCTGGAGTTCAATTATAGCCATGCTGAGTTTGAATAAATGGATGAACACTGCAACAAGATGAGGTACCATGACTCAAAAATGGTTCCTGATGTTAACCAGAGGCTGGGGTCAGTACCCTTGCAATAGACTGGAGGCACAGGAGGAAGAATATATAATATTAAAAAAAAAAAACAAGCCAATGAACACCAAACAACCCAATAACAACTCTCCTTCCTCCCTCAGTGCAAGACCTCTTAAAGAGCCAAAGAAGCTGAATTTGAGTAACAGGAACAAAACACTCTACAATTGTGTTTGTATGTGATACACTCCAGCTTAGCATTCCAATCTTTTCCACTTCAGGATAATGGTTCTGGCACCTGCCACATGGATATTGCACAGGGAGTAATTCAGCTTGGAGGATACCTCAGGAGGTCTCCAGTCCAAGCTCTTGCTCACAGCAGGGTTGACTATAAGCTCTGAGCACAATTACTCAGAGCAGTATGCAAGGATGGAGACCAACAACTTTCTGGGCAACTTCTGGGCCTCCTTCCAACCCTGATAAAAAACAAGACATTGCTGCAGACACAATTAGGGCACATGTCTAATGACAAGTGTATTCATTTTCTCTCATTTATAGGTAACCTGTGTTGAAATTCGCTGACAGATCAAGGATGGTGAGAAATGGTCGCAGATTTGGTTAAGAAGTTATCAATGCTCTGAGGAGCACCGCCTGAAAAGTTCCAGGAGGAAAAACAGATTGGAAAGAAATAAGGGTTTAGGATGGAAGTGGAGTGGAAGAATTCCTGAAGTAAGTGTACACAGCACATTCAATTGGCTTAGAGACAGGGAAGGAGGTGAAAGCACAAGAGGAAACCTGAAGTTACAGAGGTGGGTAGGGTTGATGGGACGAAAAGCAGGAGGTTCAGTGTGGGGAGTGGAGCAAATGCAATGCAGACAAGAAACCCTAGTGCTTCTGGCAGGGTAGAAAAGTAGAGGTGTTCAAGCTACTAGAGACAGAAATGATAAAAGCATGTCTAAGGGAGAGGGGAACACGATTTTCTCATGAAATAAAGCTGACCATTATATTTTGAGAGATTTTAGGTGAAAATCAAAATGAAGTCAGAAGAGAATCACATAGAACATTCTGAGTTGGAAGGGACCTGTGCAGGGATTGAACCCACGACCTTGGTACCACAAGAGCATGGCTGTAATCACTAATTGTAGGTGCAATTTGGTTCAAGGCAATTGAGCCAGCAAGACTCATCAGTGCTGCAGAAGGGAGAACAGAAAACTGGTAGTGAGGAAATTCAGTGTGGTGAAGGATAGAAGAAAAGGAAGGAAGTGTCTGTGATGAACCCTGCCAGGTTGCTTGGAAGAGGGTCTGAAGAAGGGGGAAAAACAATTCAAAACAAACGTGGATCAAGAGAGACCTGGATAGAGTTTTGTTCTACTCTAACCATGGACAAGTACCAGGAACTTTCTTTTCCCAGTATCAAAGCGGGGCTAACACTAATGAGGAAAAAGCACCTGTTCTGCGCATCAGCTTAGAGCAGAACTCGTAACAGAGGTACCCTTTAAAAACGTGTTTTACCGAGCAACGCAGCGGCTGCCCAGTGCCACACACCGGGCTGGCCCTGGGGACAACTCCCGGTGAAGGGGCGTGCCCGGGGCGTGCCCGCAGGGCTGGGCGGGGCAGGGGCGGTGGCGGTGGCGCCGGCGGGAGCGGGCGGAGGGGCTGCGGCTGCGGGAGCGCGCCCGCCCCCGGCCCGGCATC